>CM076581.1:332489745-332870715 GCA_034641835.2 Pinus albicaulis
CATTTGAGTGCTCGGTGAGAGCTTTCCAATGGTGCAGACGGTTTGTCGAACGGAGCTACGGTATGGTCACAACAGGCGAAAGAAGAAACAAGGGTTCTCTTTTAATAAAGCGGTTTTCCCTCCAAATCCACTCATTTGCTAGTGTTGCTGTGGTGAATGTAGAGAGGAGAGAAGGCCCTAAATCTTGCGGCAAGCGTAGCGGACAAACCGACCGTTGGAATCGAGATCCGTCTATTGCAGGTAAGAGGCCTAACCTTACTCTTTCATTTTGATGGATTGAAAGTTTAGATTAGGGCCCAGAATCTCAAGAACAACCCCCCTTGCATATTTTTGGCTGGGTCGCACTTTTTGGGCCAAAATCTGCGACCTGGGATGCAGGTTTTGAGCCAAAAAGTGCGACCTGTCCCACGATTTGGCAGAAAAGTGCGACCTAGAAGATGAGGGGGTTTTAGTGCTGTTTGATGGCTGAGAGTTGGGTTTTTTGTGTTTGGTAACAGTATTCCCTATCTGTAGGCTGAAAAAGATGATGTTTTTGTGCAGATATGGCAGATATATAGGTGAAGTGGAGAGAGAGAGACCTGGGTACATTACGGGCAGAGATCCAGGCAGATCAGGGTGTCCGTCGTTTGTTGGCCAGGTTTGGGGTTCTGAAGTTTTTGGAGAACCATTTAATGAGAGCTGGAGAGCCCTTGTTGGCCCGGATTATTAGTTATTGGGATCCAGAGCATGAGGTCTTTGTAGTGCAGGGGCACAGGATCGAACTGACAGTCCAGGATGTGTATTTCCTGACAGGTCTCCCGCCACTTGGGATGGTGGGAAATACACAGCCAGTGTTACCGCGGGGGTAGAATATCATGGAGTTTGTGGAGTGGCATTGTCGACCGGGTCTCCGAGTCAAAGGGACGTGGATACCAATCGGGGACCTAGAGAGACTGGAGACCCGGGCAGTGGCCGCAGCGGTGCTGCGGATCCTGGGCAGCCAGGCATTCCATCACATCACTGGGGGGCAGATGATGATCGTAGAGAGTGTGTTGGGTGGGACCTACTATGGGTGGGCCGAAATGATGGTGGTGTCATTAAAACGATAGCTGTCGCTGTGCAAGTGGCAAGTGAACCACGATTGCTCGTATGGGACTTTATTTTGTTCCTTCTTTTTTGAGAAGATCCCGACCTTACGACCTCGTATACAGCTCCTAGAAGGGGCCCAAGAGAGCCTAGGATGCGCCGGTGGGGGCAACTACTATGCAGAGGAGGAGGAAGGGTGGTCAGACGAGTGTTTCGACCTGAGTTCTTTTCCCATTGGGATCAGATGCCGTTATACATAGATGACTATCCCTATAGTGGGATGAGTTATTGTGGGGATCCGGACCTACCACTTCCGCCTGGTCGAGTATGGGGACCTGATGGTAAGTGATAAGTAACTAGTATTTTTTGGGCATGTTACAGTTAGTGAATAGTAGATAGGGTACTGATTCCTGTACTTTTGGTATGCAAATATAGCTCCGGTAAAACCGGCCGGGTATATGCGACGACCAGAAGCATCTAGAGTTGCAGGTCTGAGTGGGTCGAGAGCAGCGCGTAATGAGGATGCGACCGCCCTTCTGGAGGACATCCGCTGTAGATGCGAGAGGTTTCTGACTGGAGTGTCAGAGCGTGGGTGGCAAGACTTAGACGACCAGTACATAGAGCCATGCATTGGTCTTCCCTCGAAATGGCGAGGTGTCATGCGGCGCATGGCGATGGCCGGTCAGGGGATACGTGATCTACAGGCTGCAGGAGCAGAGCCATTGGCTCGAGATTCGCCAGATAGTGATTAGGTGTGGGGCATGTGGTGCCCCCTAGTGTGTATGTAGGGGCAGGTGATGCCCCCAGTTTTGAGTTTTTTTTAACATGATATGGGCATGTCATATGTATCAGAGTAGATGGACTCTAAACACATGTTTTGTGACACATATTATGGATATGCATCTTATTTAATGATTATGAATGTTATTGTCTTGTATGGAATGTGTGTGATAAATGCCAATCTAGAACATGGTTTGCAATACTATCTACATAGTGATTATGTTCTCGAGGTACATGGTTGAAAGTTATGGTTTCAAATTCTCGTATCAAGAGTTTCACTCGTAAATATCATCTAAACAGCACAGGGTGATGCACACGATAGACACCATTGAGTTGCATGACAATAAGTAGGGAATCTAAACGAACATGCAGATGGAGGATGCGATGGAAGAGGGCATCGACTAAGAGACCACGCACTGCATCATATTCGACCTGATTTTTGGTGGTAGTACCAATGTAGACCCCGTTTGAGAGAACAAGGGCATGCAAGGGGGTGAAAATGGCCCAACCTGCCAAGGCTAGATTCCGGGAGTAACGACTTGCACCATCGGCGTAACCGATATAGGGTGGGGACGGGAGGTCCTGCAGAATGGTGTTACAAGACAACAAGTGGGGGGAGGAGATACAATGACGGCAACGTGAGTGGACAGAAGACATCGAGCGGCAACTGCGGGAGGGAGTGTGATGAGCAGGATGGCTATTACTCATATACAAACTAGAGGGTGGTATATGAAGGCTATAGGAGGTATGGCGGGGACTCGGGCTGCGGAGGTCAACAGAGATACGGGTGGAGTGATCTCGGGTATGGGCGGAAAAGAGGGGGTCAAGGGTGGAAAGGTCACCATATGACGCGGCAAAGTTATCTAAACCATCCGTTGGGGAAGAAAGGCGCACATACGGATCATCACGGGGAATGATGGAATAACATGGAAACAAATGGTTAAAAGATGGGGAGCCCAAGGTGATCACTGAAGGGGGCTCAAGTGAAACAACAGGGGAGGATTCAAGTGGAATGTGCTCCAAGGGTTTCACAGAGGATGATAGGTAAAGAATGGTCGTAGTAGACTCCATCATCTGGACATCAGGGGGGGGAATGTCGATGGGAGTGGGGGGATCCTCAAGCTGACTCGAATATACTGCACAAGTATGGGAGAGGCGGATTGATTTTGTTCAACCTCATACTCTCGGACTACTTCTAAAGAGCCGCGGTAATGCGTCAGGTGAGGAAAATGGTGGGAGTAATGGCCATGGACACCGCACAAAGCACAGGGTTTGCTAGTGTGAATAGTTTTTGGGTTCTTGGTTATGGACGAGGACGAAAGGGAAGGGTCAGAGACCGTAGACTCAGGGAACGCTACTTTAACCATGGGTTGAATTCGGGGCAACTCAGGACAAGTATGGGTGGCGTGACCGATGACATCACACAAGGCACAAGGCTTTGCGGTCGGAGGAGGAGCTGGGTCAGTCGGGGTGGCCTTGTCTTTGGATGCCCCCTTGCGAGCTTTTCCTTTCTTTCCTGGAGCGGTAACCACAAGGGTAGGGTCCTGGGAAGGTGCAGGGGGCATGGTAGCAACAGAAGAAGCAAGGAGGACTGGTTGAACCGGTGTCAAAGCAAGATAGGGTTTGGGGTGACCAGGAGGGGTGGTGGCTGGAGGGTCAAGGTACCAGACGGGAATACCTAGGGTCAGGTTAGGAAGAGAGAGGGTGGCCATGACGGGGACCGAATAGACTCTGGGAGGGGGAGCCAGGAAAGGTATCTGACCCACGGGATAATGACCAGGAGAGATGGATCTGAGATGATTAAGGCCTGGGGGAACCGATACAAGGGGATAAAGGGGTTCAGGGATACCATCTGTAGGAGAAGGGCCAGAAGGAGGAGGTCCGGCTGGCGGAGATGAAGGGCTAGGAGCGGGTTGCGGTGGGCGAGGTTGAGTCTGAGGTTGCTGACTAGCCGAAGCGGGTCGCTTAAGGGCACCCCGAGACGATTGCATCATGCAAACATTCGATAAGCTGGGATCAGAGATATGAGGAGGAGGAAGACCAGGAAAAGTTCCAAGCAGGGAGGAATCTTTGTAAACGCTGAGGGAGACATTGGTCAAAGAATCAATGGTTTGCTTATTGGCTACAGAAGAGATGGTCGTCTCCGGGGAGGTTTAAGATGGTGGCTCATGGTAAGTCAACTGGTCAATGGTGACTATCTTTCCATTGTGAGGAAAATACATCTTGTGAAAAACCGTGGATGGGACAACAGACATGGCATAGGTGTAGCTTCACCCCAATAGAATGTTGTAGTCTAGAGGGGCGTCGATGACTTCAACGTCAACGAAAAAATTCTTACCGACAAGGGTGATAGGACAATTACGAAAAAGGCCAATGGGCTAGGAGGCGTGGTCGTCCCACGCTCGAAGGGTGATCTTGGAAGGGGCCAACTCAGGAGATCCAAGTTGCTTCCAAACCGAAGCGAACATCACACAAGTGGATGCCCCTTCATCAATTATACACCGAGAAACGTTGGCGTTCCGGATTTTGACTGGGATTTGGAAGGCGACGGAAGCAGGGAGGGGAGTATGCTCTAAGTGATGGGCATTGAAAACAATCATTTGATCATCAGCAGGATCTACAGCGCCCACGGCAGATAGTAGAGCCTTCTTTTGGGAAGGGCACGACTGGAGGAGTTCCAGTGTGGAAATGGCAGTAGGAGATTGCGCCAAATCATCTACTATGCTATACAAATGAGAAACTCGACCAGAAGCAGCATTTCGATGTAACGGTCCTTTGGGAATCTTGGTATGGACCTCAACTTTCGGTTGAGGGATATGTAAGGGACAAGTGGATGTTGAAAGAGGCTCTGTAGAACCGGAAGAAGGGGACTCGGGGGCAGACTGAGCGGGAGGCTTGGGGTACTGGCGAGACCGAGTTTGAAGGTGAAGGTCGACAGTTGGGGATGGATCAGAGTTCATCATGAGGATCTGGTAATCAGAGGAACCAGAAATGGAAGGTGGAGTGGCGACCTGTCCGTCAGGAGGTTGGGTAGCCACGAATCCTTGTGGAGGGAAAGGATCAGTAAACACAGTTGGTTGAGTAGTGGCCATATTAGGGGGAGCATGAGGGGAGGCATGTTGTCCTCGCAATGTGCCTTGAGACTCCCACATCTACCGCATATGTGGTAAGAGGGGACAATCGTGGGTGTAATGACCGTAAACACCGCAACACGAACAAGGCTTATTAGTGCGAAGAGGCTTGTCTGGCTTGGGCTGAGTGCCTTGTTGCTGGTTAGTAGTGTTAGGGTCAATACCTTGAAGATTGGGTCCACGAGTACCAGGGGAAGATTGATTTGGATTGCCTCTCCACCTTCTTTGAGAAGGGGGATTAGTCGTGCCCTGATGTGCAAATACTTACCCTGGAGGGGGCTGTAGGTGCTGTTGCTAGGATTGAGGAGGCAAGGGAGGTGGAAGCGCATATGCTGGAGGAGCTGGCGCACCAGGCTGCGGATAAGGGTAATGGTTAGGTTGGGCAACATTGAGGTAAGCAGGAGGTTGGGCAAAAGGATGAGGCGTGTCGTATCCTGGATACATGCTACCTGGAGGGGGAAAAGTGCTAGAGGTGCTGGCCCCTCCCTGAGGAAGACCATAGCCCATAGGAGGTTGAGCATACGGATGGGAAAGGGCTCCAACGATACCGTCGGCGGAATGAGATGCCCCTGGGGCGTTAGCGCCTCCGGGCCTGGGGAGGTCAGGAAGGACGGTATAAACATAACCAGACTGAGCATAGATCAGGTCATATTTCAAGGCTCAGAGGGCTTTCTCTTCGGGTTTGAGGGAATGTATGCCATATCTGCCAATGGGAGCTAAAGAGAGTGCAAAGAAACCTGTCCATATAAACCTATATCTAAAGGGGGGGCCTTGACAGGAAGCTGTTTTCTTCGCCATTCTGACACAGCTTTAAAGGCTGTCAAGAGGTTTGCTTGAAAGAAGTCAAAAGCTCTGTACTAGTATCATATCGGAGAGGGAGCTGGAAATAAGATAAAAAGGCCTGGGCAATGGTCACAAAGGTGGTATGGGAAGAGGTGGCTTGGTCAACATACTATTTAGAAGCTTCACCGGTAAGCGTGCGTTGGAACAACCGAAGACGGATGGAGTCATTGGTAATGGAATTGGAGGAACACCACATGTGGAAAGACCGGACATGGTTGGTTGGATCTTCTCCAGCAAGGCCTTCGAACTTAGGGATGTCGAAGGGAGCTTGGTTGGCATAGCATGCCAACCGACATCGTGGCGGATAGGGTCATTGATCAACTGATTAAAATTGGGGAGGCTGAGGCCTGCGATGTACCAGAGCAAAGGTGCAGCCGAGGTAGTTCCTATGGTGGTTCCGCTACTAGTAGTCTCGGAATTAGGGCCGGGATTACCGCTAGCGTTAGGCCCTGGACCAGACATAGTGAAGGTGATAGGGGGAGAACTAGAAGGAAAAGGAGAACCCAATGAATCAGAAGAGGAGTCAGAGTGCGGACTCAGAGGAGGACTGGCTCGACGACGGCAGGACGGAGCAGGTCGATCGACCGGAAACTGAGGGTGAAGGCCAAGAAGTCTCCGGGAGGTGTGCCTTGGGGGCGCAATGGTGACAACACAAACACGGCACGAGGGGAAGAAGAACGACGGACAGAGGTAGTGAGGTGCATAATCAAGTGATTACAATGTCGAAACAAGGGCAAAAAGGTGCAGTGTCAATTGATTTTAAATTCTTTGCCTGGCGGTGTAAACCAGGCTCTTCTTCACTTAGGGTGAGTGTGTGGTGTGCGTTAATTTTAATTTTTAAACCCTTTTCGTTTTGAGAGCAAGAGAAAAAGTGTGCCGCGTAACTGAAAATAATGCTGCAGAGAATAGTATATAATGCTGAAATAACAGAAAATTAACAGCTACTATTGCATTGATCCAACCCAAAAGGTGGGTCTCTCAAAACTACTCTAAAAGAGGGCAAAAATCTAGTCAAAACACACATAAAAAGAGGCCAATAGATCTAGGGTCAAAAGGGACAGGGATCTAAAGGATAAAGCTGCTGAAAAGAGGTGCAGATCACGTACCAAGAGGCGGGGGTGAGGCAAGGGAGTTGGAAAAGGAGGGAAACCAAAGAAAAGGCATGGGCAAGTGAGGAGGCCTCAAAAGTATCCAAACAAATCTCTCGTGAGGTGATTTAAAGGGAGACGAGCCGATAGGGAAGAGGTCCTAAAAGGAGGTATCAACTGAAAAAGGTCAAACTCAAAAACAAGACTGTCGAGAAAACTTTCCACCAAAGGATGTATTGGGTCTGAAGCATTTTCCCACTTAGATGAGCAAAATAGATCAGAAACAGGTCGAAACGGGTTGAGACAGAGGCTGGAAAACCCTGACAGAAGTTTCAGAAAAACCCAGAAAAATTGCAGAAAAACAGCAGAAAAATTGGCAGGTCGCAGGTTCTGACCTGTTTTCAGTGCAGGTCGCAGAAAATGGGCTGAAAAGTGTGACCTGGAGGTCCATGTCGTAGGTTATGGGCTGAAAAGTGTGACCTGAAGCTCCGAGTGTCTCGGCGGCAGATTTCCAGAAAAGTTGCCGTCTCAGTTGCGGCTGATGTCTGTCACCTGCGCAATAGGGCTAGAAACACGCGGAAGTTAGAAATTTTAATGTTTTAGGGTTTTATAGGTGAAAAACAACATGAAAATAGAAAAAACAAAAAGCTGAAAAGAAACCCTAGGGTCTGAAGTATCTGGATATGAAGGAATATGAAGAATGACAGCGGTCGTAATTGAAAACCCGTGTGGAGTCGCCATTTGTTAGTATGAATCCTTTGTCGAAGTGTACGAAAAAGGACCACTTTAGCTACACATAACTAATAGCCCTAACAACACAAGTGGCTACCAATATCTTCAGATCTACGGTTAGTTGATCAAGAAAAGAGCTGCAAAAAACCAGATCTTTGCATGGAAAGACATTAAGCAGTAAAAATAAGGGTTTGCTCCATATACCAATAGACAAGACAAGAACAATTTTTTAAAGAATTTTTGTATTAAGGGCACCTAGGAGGAAAACAAGAAGGCGTATCCAATTCTCGTTAGTGGGATGGGTTCTTGGAAGTCCTCAACACTTCAGATCTAAGATCTCTCTCTCTTTTTGGTGTAGAAAACCCAATACAAAGAATAGAGCTCAAAGGGAGCTCACACAACAAATAATGGAAAAATGTGACCAAGTGTATAGATCCAGAGTGATCTAATAGGCAACAAAAGGTGAAGAATGGTAGGAAAAACCCTCCTATTTATAACAAAATATTGGGTCATTCTAGATCTTGTTGCATGATTAAAATAATGTTAACCAAATCTAGATCCACCTTTTATGGAATATTTTATTATATTTGTTGGAGGGAAAAAGTATTTGACTTGGGTCAAATCCCTTTATTTGTTAATAATAAATAAATAAATGATTTATTTATCTTTTTAAGGAAGTGGTTGAAGGATATTCAAATAAATAATGATTTATTTAATTATTTGTGGGTGATTTGGTCATATTTAACAAGGAATATTATCTAAATAAGATTTAAATAATTATTCCTAGAAAATAATAAGATAAATAAAGGTTTATCTAATTAATTTCTTTGTTTTGGGTTAAACATGACTAGGAATAATAATTAAATTATGGTTTAATTAATTATTCCATGAGGGAAATCAAACAAAATAGGTTTTTTTAATATTTCCTTTTGGGGTTTCCTGTTTAGACCATAAACAACCTAATAAATGTGGTTTATTAAGTTATTTTACATAGTGAAAGCAATTTTAATTAGGGTAAAATTGGTCTTACATGGTGTACTTGGGTCCATCTAATGATAAGAGGTTAGATGACCAGAAAATGGTGTAACAGGAGTCGTCGTTTGTTAGTATGAATCCTTTGTCGAAGTGTACGAAAAAGGACCACTTTAGCTACGCATAACTAATAGCCCTAACAACACAAGTGGCTGCCAATATCTTCAGATCTGCGGTTAGTTAGACGAAGAGCTGCAAAAACTAGATCTATGCATGGAAAGACATTAAGCGAAAAAATAAGGTTTGCTCCATATACCAATAAACAAGACAAGAACGATTTTGAAAGAATTTTTATTAATGGGGCACCTGGAGGAAAACAAGAAGGTGTATCCAATTCTCCTCGTTGGGATGGGTTCTTGGAAGTCCTCAAGACTTCGATCTAAGATTTCTCTCTTGTTGGTGTGGAAAACCACACAAAGAATGGAGCTCAAAGGGAGCTCACGAAAAAAATGGAAAATGGTGACCAAGTGTATAGATCCGAGTGATCTAATAGGCAACAAAAGGTGAAGAATGGTAGGAAAAACCCTCCTATTTATAACAAAATATTGGGTCATTCTAGATCTTGGTGCATGGTTAACAGATCTAATGATTCACTTTTTATGGAATATTTTATTATATTTGTTGGAGGAAAGTATTTGACTTGGGTCAAATCCCTTAATTTGTCAAAAATAAATAAATAAATGATTTATTTATCTTTTTAAGGAAGTGGTTAGAAGATAATCAAATAAATAATGATTTATTTAATTATTTAGGATTTGGTCATATTTAACAAGGAATATCATCTAAATAAATTTAAATGATTATTCCTAGAAAATAATAAGATAAATAAAGGTTTATCTAATTAATTTCTTTTTTTTGGTTAAACATGACTGGGAATAATAATTAAATTATGGTTTAATTAATTATTCCATGAGGAAAATCAAACAAATATAGGTTTGGTTTGTTTTAATATTTCCTTTGGGGTTTTTCATTTTACATAGTGAAAGCAATTTTACTTAGGGTAAAATTGGTCTTACATGGTGTACTTGGGTCCATCTAATGATAAGAGGTTAGATGACCAAAAAATGGTGTAACATCGTGGACTAAGCCAGATGGCTAGAATGTGGTGGCTACCTCAACATATAGGTTGATGTGGAAGTGGTCCATCAGTATGTTGGACAGAGAATTGAATGGCCATATCAAAAGGAGTGAACAATATTCAAACATTTCATAATTTAACACGTAAGGTATGGCATTCACCCTATTCATCTCAAGTCCAATAAGACAAAAGGACTACACAAATATAATATTTAAAGGAACTTCCAATAGAATAATTTGGAGTGCATGTTCGTTGTCTATCTGTGGTTACAAGTTCAAATCCTCCTCAACAGGTAAAGGTTATTTTATTTTTTTCGCACTACAATACCATTTTGTCAAATATATAGCCAATTTCTAGTGATCATTTTATAGCACAGACACCAAGGGTGTCCATTTTATAGAAGCATACTCGAAAAGTAAAAATTTGTAGAATAGTTATTTTAGTTTATGGTTTTATTTAGGTTTTATGAGTTTATGTGGTCAATATTTGTCAAAATTGAATTATGGAAGAAGTTGGACAATTAGGGATTAGAGATGAACATAATCAGATTTATATGTTTCCCTTTCGACACTTATTTGATGGTGATAATATCTTATGATTTTTTTGAGGCTCTATGATTAGGTTGAGATTGTTTTGGATACGTGATCAAAATAAGTTCTAAAAATGATTTTGAGTGACCAAATTGATGAATTTGTTGGAGCAAAGAATGGGTGGAAATATTTGGTGTTTGTGTGACAATATTTGTGGCAGTGAAAATATTTGTAGGTTGTAGTGATAGTGATTGTATTAGTGGCAGTGAAACTAGTGACAATATGTATAGGTTGAGATGATGGTACATACACAAAAAAAAAATAGAGATTGTAATATTACTTATGATTCACTAGTATATGATGGTAGTGGATCCAATTGAAAATGAGATGAAATAGAGGTCCATAAGGAAGTTGAAGAAAGAGGTCAGTGCCTCCATGAGGTTGGATCCTCAATTAGGTTGGAGAGTAAATCAAGTTGGGGCCTACTCATAATTGAGGTTGGAGCCCCAAATTATATTGGAGCCAATAAAAAGTTGGATTTTACTCATTCTTCAGGTTGGAACCTCAATTAGGTTGTATCCTATAGTGAGATATCGTTTGCATTTTTTGAGGTTGGTGCTTCAATCATGTTGTATCCTACCGCAAATGGAAACTTGCATATCTTAACGGTAGTTTCCTCCAACAGCTTGTAGTCTACATATATATATGTAAAATAATTGAAGATAACAAAAATGAATATTGGTGGTTTTCTCTTGTATGCCTAAAAGCTTTTTTTCGTTTGTGATGTGATGGATTCTTGATTTGTTTATGGCTTCTTTACATGTTACTGATATGATGATGCATTATTGTAATTGATTATATAATGGTTATGGTTCATATCTATATGGTTGTTCTATTATAAAAAAATTGTGAAATAGTAAAATTGATCTCACACTAATTTACCACCCCCCCTCCCTCTCATTGTCATATTTTGTCCAAAAATTGGTACTAGAGTGGGTCACCTTCAGAACAATTAACCACTGGAAGATTGAAGATCAAGAAAAATGGTCATGACCATAGCAATGTTGAATTCCCCTACGTTTGGTTGAACCATTAATGCATTTTTGAAGATAAGGATGGAAACATGTCTCATCTCTCTGGGAGTAGAATTTTGGGAAATTCTAAATACTGAATATAGAGTTCCTAATGTTATTCCAACAGATGCAGTAGAGAATTTAAGGAATAAGATCCAAAATTATTATGAAGGGGTTGGGAATTTAAAGAAGTCAGGTTCCAATCTCTTAGGGACCAATATGGAAGTTTAAATATGGAAGAAGATGAGGAAATGGCTTCATATTTTATTTTAATAGAAAATATATTCAACTTCATTATAGGTCTTGGTGAAGAAGTCAAGGATAGTAATGTTTCTTAAAAGAATTTAAGATCACTTCTATCAAGATTCTATCCCAATGTACCAAGACTTGAAGAAATATCAGAAGTAGAGAAGATGTACATGGATCATATTCGTTGAACCCTCTCTGCATATGAGATAAGAATCAAGGGAGAAAAATTGGGACTCAAAGAAGCAACATTCAAGGAAGAAAAATAATAAAAGAATAAAAAATATCAAGAAGAATATAAATCCTATGAAAAAGAAACCAAGTTTGTTCAAAAGTGGAAAATAGGAATGAACAAGTTCAAAGGTAGGATTCCTTTCAAATGTTCTAAATGTCGAAGAATGGGTCGTTATGCATCTAAATGTCCTGATGCCAGGATGAATGATAGTGAATATGTGTCAAGTTTAAAAAAAAGTATCAAATGAAGAATAAAAATAAGAAATAGGGTTTTTACTCAAATTAACACTGTGATAATGAACGCAATGAAAGTGTAATCGACGAAGATGTTGGGCATTATAAAAATTGTGTTGTCCTTGATAGAAACCTATATAATGAGGTTTGATAGCCTACTTGATGAATATGTCAACATGATGATAACAAGATGTGTCTAGCAGCTAGTTCACATGTGGCAGAGAGAGTAAAAAAAGGTATATCAGTTTAGAGGCAGAGAAATAATGAAGGTCATGTTTTGAGAAGTACACGTGGGTTCTATGAAGAAAATTCATTTACATATGTGGGTATGGAGAAGAGAAAGAGCATAAATTTTCTGCATCATTCTATTCTAAATACTAGGGCTCTCTACCATGGTATTAGCCCATAGTAATGAGCGTTTCAACGAATATTTGATCTCGTCCAAGAATACCATCAACCTTATTATGGATTTGACCTGTGGTATTGGCTAAGGCCTAAAATATATAAGGATATGGTGATCAAATTTTATTAGTGTGCAAGTGATGGGTATTTGATGGTTCGATGTGAAGCAAGAATGAACGGTATGGGATATTGATGAATTGTTTGACATGAAATTAAGTATGCATATGGGAGTTTTATGGTCAATTAGATCTAATAGATTTGAAATGAATAAACATTAATAATATTCCTATGCAATAATTTTATTTGTGATGATAATTTTTTTGAGATGTGTTGTACCCTATATGTCGAGAGATGGGCTCCATGTCTAGCACAACGCATATATAAGTCACATACTGCAAGACGATAAGTAAAAGTTTGATAAACTCAAAGTGATACAAATACATGGGCTGATTGGGATGGTTTAAATAAAGGCACATACATATGCCGATTTTATTATGGTAAGTAGAGTGTCGATTCTACGGTTTGGAATATCTGTATGCGGATTTTATTCCTAAAAAGTGTGTATACATGCGTAAGTGTTTTGTGGAAAGCGTGTATAGATGATAGGGTTTTTCTGAATATAATGTTTGATCAGTCGAATCAGTCTTGCAGAGTGTTTATGTTATCTATCAATGAAGTCTTACTTGATGATATGGGTTTAACAGTGATGATTGAATCTGAATTTATTAATTGAAGAGTGACGATGTTGTTAGTTGTATGTGATTGAAGATATATGATGGTTTTGTGATTATTTTATAATGATTTAGTGGTTCAAAGGTAAATACATTTTATGTTCGCACGTATTGATCAGCTTCAAAGGTTAAAGGATATATAAGGTATGATTCAAGGAAGTCACGTATATGCATAGATATGCTAAATAATAATAGTGTATATATTATAACATTTTGTTGATCAAGGTTTTCATTTGGTTCAATGAGTTGATGTAATGTTTGGGTTTAGCATTGGTATTATGGTGAATGGATTTACAGTGATCTAACTACTTTGGATATTTGAGAATAAGTTGATTGATTTGGGTCTTAGTTGGTTCAAGTGATTTGTGGATTCAGTTGGTTCAATGATTGAGTAATTTTTTACAGTGATGAGTTTCAATTTTGATATTTGGTATTGGGCTTAAATGATGGTAGTGGGTCCAGTCTAAAAATTTGATGAAATGTGGCGTACAAGTTATGTTGGTTTGAATCAGGTGGATCTAGTGTGAAAATTTATGAAACGTGGTCCTGTGTGTTAATAACAAGCCAAGTGGATATTGTGGTGGCAGCATACCCATGTAAATCCTTGTAAAACTAGTCTCATACGTAATCTAACTAATCATCCTAGATAAATTTCCTTTTATGATTTAATCTTATTCTTAGAAAATTTTTAGGCTAGTTATAAGTCCAAGAGTTTGTTTGAAAATATTGGAATTCTCCAACTAAGGGCAAGGTTGAATATTTTCAGGCCATTGGGCTATGGAGTCAAAAGGAAGGCTTTACTGGATTAATCTTCTACACACAAGATGGTTTTGCAGGGCAAGATAGTCAAACAGAGAACAATTTTTAGGAATTAAAGTGGATGGAATGGATTTTGAAGGGATGAAAGGCAATCAAGAATCTTTCAACATATTCAAAGAAAGAAAATGAATGATTACAAATAAAGAGCATTTAAGAATTCTTTACTATAGCAATCAAAATGTTCAAACCAGCGAAACAAGAGCAATTAAGAATTCGTTGCTTATAACCAGTTTGGAAGAAAACATTTTGAATAACCGCAATTGAAAATCAGAGTACACTTAAGTAAGTTCTGATTTATTCTTTTATGTCAATTATCCAGAAATGGAACATAGTGATATTATAAACAGATATAAAACTTAAGACATAGGATAGAAAGACTTATTGAACTGCAGTCCGACACATGAATCCTGCAAAAAGTCCTGAGCTTCAAATTATCATCCAGCAAGCCACAAAGAAATTTCTCCAAAGCACTTTTATTCCAAAAGATCAATGTTACAACAAAGTAGTAGAATCCACACTCAATACTCTATTCGAGGGCTTATTTATACAAAAATGATTAAAAATATCTTACAACAACCTAGGAAATAATCTAGGGTGACTAATGAATAAGTTACAACATAAAGAGAGACAGATGGTCTCGTAGATAGGATAAAAGGCAACTGCTGATGTGCTGTTTCCTCCTTTTATGCATGTGTTGGAGGCAGGTCCTACAAACTAGCTCGATGTTGTTCTCTTTGGTAATTCTTTTCTGACTGCTTTGCTTGTCTGATACTCTTCTATTTTTACTGATACACTTTCAACTGCTAAGCTGATACTCTTTAACCTTTGTTCATATATTTAACCTTCACACAATAGTAAAAAGGCAAAATTTTCCATATGAAGATGAATTTTACAAAATTTCTAACAGGTCTTCCCACCATTTGTCTTCTGCTATTTTGGTTCGTTGGAGTTTTCTTAATGTTTCATCAGCCTCTGTGTATCTGAAGAAATTGGGCTGATTTGGGAACAAATATCTTATTTCATGCTCAAGATGAAATAAATTCTTTAATCTGTCATAAAGATTCTTTCCTGTAGGCAATGTTGATTCTGATGAACTGATAGAAGAACAAGTTACATTGGGAGCATGTATGTCCAATCTATTAACATAAGTTCCCAAGTCCATTATTTTGTCTTCTGAAATCATAGGACTGGGCAAACCTTTGGCTAATAAAACATTAAACCTTTCTTTGAAGGCAATGATCTCTTCTTGAATATCTGAGCACTTACGTTCCAGATTTTGCATAAGAGTTTTCTTAGTAAAAACTCTTTTTATTTCTAAAATTGTACCTGTTCTGTCCTCAATTTCAAGCTCCGCAAGCTGCTGTCTGGTCTAGGTTTTTAAGAACTGTATGAGTTGATTTGCTTGTTCAGGTCTGTCTCTCAATTCTTCTCTTGTTTTGTCAATTTCCTCCAGAGCTATTTTTACCAAGTCATTTTTTTCAAAGATTATTTGAATGAAGGACCAAATATCCTTTATTGACTGAATAATATTATTCCAAAAAATTTCATTGATTTCTCTCAAAGGCTTCTCCAATGAGAGATCCTTTTCTAAGGCTTTAACCAATTTCTCCAACCTTTTGATTTCTCTTGTATGGTCAGCAACAGTATTTTTTGACATATCATATTTTTGTTCCAAATTTATGAGTTGTAAATTTTTAGTTTGAAGTTCTGTTACTCTAAGTTTCAAACTTTCCATTTGTTTCACTAATTCTTCAGAATTTAAACTAGAAGTATTCACCTGTGATGGGTCTGTTTGTCGGTTTTGGCATCTTTAGATTTGTTACCTATTAAAATTTTCCTTTGTCATATGTCAAAAGCCGACATTAATCTCTCTTGATTTTGTGGATTTATTTAAGACATTGATTATAATAATTCGACTTTATAAGCGGATCATTCCTTGCTTATACGTATAAATGTCTTTTTTATGTCTCCTCGCATCTATCTGGTCGCTTGAAATGAGCACTTTAAAGTTTAACGCTCTTGTATTTTTACTTTATGACCTGTATATGTTTCACTAACTGAACCAGTAAGCTGACTATCCTCCCTTTCTTGATCAAAGATTTCATCAATAGATTCTACTTCAGGAAGTGGATTTAGTTTCTGCCTTTTAGCTTGAGGTTGTTGTGAAGATTCCTTGGGAGGAGTAGGATCTTTAACTTGTCTTTTATTGCCTTTTTCCTCATTAGACAGAGTCTGCAAATTTGAAACTTCAGGCTGATTGACTTGAATAGGAGAAACCTGTGTTTGATCTTGTACCTTGGAAGTTTGAGGTTTTTCTGTCATGGTGAATGTTTCAATGACTTGTACTTCTGGTTCTTTATCTTTGCCTTTGGATTCAACTACAATTGATGGAATGTTTTCCTGTAATCCCTGTTGAAAATTCCCTGCTGAAGAAGTGCCAATATGTGGTACCTGCACTTGCCAAAAAGTTTCGAGGTCACTCTTTTTTTCAAGATCTTTCATGACATTATTTACACTGACCTATTCACTATCCTGTTCAACTAATGTTCCTTCCATCCACTCATCTTTATTAGCATACTATTCTATTTCTGGGATTCTGTGGTGGAAGTATGGTGCTGATTTATTCTTCATTCTTTTGTCACAAATAAAGTTGAATGGGTCATAGGGGACCCAATAAAAACTCTTTTGTAACCTAAAATGGTCTTGTAATATCGTTTCTGCTTCTTGTCTAGCATCCCTAGAATTGCATATAAAGGGACCTAACTGACCTTTGATTCTGAGTTGGGCTTTCTTCTTAGCGTTACAAAAATGAATAATATCAGAGTTATTCATTTGCCTAAAATACTCTAAGGCAAAAAGTCTCATAGGCACATATTTAGGCAGCTTGAATGGACAAAGTTCACATCCATATATTCTGATTTCTGAATAATTTTGGTACAGGTACCAGTCCCCAACTTTGTACAGCCTTGAGAGCTACAAATTTTTCTTAATTTCATTGCTGAGCCTTGGAGGAGCAACTCCTATCAACAAGGTGGTTGCAGGGTGTATGAAAAGGTCAATGAACTCATTATAGGAATAGGGGGAAGCATAGGATTTATGTGTGATGGCATACCAAAATATTACAGACCTTGGGTTTCCCTTAGTATCAAGATTTTGAACATGGAAAGGAAAGTTTTCAGACTGGTAATAGAGCATGAGATGGTAAATGATTGAAGAGTACTTGAAAACTTTCTCATTTTCTAATCTCATGAATTGATCATGGATTTTGTCTGCAATGTCGGATGCATAGTCATATTTGACAGCAGGAGGCTGTCCAGGAGTAAAGATAGACAATAATACTAGGTTAATTTAAATTTATCAACATACTCTACTAGCATTAAAGCCCATGATAAAAGAAATTGTCTGAGTAATCAGCCTTACCCGCAAAAGGAACAACCATAGGGAGGGGGCTTCAATACACAGTAGCATGAAAGTCCTAATAAATGCACTTTAATTCTTCGTAATAAATCTGGGTATATTTTTCAAGAAATTCTCCTATGAACAAGGGAGCAGGCTTTGACCAGTTCAAACTAAGTATATCATTGATATATTGAGCAAGACAATGAAAAAGGACATTCTCGTTTGGGGATAAACGTTTCTCCGAATTGATCATAATTAGCATGGCAATAATGGATAACTTGTTATGACCGAGGGTAAAGGTATCTTTGGAGATTTGATCTTACAATACATGATACTCCAAGCCTTCATTTGCCAATCGACCGCAGCGACAATACCCAAGGGATTTTCACCTAGCAATTCTTTGATGAAAATCTTTATCCGTTAATGGTAAATATTCCAATTCTCATGAGGGGCGTTTAATGGAGCAACATTTAAAGTTGAACGGGGACTTCCATTTTGCTACATATCTAAAATGGAAAGTTTGGTGGGTTTTTCACGGAAATGGTGCAATTACCAGCTTGAAGATCGAAAATATAGTTTTTCTCGTAGAGTAATTGAAATTATGGGAAAAACGAAGACTCAAAATACTCTGTAGCAGCCTTTGGTGTAGAATTTGAACTGCATGTTAGGATTTTCTGCAAGAGGAAAAATGGGGAATGATATAAAATACATGTTTTGGACAGATAAGTCAGCATTTAACAATACCGATTGACGGCCGATGGACGCTGATAATGGACTCATGGAGTTCTTCGTAAAATTTATTAATGGCAGCTTTACCGCGGATTTTGAAACTTTTCAAATGAGGACGCAAAGCAATGCTTAACACACAAAATGAAAAATGCGAAGTTTTTTTTTATTTGCAAATTCGTAATGGGGAATTTTTTATTATTTTTTATGATGACGTCATAGTGTACGATGGACACGTCATGGGAATGGGCTGTAGTGTAGTAATTTCAGCACTTCTTTTGTTGTGTGTATTTTCATTACTGGTAGTAAATTCATTCAAGACACAAAACGTGGCCGTTGCACCGTTTGGAAACCGTCCATTTCGCGCTGCACTGTGATAGGGATGCATAGCGTAATGTTTCAGGAATGATCTCCACGGGTGATCCAATCCGTGGACCTGACAAGTCAAGGGGAGTTAAGTGTTAGGCCCTCTATAGACGATTATTTATGAGTTAATCATTCCGAGAAGCTTTCGATTGGCGGAGGGGTAAGATTATTAATTAATCCAGGTGATTAATTAATCTCTTTGGTTTATAAAGGGTCGGGGTTACGGATGGTCTTGGGGTTTTATTTATTTTTCGTTTTAAACATATAAAATACATGTTTAAACTTTGTTTTTTTGTATATTTTTTTTATAATATGATAATTAAATTAAATTAATTCAATTAACATAGGGGCAGGACTAGTTATATAGATATGTTTTTAGCCAAAGGGATTTATAATGTGGGTATTTGATTTTATCATATGGGTTTAAATACTTTGGCTAAAACGTATAATACAAAGGTTTTTTGGGATATTACATAGGAGGAGTTATATATATATAGGAAAAGCTAATTTGTATAAGGATTTAATAATCAAAGTTAAATGTTAATATGACAAAGGAACATGGAAAACTCAAAATTCTTTACATAACTAAGAAAGTGAAGATTTCTGAAGCAAATGGCATTATATCAACTTCAACACTTAGATTTAGAATAGCAAGTAATTTTGAGGGATTTTTATGAAATATAGCATTATTTTTCTAAGTAAAATGGAATTTTACTTAGTAAAAGATTAAAAGTGAATGAGTATAATGATAAATAACTTCAAGTACTTAGGTCTTTTCAATTATTAGGCCGAGGGTCCGGTCCCTCCAAAAGTCAAGGAAATGCCTTGAGCCCCTTTAATCTTCAAATCCCTTAGCACTTTGGGGAAATTAGTAAAAACTTTTAGGGAAAAAGTGAGATGGGAAGTTAATGATTTTGACTTTGCTTTCTGTAAACTTTTCCAATGTAGCATCTGCCTTTGCACTTGTGATGAAAATAAGATTGAACACATTTAGGGCCAGCATTCATCACATGTAATTTCAGCAACAACATCTACCTACCCTACTTACTTTACCCTACCATTTTCTCTTCTTTATTAGGGTGCACTTAGACTGGCAAACCCATATCAATCTTCTTTTATTTTACATGGAAAATCTATCTATTTCTACACTTATTACATCCAAAGGCTCAAATTAAACTGTTGAGCACCTTTTATTAACTCTACCTATCTACTTATCTGCCAAGATTAAACTGTTTGGTCAGATATTTATTCTCTATTCTACAACATGAAATTGAAAATGAATGAGTCAAGTTTAAACAGTTTGACTCTTCATAAATTGTGGCAAAAGTTTGAAAAAATGCACACAATTTTGTTTATTACAAAAAATGAAATAGTAGTGGCATTTGTACTTGCACACTTTCCTTGTCTATTTTTGTTTGGGGTTCATTTCTTTCACTTTTTTGACCATTTTATTCTTTTCACCCTTTAATTTTTCTTTTAGGGTATACCCTTTTTACATTTTTTAAAATTTTTTGATTTTTTGATTTTTAAAGAATATGGAACACCTTTGCAACAAGAAGAAGGTTTGAAAATATTGCATATTTCAACAAGTCAATCATGAAAAATGACACCTATTGGTATAGGAGTCTAACACTGGCTCCACTTGGGGATGACTTTTCCTGGTGAAAATTCAAGAACAGCAGGTCAGTTGTCCTCATCCATTGACCTTGGTGAACCTGTAAATGTCTTCTGTCTTCTGCAAACTGAAATCTTATCTGAAACTAAAACAACACACAAAAGTTTTCAAACCAACTTAATGAAAAACTAGCTGAAAATTGAAAACTAAAAAAAAAATGCTCAAAATTCTGAGCTTATTGGCACTCATCTACCTACTCAATCTACTAAAAAATCTTATTGAATCAGGTAATACAAAAATGCCAATGAAACCAATCAAGTAGCTATAAAAATAAATGGATAACTTGATTGCTTGTGATCAAAATTGGAAGTATGTTATGATCATGTGCCTTTATAATCAATGATAAGATGTGAAATGGAAATTGCTGATATATTTGATCCTCATAGATAAAACATGTTTGCAAATTTGAGGTAAAAATATTCTCCATATAATTTTTTATAGGATCATTAAAAGCATAATGTATGATTCGTGTTTCTAGGCCTTCAATGACTAGTTGCTCAATTGTATTCTGAATATTAGTCCTTGAAACTATTTCCTCAGTCTTGTGTTTGAAAGAATAATCATCCTCAATATGCAGGTCAAAGGATAGTACAATTTTCTCTTACTTTGGAGAAGGAAGATTTTCAAAGAATTCTTTAGGATTTCGGAAATTGTATCACTGAATTTGAGAATGCAAAAGTTTGATTTAATTTTCATAATTTTCAGAAATTATCTCAAGAACACATATTTTTAGTTTAGGAGAATATTTTCTTGATTTCAAAAGAAGAAAGAAAGCTCTTAGAAAATCCTCATCAAGTTGAAGTTCTAATATCTCATCCCTCAAAAGAGCTAGTGATTGTCCTGTGAAATTATCTTGAATTGGGAAATCATACTGATCATATTTAGGCAAATCCTCATCATAATGAATGTCATCAATTATAAACTTTGAATTAGAAAATTTCTATTCCAACAATCCCAATATATCCTGATTAGACTGGTTTCATTCTGTTTGAAAATCATTGTTTTGCTCAATAGGAGTGCTTTCAAGCAATGGGCTTTTTTGGGAAGGTAGAATAACATGAGCATCAAATTGTTCTTCTATCTCTTCATGGATAAAAAATTTATTACATTCATCAACATTAGAAGAAGTAGAAACAATCTCTTCATTATGTAAATATTTTGAGGATGGTTGCATGTTTAGAAGAAAATTGATTTCTTCTTCGGTGAGGGGGGGTGGGAATCTCTGAATTCTTAGATTGAAATGACAATTGTTTTTTCTCTTATCTAAAAGTTGATCATGAGGTTGATTATTGTCTTTAACTCCATTCAAAAAATTAAATGAAACATCATTTGTTAATACAGAGGGGTTTTGTGGATCTTTATTTATCTCATGACTTATTTCATCTTTGTTTAAATCCTCTTGATTATTATGACATTTAACTTAAGAATGAAAGTTTTGGACTTCTTCTAATAAATTTTCAGGAAACCAATTTCCAAAATATTCATCAATATTTTTAAGGTAATTTATAAGATCTTCAGCTTGATCACAACAATTTTCAGCTAATGATAAAGATGGAAAATCTTCTTTGTAATGCTCATAAAATACCTTATGAAAATCTTTTAGAGAAAACAAACTTGCAGGTTTAAGAGCTTCGTACCATTCCCTTGCTTTTCCTTCTAAGGTTCCCATGAATATCTTCATGAGGCAATCCTCATACCAATCACCCTTCAATCTTGATGAGTGTATATGAAATTTAATGAGATGTAGTAAAGGATCATCAATATTCTCATCTTGAAACATGGGCAGATTTTCACCCCAATTTACCTTCGGTAGTTTGTGTGGAAATCTAGATATGTGATCTCTGCTCATGGGAGCATATCTTCGTTTTATTCTTGGATCATCTTGAAAATAAGCCATAATGAAAGGCCATGATATATGTAAAACCAAGTTAGATCCTTATATAAAATACAATACATATTGAAAAATGTTCTTAACGGGAAAGAACATAATGTCTTGGATTAAGATCCAAGTTGAAAGCCTGATCTTTCCATATTGTTCTTCCAGATTCATTCCTCCAGTGGAGTCTTGATTGTGAGATTTATTTTGGAGTCGCCAGGTGGATGATTTTAAACTTTTTGTGTCTAATCCCTGTCCACCATCATAGATCAGATCTAAACCTGTAAAAAAATTCTGAAGAAAAAGTTAGTTCTTCAGGAAACCAAATTTTGAGTATTTTATGATTTTTTTTTTTTATGAATTTTCAAAACAACTTCTATGATTTCTTTAAGAGGCTTTAGATATGAGATTTAAAATTTCTTAAAGACTTATTAAACTAGAGAAACTGATGAAATGTTTGAAACCAAATTTCAGACTATAAACTAGACCGAAGATTGACTGAAGTAGCATTTATTTACTATGCAATTGCAGAGCAAAATCATTTCAAAGGCTACCTAGCTAATCTTCAGGCTCCGTCTGTAGTTTATAAATCAAACAATAGTAACAATAAAATGATTCAGATTCCCCAGTATGGTCGTCACTATGTTATCACTCAGGTTTTCCTTGAAGTTGTGGAAAAAGAAAGTATACCTGAGGTAACCACAAACCAACCTTCGGATATAGAATCTAGCCAATCTGCATCTAGAGAGGGCTCTCTCTTTATGATTTAAATGTATTCTTAGAAAATTTTAGGCTAGTTATAAGTCCAAGAGTTTGTTTAAAAATGGTGGAATTCGCTAACTAAGGGCAAGGTTGAATATTTTCAGGCCATTGGGCTATGGAGTCAAAAGGATGGCTTTACTGGATTAATCTTCTACACACAAGATGGCTTTGCAGGGCAAGATAGCCAAACAGAGAACAATTTTTAGAAATTAAAGTGTATGGAATGGATTTTGAAGGGATGAAAGGCAATCAAGAATATTTCAACATATTCAAAGAAATAAAATGAATGATTACAAATAAAGATAAGTTAAGAATTCTTTATTATAGTAATCAAAATGTTCAAACCAGCGAAACAAGAGCAATTAAGAATTCGTTGCTTATAACTAGTTTGGAAGAAAACATTTGGAATAACCGCAATTGAAAATCCTTAAGTAAGTTCTGATTTATTCTTTTATGTCAATTATTTAGAAATGGAACATAATGATATTATAAACAGATATAAAACTTAAAACATAGGATAGAAATGACTTATTGAACTGTAGTCGGACACATGAATCCTGCAAAAAGTCTTGAGCTTCAAATCATCATCCAGCAAGCCACACATAAATTTCTCCAAAACACTTTTACTCCAAAAAATCAATGTCACAACAAAGTAGTAGAATCCACCCCCAGTACTCCATTTGAGGGCTTATTTATATAAAAAATGATTAAAAATATCTTACAACAACCTAGGAAATAGTCTAGGGTGAATAATGAAAAGGTTACAACATAAAGAGAGATAGATGGTCTCGTAGATAGGATAAAAGGAAACTGTTGTTGTGCTGTTTCCTCCTTTTATGCATGTGCTGGAGGCAGTTCCTACAATTTAGCTTGATGTTTTCCTCTTTGGTAATTCTTTTCTGACTGTCTAGCTTCTCTGATACTCTTTATTTCTACTGATACACTTTCAACTGCTAAGCTGATACTCTTTAACCTTTGTTCATCTATTTATCCTTCACACTATAGTAAAAAGGCAAAATTTCCCATATGAAGATGAATTTTACAAAATTTCTAACAGGTCTTCCCACCATCTATCTTCTGCTATTTTGGTTCGTTTGAGTTTTCTTAATGTTTCATTAGCCTCTGTGTATCTAAAGAAATTGGGTTGATTTGGGAACAAATATCTTATTTCATGCTCAAGATGAAATAAATTCTTTAATCTGTCATAAAGATTATTTTCTGTAGGCAATGTCGATTCTGATGAACTGATAGAGGAACAGGTTAAATTGTGAGCATGTATGTCCAATCTATTAACATAAGTTCCCAAGTCCATTATTTTGTCTTCTAAAATCATAGGACTGGGCAGCCCGCTGGCTAATAAAACATTAAATCTTTCTTTGAAGGCAATGATCTCTTCTTAAATATCTGAGCACTTATGTTACAGATTTTGCATAAGAGTTCTCTTAGTAAAGGCTCTTTTTATTTCTAAAATTGTACCTGTTTTGTCCTCAATTCCAAGCTCTGCAAGCTACTGTCTGGTCTGGGTGTTTAAGAACTGTATGAGTTGATTTGCTTGTTCAGGTCTGTCTCTCAATTCTTCTCTTGTTTTTTCAATTTCCTCCAGAGCTATTTTGACCAAGTCATTTTGTTCAAAGATTATTTGAATGAAGGACCAAATATCCTTTATTTACTGAATAATATTATTCCAAATAATTTCATTGATTTCTCTCAAAGGCTTCTCCAATGAGAGATCCTTTTCTAAAGCTTTAACCAATTTTTCTAGCCTTTTGATTTCTCTTGTATGATCAGCAACAGTCTTTTTTGAAGTATCATATTTTTGTTCTAAATTAGTGAGCTGTAACTTTGTAGTTTGAAGTTCTGTTACTCTAAGTTTCAAACTTTCCATTTGTTTCACTAATTCTTCACAACTTAAACTAGAAGTATTCACCTGTGATGGGTATGTTTGCCGGTTTTGGCACTTTAGATTTGAAATGGCTCATTAACATTTTCCCTTGCTGAATGTCAAAAGCTGACATTAATCTCTCTTGATTTTGTGGAGCCATTTTAAGATACTGATTATACACCTGGACCCTTAGTGGATCATTCCTGGCTTTTATACTAATAAATGTCTTTTTTATGTCTCCGGCATCTGTCTTTGGCTGTTTGAATGAAGACACTTCAGTGCTTAACTGTCTTTGTATTTATTTTACTTTATGACCTGTATATGTTTCACTAATTGAACCAGCAAGCTGACTATCCTCCCTTTCTTCATCAAAGATTTCATCAATAGATTTTATTTCAGGAAGTGGATTTAGTTTCTGCCTTTTAGCTTGAGGTTGTTGTGAAGATTCCTTGGGAGGAGTAGGATCTTTAACTTGTATTTTCTTGCCTTTTTCCTCATTAGATGGAGTCTGCAAATTTGAAACTTCAGGCTGATTAACTTGAATAGGAGAAACATGTGTTTGATCTTGTACCTTGGAAGTTTGAGATTTTTCTATCATGGTGAATGTTTTAATGACTTGTACTTCTGGTTCTTTCTCTTTGCCTTTGGATTCAACTGCAATTGATGGAATTTTTTCCTGTAATCCCTGTTGAAAATTTACTGCTGAAGAAGTGCCAATATGTGGTACCTGCACTTGCCAAAAAGTTTCGAGGTCAAACATTTTTTCAAGATCTTTCATGACATTGTTTACATTGACCTCTTCACTATCCTGTTCAACTAATGTTCCTTCCATCCACTCATCCTTATTAGCATACTGTTCTATTTCTGGAATTCTGTGGTGGAAGTATGGTGCTGATTTATTCTTCATTATTTTGTCACAAATAAAGTTGAACGGGTCATAGGGGACCCAATAGAAACTCTTTTGTAACCTGAAATGGTTTTGTAATATCGTTTCTGCTTCTTGTACAGCATCCCTAGAATTTCATATAAAGGGACCTAACTGACCTTTGATTCTGAGTTGGGATTTATTCTTAGCGTTACAAAAATGAATAATATCAGAGTTATTCATTTGCCTAAAATACTCTAAGGAAAAAAGTCTCATAGGCACATATTTAGGCAGCTTGAATGGACAAAGTTCACATCCATATATTCTGATTTTTGAATAATTTTGGTACAAGTACCAGTCCCCAACTTTGTACAGCCTTAAGAGCTGCAAAGTTTTCTTAATTTCATTGCTGAGCCTTAGAGGAGCAACTCCTGTCAACAAGGTGGTTGCAGGGTGTATGAAAAGGTCAATGAACTCATTATAGGAATAAGGGGAAGCATAGGATTTGTGTGTGATGGCAGACCAAAATATTACAGACCTTGGGTTTCCCTTAGTATCAAGCTTTTGAACATGGAAAGGAAAGTTTTCAGACTGGTAATAGAGCATGAGATGGTAAATGACTGAAGAGTACTTGAAAACTTTCTCATTTTCTAATCTCATGAATTGATCATGGATTTTGTCTGCAATGTAGGATGCATAGTCATGTTTGACAGCAGGAGGTTGTCCAAGAGTAAAGATAGACAATAATACTAGGGTTAATTCATCAACATACTCACTAGTATTAAAGCCCATGATAGAAGAAATCATATTCATAGTAATCTGGCCCAATTCAGTAAAAAAGGAACAACCATAGGGAGTTGGGCCCTTGGGCTAATGTTCAGGTAGCATGAAAGTCTGACAAATGTGCTTTAATTCTTCAGGGGAAAACTAGGTATATTTTTCAAGCAATTCTCCCATGAACAAGGGAGTGAGGTTTTGACCAGGTTCAAACTGAAGCATATCATTGATAGATTGAGCAGTGATATGAAAAAGGACATTCTAGTTTGGGGATAAAATTGCTCTCTGAATTGGATCATAATTATCATGGCAATAATGGATAACTTCAGGAAAGATATGGACTTAGGGTAAAAGGTATCTTGAGAGATTTGATTCCCACAATCCAATGATATCCAAGCCTTTCAAATAATCATCTCTGCAGCGACAATAAATTCGAAGGGGATTTTCACTGAAAAGTAAGCCTTTGATTTGAAAATATTTATCCACTAATGGTAAATATTCCAATTCTCTATGAGGGGCGTTTAATAGAGCAACCTTTAAAGCCAGCGGGACTTCCATTTTGGTTCTTGTGTATTCAAAATGGAAAGTTCGGGGGTTTTTCACAAAAATGGGTGCAATTACCAGTTTGAAGATCGAAAATATAGCTTTCTGTAGAGGCAATTGAAATTCTGGGAAAAAAGAAGACTCAAAATACTCTGTAGCAGTATTTGGTGTAGAATTTTGAATGAAGAGCAGGATTTTGCAGAGTGAAAAATGGGGAATCATATAAATACCTGTTTTGACAAGATAAGTTGTATTTAAAAGGTATTTATTGACGGTTGATGGACGATTGGATAATGGAATGACAGAGTTCTTCAGCAAATTCGGTTAATGGCAGTTTAACAGTGGATTTTGAAACTTTTCAGAATGGAGGACGCAGTCACTTTCAACACACAAAATGAAAAAATGCGCGAAGTTTTGTTTTATTTGAAAATTCAGAATGGGGAATTTTTTATTATTTTTTATGATGACATCATAGTGTATGATGGACACGTCATAGGGAATGGGCGGTAAGTGGTAAATTCCGCACTGCTTTTTGGAGCAGGCGGTATTTCATGAATTGGTAGCGATTCCATTCAGCACACGACGCGTGGCCAGTGCACTATTTGGAAACTGCTCCGATTTCGCGCGTTAATCTTCGTATAAGGGATGGCTAGCGAAATTTTTGTGGGCCGTAGATCTCCAGCGGAGTGATCCAACGGTGGACCGGACAGGAAGCTAACGGGGGAGTTAACGCATGGGCCCGAGACGATTATTTATGAGTTAATCATTCTGGGATGTTTTTGATTGGCGGAGGGGTAAGATTATTAATTAATCCAGGTGATTAATTAATCTCTTTGGTTTATGGAGGGTCGGGGTTACGGATGGACTTGGGGTTTTATTTATTTTTCGTTTTAAACATATGAAATACATGTTTAAACTTTGTTTTTTTGTATATTTTTTATTATATGATAATTAAATTAAATCAATTCAATTAACATAGGGGCGGGACTAGTTATATAGATATGTTTTTAGCCAAAGGGATTTATAATGTGGGTATTTGATTTTATTATATGTGTTTAAATACTTTGGCTAAAACGTATAATACAAAGGTTTTTGGGATATTACATAGAAGGAGTTATACATGTAGGAAAAAGTAATTTGTATAAGGATTTAATAATTAAAGTTAAATGTTAATATGACAAAGGAACATGGAAAACTCAAAATTCTTTACACAACTAAGAAGGTGAAGATTTCTGAAGCAAATTGCATTATATCAACTTCAACACTTAGATTTAGAATAGCAAGTAATTTTGAGGGATTTTTATGAAATATAGCATGATTTTCCTAAGTAAAATAGAATTTTACTTAGGAAAAGATTAAAAGGTGAATGAGTATAATGATGAATAACTTCAAGTACTTAGGTCTTTTCAATTATTAGGCCGAGGGTCCGGTCCCTCCAAAAGTCAAGGAAATGCCTTGAGCCCCTTTAATCTTCAAATCCCTTAGCACTTTGGGGAAATTAGTAAAAAATTTTAGGGAGAAAGTGAGATGGGAAGTTAATAATTTTGACTTTGCTTTCTATGAACTCTTCTAATGCAGCATCTGCCTTTGCACTTGTGATGAAAGTAGGATTGAACACATTTAGGGCCAGTATTCATCACATGTAATTTTAGCAACAACATATACCTACCCTACTTACCTTACCCTACCATTTTCTCTTTATTAGGGTGCACTTAGACTGGCAAACCCTTATCACACTTTTATTTTTCTTTTACATGGCAAGCCTACCTAAGTCTACACTTATTACATCCAAGGGCTCAGATTAAACTGTTGAGCACCTTTTATTAACTCTACCTATCTACTTATCTGCCAAGATTAAACTGTTTGGTCAGATATTTATTCTCTATTCTATAACATGAAATTGAAAAAATGAATGAGTCAAGTTTAAACAGTTTGACTCTTCATAAATTGTGGCAAAAGTTTGAAAAACTGCACACAATTTTGTTTTTTACAAAAAATGAAATAGTAGTGGCATTTGGACTTGCACACTTTCCTGGTCTATTTTTGTTTGGGGTTCATTTCTTTCACTTTTTTGACCATTTTATTCTTTTCTCCCTTTAATTTTTCTTTTAGGGTATACCCTTTTTACATTTCTCAAAATTTTTTGATTTTTTTATTTTTAAATGAATATGGAAGACCTTTGCAACAAGAAAAAGGTTTGAACATATTGCATATTTCAACAAGTCAATCATGAAAAATGACACCTATTGGTATAGGAGTCTAACACATGGTGGTGCTAAGGGTTGGAGCTTTTAGTGGGGGAGTCGAATATTCTGTTCAATGGTAGATTGGAAATTAGATCAGGGGGTAGGAACTCCCTTCCGGTGGGTGCCAGTAAACAAGATCAGGGGGTTGGAGCTCCCTTTCAGTGGGTGATAGAGAATGAGAGAAAGTTATAGCTTTCTATAGGTGGATTCATGCGTGCTGGTATGATTTTGTGCTAGTAAAATATTGTATGGAGTGTTTCTTTATAATAAAAAGAAGACAAAGACAACATCAGTGGTGTTTTTCTCCCATATTGGGTTTCCACCTAAAAATCCCAGTGTTCATGTGTGTTTCTTATGTGTGATGGCTTATTCTATTCTTACCACACACAATTATTGTTTAATTAATACCTAACGAAGTATTGATACTCTAGTTCAATTCAAACATATGATAAATTAATTGAAAAGTAAGTTAACTAGATATACACTAGTTATCTACATAATAATTATGTATATATGTATGTTTACTTCAATAAAGTTGCATCGAGAAATATGAATATGAAAAGAAAAGTTTAAGTATGTTTTAAAATATTTATTCATGCACCCCCCCCCCTGGCCCCCCTCCCCTCTCAGTATTTTTCCCAACAATTGGAATCAGAGCAGGCCCTTCAGAATAAGCTTGATCTCTTGAAGGAGATTCATCAAGATGGGTAGTCACGAAGGAGTATTTTCTATCAGGAATCCTTTATTTAATGGAACTAAATTTTTATTTTGTAAATTCAGGACAAGAGAATACTTACAATCACTTGGAGTTGATTTATGGGTAATTATTGAAAATATATATCAATATCCAATTTCCATTCCCACAAATACTTTAGGAAAGAAACGTTATGAAATCAATGAAAAGGTTGTGAATTCCATCTTGTGAAGCCTTGTTGAGTATGAGTTCATGAAAGTAATGTAGCTCAAAACATCAAAGAATATGTGAGATAAGCTTATCCAAAGTTATGAAGGTGACACCGAGGTAAAAAACGCTAAACTCCAACCACATAGAATATATTATGAGACACTCAGAATGCATGATGATGAATGCATTGCAACACTTTTTCTTAGAGTAGATGAGATTGTTATTTCCATTAGAAATCTTGGTGAATATATAAAATATGCTACTTTTTTTGAGAGAAATTTGAGATCACTAACTCCAATGTTTGATTCCAAACTCTCTGTTATTAAAGAAGTGTAGGATATGAAAAATATCATACCTGATCAATTCCATGGAATACTAACTGAATTTGAGATGAGAAAAAGTGGTCCTTCATAAATGATAGAAGCAACCTTCAAAGCCAAATATAAAGGGAAACAAAATGAAGAACCCAAATGCACAAGCTACATATCAGACGAGGATGAAGTAAAATTCATGAGAAAGTTGGAAGTGGGAGCTGGAAAATTCAAAGGTAAGCTTCCCTTTCAGTGTTATGCTTGTGGAAGTGTACACCATTATGAATATAAATGTCCTTATAGAGAAAATAAAGAGAATGGAAATAATATTGCTAGAAGGAAGTTCTATGACAAGAAAATCTATTACACCAATGAATAAATTCACAGCAAATTCGATGATAAAGAAAATTCCAATTCATATTCTAACAATTATTATCTAGTACTCCTTACTCTTGAAGATTAGTCAGTTAATGACCATATAGTTGTGAGGTAGATGATTTAATGAAAACTATAAGGGAGAATTATAAACATAATAATGCTAACAAAGAATTGGAATCAAAAGGAAACAATATGATTGAAGAAATAAAGATGTTAAAATGGAATTAGAAGCAACCAATAGAAGCACAAAAAACATAAGAAAACAACTCCAAGAAAAGGAAAAGCATTGGGAAACATCAGAATCTAAAAATATGACCCTAAATGAATATTATGAGAAGATCAACAAATGGGAAAAGACATATGAGTCTCTAGAAAATACTATTAATGAACAATGCTCTCCTCTGATCAAGACTGGCATTGGATATGATCATACGCAATGTAATGGAAAAAACTAGTGTAGTGTTGTGTAAGGAAAAATTGAATCAAATCACTCATCTTTAAGAAAATCTCCTAGATCAAGGTCAAGATCATTCCTTAGGCACAATGGATGGTTTTACGGATATTGTTTCTCTTGTAACTCATTTGGGCATAAGGTCAATGATCGCAGGTCAAATATACAAAATCGAGCCAGGAAATGGGATAAGTTCCAACACATAATTAGAAATTGCAAGAAGATATGTAGGAAGAAGGAACCTCAGTCAGAAATTTAGGGAACATTGACCTTACTACATTTTTATTCTTAAATCCTACTTCTCACAATGACTTCAGAAGTGATGTGAAGTACATGACCTCATAAGAGTAGAAGATGATTATCAAGTCCTTAGGATCAACGATGTATAATCTCAAGGGGGAATACATATGTTGTCTTGATGATAACTCGCATGGTTTTTTTTATATTCATTTTACTTATACTACTTGCAGTGGATCTGTTGTAATAACATAGAACATGTACAGAGAATACATGCTTATGGGGAGCTCTATTTGTGAAGTTTCAACACTTTACTGTCTATACATAGATCCTATGAATACAAGTCGCATATATATGTGAGTTCTAATCTAAATAGTCGCATATTTCTCTATGATGAAGAAATAGTGGGATGGACTCAGGAAAATGCCCTAATATGGTTCATACAGTTATTATTTGGCTTTCTTGTTCTGATGTTGATGGTTATATTTTGTTGATGTTATTCAAAAGTGGTCATTAGAGGAAATTTTAGCCTGAAAGTTCCAATGAAATTTTCACGTAATTTATATTTCATAATATGTAAACCAATCAAAATCCTTTAAATTAAAAATGAGGCACATGTAAATATTTTCGAGGGAAAATAAGAAAAAATACCTTTTTTTAATTGTATTTTTGGCTTATCTCATTATAGGTTTACTCAAATTTTAAGTGTAGACACTCGTTGGATGCGGAATTAAATTACGCATATAACAAGTACCAATTATGCATACTATTGAGAAAACCCACATTGGTAAATATTGAAGATACATTAAAAAAGAGTGTTGAACACACTTTTTAATGTATCTTCATTTTTTATCAATGTGGGTCTTCTCAAAGGTATGCATAATGGGTAATGATTGCATGCAGAATTTAATTTTGCATCCAATGAGTATCTACGCTTGAAATTTGAGTAAACCTAAAATGAGATAAGAAAAAATACAATTAAAAAAGTAGTTTTCTTCTTTTCCCTCCAAAATTCGTAACTCATACTTTATTATTTTAAATATTATTTTATGATTTTTCCTTAGGATACCACTTTTAGGCTGACCTCTAATGTTTGGATTTTATGAGTTATTGATGATTTGATGCATACCTAATCGATGAAGTTGTTTTGATGACCTTACTAATGGATGAGTTGATGTGATTAGACTTGAAAATGAACAGTTGGCACAGGTTTAGGTTGAGCATTTTCTATGATTCTAATAATGCATTGTTGGCATTATGTTTGCTTAAGAATTCCTTGGTACATAATGATGCTTATCATTGGTGATGCTGCTGAAGAGATTTATGTTGCTGAAGTTCTTGAATGATGATGCATGAGTTGCTTATAATGAAATTATGGATGATTCTTATATATTATCAAATTTGTTATGATAGAAGACTCTCTGGTGATGAAGCATGTATGATATATTGGAGATTATTGCTCTTCTTTATGGAAATAATATGTATACCTTGCAATGATTATTTCCCGATGATGCTACTCTCATGGATGATGCATATGGTGCTTACACATGCTACATGTACATGATATGATGCAAATGATTTTTTCAAGATGTGATTATTAATAATTTACTGCTATATCTTGTAGATGATACTTGGAGACATGGAATATGCTTGGTTCTCAAATATGTTGTTGATGCATGAAAATATATGTTTCTTTGAAGAACATAAGCTATTCCTACAAAGGGGAGGAGCAAGTTGACCTTGATGAGGTCAAGAGGATGAATTGATAGTTGATCTCTACAAAAAAATATAATGATGTTGATGCAGCATACTTGGTCATAGGTTGATGATATTGAAAAATGCACATGTTGTTATTCAAATATTCTTATGATGTAGATCTTCCATAATGGTTACTCATGACTATTATGGTCTTATAAAGGTCTTTGGTTTTGGTTATAAATGTAAAATTTGTATCTTGATGTAAAGGAAATGAAATACCCATGATGTGATTATTATAATACTGAATCAGGTATGGACTATTTGGGTCAAGTCAATTATGTATGTAATCCCATAATGGGAATATGATGTAATATTGAGTCAAATATGTAACCCCACTTTTTTGGGTGATTGATGTAAGTTTGAGTCCTTAGTGATATGAAAAGTCCTTGATGGCAACCTATCTAATGATTTGTCCTTGATGACAACCTATTTGATGAAGATATCAACATGATGATAATAGGATGCACCTACAAGTTGGTTCACATGCGGCAGAGAAAGTAAATAAAGGTATAGTAGTTTAGAGACATAAAAATAATTAAGGTGATTTTTTTAGAAGTATAAGCGGGTTCTATGAATAAAATATGTGCACATACGTGTGGATAAGAGAAAGTGTGTACGGTTTCCACACCATGGTATTCTAAATGCTAGGGGTCTTTACCATGGTATTGGCCCACAGTAATCAACACGTAAATGAATATTTGATCCCATCCAGGAATACCATTGGCCTTAATATGGATTTTACCTATGGTATTGGCTAAGGCATAAAACATATAAGGATATTAAGATCAAAGTTTTTTAGTGTGCAAGTGATGGGTATTTGATGAATAGTTTTATCTGAAGTGTTGGAGTGGGGTCCCTTAGGACTGCAATTTTGGATAAAAAATAGTATTTTTTTGTAAGTTAAGTCATGCGCACTAAGAAAATCATAAAAAATGGGGATTTGGGGCAAGTCAAATAACCTCATGAGTTGTAATGGGAAAAGTGTAGAACTAGGGGTCGCAAAACACAGCTTGCAGACCTTAGATGAGCGCTGGTGAAATATATAAATAAGATTCTAGATCAAGTCAGATAGATAAGTAGAAAATATTGAAGTAGGTTTTGATATGTTGTTTTTAGTTGTAAGGAAAAATTTTCTAGGTTTAGAAGGCTCCTATTGGTTGTGTGCATGGAGACCTTAGTCTTGCTATTTGCAGACCCTGCTAGCTATGTGCGTGGGTAGAACTAAAGTATTGTAAGGACGTTATGAACTATGAATGAATAAAGGAATTTTTTGGAATAATTATGAGTATCAAATGCATTAGTGTTCCTCTTTATGATCTCTTTCTGTGTGTTATTTCTGTTTACTATATTATCTGTGTTTGGATCAGTTGCGTAACTATTTTATTCCTTATATGAATTTTGGATGCATAAATCTATTACTGTTAAACCTAAATGTTATGTATTAAGAAAATTTAAGGGATTGTAAGACCTTTATCTATGCGCATGCAGGATAACCTGCATAAACTGACCTAGACCTGCCTATTTAGGGTTTCTGGTTAGGGTTTCGTTGTGAAGGCCATTCCATTCTTATTATAGATCTGAAGAAACCCACATCATTTAATTATCTCTTAGGGTGTGGAAACCTGGTTCCAGCAACCCCCCCCCCCATACTACTTCGGGTGAGACTTTGACCTACACAAGTAGGTCACTACCGAAAGGGCTAGTAGTAAGAGGGCTTTGTTGGTTAAGCTTAACTTTGAACCTAGGTCAGGACCCCTCAAGCCAACAAATGGTTTTGTTGTCGAGACCCAGATCATTTTGAGAGAGATTAGGTGATGTAGATACCATCAAAGCCTGAATTAGAAGACTGGTTTGAGAAGAAAATTCAAGAATTTTCCGTTAAGGAAAAAAAAAAGTAAGAAATTGTATGCTGAATATTGGAAACATAAGTTCTTTTCACAGAGGTTCACGGGATCTTCTTTGTGACCTTTGCACAAGAATTACAGGAGTGGTTTTCAAGACTAGTTGAGTTCAAAAACTACTAGAAGGATGATAAGGTCACTCATTGGACACCTAAGTTGATCTGATAGTTACAGTAGACTGATAACTCCATCACCAGGACTGTAGGTCATTGGGTTGACAACATCTTGGGTGGGTTTGTAATAGAGTTTTCAATAGACTAGTTTGTGTCATATTCTGAAGCTGAAAGGAGATTCTTCAAAGGACTCAGAGGTAAATTCATATGATCTCTACCTTTGCTGATTAAGATGATATTGTGTGAAAAGGGTGTTTTGTGCAGTGACACTGAGTGAATGACCCTATATAAGATAGAAAGCACATGCAACACAAATTATTATACGGTTAATCAGAGAGTAGACAGATCTATATACAGCCCTCTGATAAACTTGCCTAAGAGTAATATATCAAGCGGTGAGGCTACGCGCACCGAAGGTAGCCCTCTTGCTACTCCACAGTCAAAATCATGCAGGGGTAAGACATCTCCTACCCCACCACCAATACCACCAGAAGAAGGTATGGCTACACATATGAAGCTACCCACCTTCATGGGTGTAGCAGATGAGGACATGGATTGGTTTTGGTTTATTTCCAATGCAGTATGGACAACGAATAATTTTAACACTCATGTTATCAAAAGAGCACAACTAGCTATGGTGTTTAAAGGTCATGTGTTAGATTGTTTTATGTGATATCTAAGTTAGCACATTGATCCCACTGTTGCTTAGGTTAAAGATGCTCTGAAACAGTAGTTCTGAAAGCCAAATTCCTACTCATAATGTGTCACAAAATTGAAAGATATCAAACAAGAGACAAATGAATTTGTTTGGGAGGCGGATCAATAGCTGAAGCGCACTATCAGTAAGGGAGTATTTATCTATGATGATAAGAAATATAAGGAATGGTTTATTTCCATGCTCTTGTTACATATGCGTGGGCCTATAAATCAGCAGAAGATCGATTCTCAGGATGAAGCTCTGGAAGTTGCTGTGAAACTCGAAGCTACACCCAGAGCAGATGATCAATTAGTAACTTTATAAATCCAAAATTAGTTAGATGCAATGCATTAGTAGATTCAGAACCTGCGCAGATACAGGGGAAAGGAAGTTGGTAGAGATGTATGGTGTATACGTTGTAAGGGTTCCAGCCACATTAAAGATCAGTGAACTTTGTTCTTAGATTACATGCAAGCAGGAGGGCCAAATCAATTGCGCGCGAGGGATGTTGCAGGGCCAAGTGGTACTCCAACACTGTGGTGCATTGATTGTAGGGTAGCTGGATGGAAGGATATAAATCATTTCTCTCTATTAGGAAGTTATGTGCCATAATTGAAGCAACAATGGTGCTAGTTTTTCTCTTCATTTAGTCACGCCGAGCACCACTGTCACACATTCGACCTCATGATAGATAGTGCCAACCTATATAGGGTGCATGTTGACTCGTCTTCACCAGCATCTCCCTCTGGGTGTGGAGGATGCCCAACAACAGGAAGGGGTGGGGGGAGAGGTGAAGGCACAAGTCGTGGATGAGGAAAATTAATTTTGTATAACTATGGATACGCCAGACATTATGCGCGCGACTTCCCAAACCCTGCATGATAGTCCTACAGGTAATGTAGAAAATTTGATCATCGAATTGAAGACTGTGATGTTTTAATTTCTAAAATGCAGGAAAAGAAAAAACAGACACCTACGCAGAACATACAAATGGTTAAAGCTGAGCCACGTGATGATTATCCATGTGTAAATATAATTACAAGCAATGGTGCTGCCACCAGAGGAGATGAGGTAAACAAGGCTGATGCAGAGCCATTGATCAGAAAGGCCTCTGACAAGAAGGAAGGAATCAACCTACAGAAGGAAAAGGAGACTTTAATTGAAGCCGGTAAGGATTTTACTCCTACAAGTGCATCCATATCCAAATCTACCATGTAAGAAAATATTGATGATGAATTCAAAAATTTCCTACAATCCTATATTAATTTATTGCGCCATCAGAAAGTAGTATACAATCTTTAGGCCCTGATAGACAATTACGTAGACAAAGAATTGTCTCAAACAGAGACTAAGGTCGTGAACAAGATCTATAAGAACAAGAAGAGAACAGGTCAAGAGATGCGTATGACCATGAATATTGGAGAATATGAGATGGATTAGGTCATCTTGGACTTAGGGTCTAATGCAATTATGCTACCTAAGCAGACCTGGTAGAATATAGGAGAACCAAAGCTGGATTGGTCCACCATTCAACTACTCATGGATAATTAGCAGAAGATCATCCCACTTAGAAGACTCCCATAGTTTCTGGTAGAAATTGTTGGAGTAAAGGTACACACAGATTTTGAAGTGATACAAATTGTGGATGATTCATACCCCTACCTTGTGCTACTAGGGTTGGACTGGGCCATCGATATGGGATGCATCATCAATTTGAAGCATAGAAGCATGATCTTTGAAAATGATGGTACATGGGTAATAGTAGCTCTAGATCTGATAGAAGGAGAAATATATATCAAAATAGTGCACTAAGGGGATGGTTTCAACCATATCTACAATCTAACTGTGCAGGATGAGGATTGGATCAACCCTACAGCTGATGGAATGATGAATTGGGAAAAATATAGCTTGTGCTTCTCAGATTCGGATGGGGATATGGAGAACTGGCCGAATCTATTGCATGATGTTTCTATGCTGTGCTGCCTCAATATCATTAAAAATTTCTGATACATCTCCTCAGAGGTAAGATAATTACCCTATTTCAATGGTTTTTATAGTATTTTATTATTTTTGTAAAAACTGGAAAAGGTTATCCTGGAAGAACAGAGGTTTTGTGCACTTGATTTGGCCATGCGCGCAACCCCAACGCAATGGTGGGATACCCATAAAGGAGGCTTTAAGGACTAAGAGGAATGAAACAAAATGATGAAGTTGTGCTTTCAGCCACCCTCTACCCAACCAACTTATATTTTATATGGCTAGGGTGACCTGCGTAAGCACATGACCATGTGGATGGAGGTTTGGAACAAAAAGAACTAGAATGAATGGGTTCATATGTTTGTCCACTCATTGGGACCAATACCTGCTACATGGTATTTGGAAACGGATCTGTGCCAAGGGACTCGCCATTGGATTACTATGAATGACATCTTTCTATGAACCTTTAGTTTTGTCAGGGGATTAGAGGGATTGGATGAAGCCCTGTAGGATATAGAAGTGCTTGTCTTTGATGACTCCCAGCCTTGGATAGAATGTGCTGTGCCAGCATGGGAAGCACATATGCAAGATATTGTCAATTTCAGGGACTTGTCAGTATAAGAGAATGAGGAAGACCCAAGAAATATCGACATCCTTGAGTTCGAAGGGGAGTGTGTAATTGCAAGGCCTCATTGGGAAGGGTAGATGTAAATAAGCCTCTGAAGTTAAAGGAAGTCAACATTGGGACAAAAAAACAACCCAAGTTGGAAAAAATTGGAGATTATTGGGATGATGACACAGTGGGGAAGGTTGTGGAGCTTTAGATGGAGTATCAAGACTTGTTTCCAGCAAATTTATTTGAGCTCAAATGGATTGTAGGAGATTTGGGAGTTATGAAAATCACGTTGAAACTGTATGTGCGTGTGCCCTATCAAGCAGCGACCATATATATTAAATCCCAAGTACAAGGCTATTGTAGAAGCATTACAGTTAGGGTTTTAGGTGTTGCAGTTAAAGACCGACAACATCCAGGCAAGCATGGCCGATTAAATCAAGTGAAACTAAAACCATGATAATCAGCACAACATACAACAGGATCTACCCCTTCCCAGGCACAACAGACACTATTGAGCAACTAGAATTGAGCACATAGGTGCAAACCCGCCCAAATATTAGGATAGATTTTTCAATACTACCCAGTGGTAAGTTGTACGTAATCCAAACTATTATTACCAATGAATTGCAATGCAGAGAGGCACACATGCACCAAAAGCTAAGCGAAGGAGAGCGAAAGGTCACAGTAAAAACTAAAGAATCCCTCTGACCTCATATAACACAGCAGGCTGCAGTAGCACAACAAGACGAATTGGAACACTTGATTGATCAGCTTTGTGGTGACCTACTAGAGGTGGCCATCCCTACTTCTACCATGCCACAGGTTAAAATCAAATGTTTGGTAGAAGGATTGAAAGGCTCGAGATCAGACGTATAGATGGTGAAAGAAGAGTTTGAGTAATAGATTGTAGCATTGCAAGCCAAGCTACAGCCATAAACTCCCCCTAAGGTGTGCGCGTAGCAGGTGGCCTTGGTCAAGGAAGATTCATAGAGTATTGCTGCCACAGTTGAAAAAGGCACCACACTACTAGAAATAGCTATGAGACTGTGGACATCTACGAAAACAGATCCACTGGTCAGGAATATCTCACAGGAATAGTGCACCAAGGAGTGGGCATTCGATGACATTTAGGAGGCTCTGCATAGTTCCGTACCTACTCAATGCATCGCCCGATTACAAACAAGCTAGATCTTGTGTGATGAAGTGGAGAAGCTATGAAGAAAGAAGAATATCGTGACATAGCACATGAAGCCATGGGCCGTTCAGGTGATGAAGCTGTCGCAGGATCTGGATGTCATTGTAAAGAATTTGAACCAGACCTATCAAAGCATAAATCTTTTTGTAGAAAGGTTGACATTGCAGAAACTGGTGGACACAATGCAGAGTGCAGCTGATTAGAGCGCAAGTGTCTTAGCGCTCTTCATCGCTGCCATCGAGGAGCTGTAGAACAAGATGAAGACCCCAACACTGTTGTGACTTGGGGATGAGTTACAAGATTGTGTTCAGGGCCTGTTGGAGCGGGGTCCCTTAGGACCACAATTTCGGATAAAAATATAGTATTTTTTTGTAATTTAATTCATGTGTGCTAAGAAAATCACAGGTCAAGGGGAATTTGGGGTGGGTCAAAGCCCCTCATGAGTTGTAATAGGAAAAAGGGTAGAACTAAGGGTCCCAAACCATAGCTTACCGACTTTAGATGAGCACAAGCTAAATATATAAATAGGAGTCTAGATCAAGTAGGATAGATAAGTATAAAAGTTTGAAGTAGGTTTTGATATGATGTTCTAATCTATAAGGTGAATTTTTCTCGGTTTAGAAGGCATCTGCTAGTTGTGTGCACATAGAACTTAGTCTTGCTGTGCGTGGACCCTGCTGGTTGTGTGCGGGGGTAGAACTGGAGTATTGTAAGGACATTATGAACTTTGAATGAATAAAGGAATGTTTTGGGATAGTTCTTAGTATCAATTGCATCAGTGTTCCACTTTATGGTCTATTTCTATGTGTTATTTCTTTTTACTGTGTTATTTGTGTTTGGATTGGTCACTTAATTGTTTTCTACCTTATATGAATGTTGGATGCATATATCTATTACCGTCAAACTTGAATGTTATGTATTAAGACAGTTGAAGGGATTGTGAGACCTTTCTCTGTGTACGTGCAAAATAACCTGCGTAAATTGACCTAGACCTACCTGGTCAGGATTTATGGTTAGGGTTCTATTGTGAAGGCCAATATGTTGTTATTATAGATCTGAAGACAACCACATCATTTAATTATCTCTCACGGTTTTGAAACTGGGTGCCAACACCCCCCTATACTGCTTTGGGTGAGAATTTGATGTGCGCAAGTAGGTCAATGCCGAAAGGGCCAGTAGTAAGAGGGTTTTGTTGGTTAACCTTAACTTTAAACTTGGGTCAGGACCCCTCCAGCCAACATGAAGCAAGTATGCATGGTGTGAGAAATTGATTAATTGTTTGATATGAAATTATGTATGCGCCCAAGATGATCCAATAGATATGAAATGACTAAACATTGAGAATATTCTTATGGGATAATTTGAATAGAGATGATAATTATTTGATGTGTGTTTTACCTTATATACCAAGATATGGGCCTGTCTGAAGGTCTAAAGTGCAGCAAAGATATAAGTCAATAATTTTAGATATGTACGTTGGTTTGATAAACTAAAAGGCATGTGCATACACATGTTTGATAAACTCAAAGGCACATGCATACATGGATTTCATTCTGGTAAGTCATGTGTTGGTTTTTTATTTTGGATAGGTCTGTATGTAGGTTTGATTCCCAAAAAGTGTGTATACATGTTGAAGTGTTTTATGTAAAGTGCATATATATGCTAAAGTTTTTCTAAATATAATTTTTGATCAATATAATTAGTCTAATCACACTTGCTGAGAGTTTGTATTGTCTGTAAATGAAGTCTTACTTGATGATCTAGGTTTAATAGTGATTATTGAAGCTAAATTGATTGATTGAAGAGTGATTGTGATGCTAGATCTATGTGATTAAATATATTCAATGGTTCTATGATTACTTCAGAATGATTCATTAGCTCAATGTGTAACAAAATGTTTGTTTTAGAATGACAATGATTCAGTTTTAGGGTTCATTGTTTTCATATCTATGCGTAGGTATGCTTCAAGGAAGTCGCGTATGCATGCATATATGCTAAAGAATAGTAGTGTATATATTTTGACATTTTGTTGATCAATTTTTTTAGTTGTTTCAGTGATTTGATGCAATGTTTTGGTTCAACGTTGGTATTATGGTGAATGGATTTACAATGATCTAACTGCTTTGGTTATTTGAGAATAAGTTGATTAAATTTTGGTCTCAGTTGGTTCAATGATTTTTTGATTCAGTTAGTTCAATGATAGAGTGATTTTTTACAGTGATTGGTTTCAATTTTTATGTTTGGTATTGAGCTTAAATGATGGTAGTGGGTCTAGTCTAAAAATTTGATGAAAAGTGGCCTACAAGTTGTGTTGGTTTGAATCAGGTGGATCCATTGTGAAAATTTATGAAACATGGTCCACGGTGGTGTTGAGAGTTAGAGCCTTCAATGAGGGAGTTGAATATTCCTTCCAGTGGTAGATGGTAAATCATATCAGGGGGTAGGAGCTCCCTTTCGGTGGGTGCTAGTAAAGGAGGTTAGGGGGTTGGAGCTCCCTTCTAGTAGGTGTTGGAAAATGATAGAGGATTGTATATTTCTACATATGGGTGCCTAAGTGTTGGTATGAGTCTAATCCAGTACAATATTGTAAGAAATTTTCTTTATAATAAAAACAAGGTAGAGACAACATCAGTGGTGGTTCTCTCCAACATTAGGTTTCCACCTAAAGATCATGGTGTTCATGTGTGTTGCTTATGTGTAATGTTTTATTATGTTCTTACTACACATTATTACTATTTAATTAATTCCTAATGAAGTATTGATATATTGTTTAAGTCAAAATATGATGAATTAATTGAAAAGTAAGTTAACTAGATATATGCTTGTTTCTGCATAAAATTCACGTATATACACAATTTTACTTTATTAAATTCAGGTACATATATCTGAATAATAAAATAAAAGTTTAACTGGGTTTTAAAATACTCATTCACATCCCACCCCACCCACACCCCCTCCTTTCTTCGTATTTTCCCCAATGGAATAAATAAGTGAAATATTATTCATTGTCGAGGATGAAGAACTTGAATAAGAATTTGATTATGACAGAGAATATAAAAGTGCATTGAAGGAAATCAGGATCCTTGTAAAGAAATAATGTCAATTGATGAAATAGCTTCAAGAAATTTGTCTAAATGAAGAAATTATTTTTTCTCGCAAATTTGAACTAGAAGAAGCAAAACATGTAAATGAGTTTCTATCCAAATAACTAAATGATAAAGAATAAATATGTGAAAGATTCGAGGAAAAAATTATCCTCTTAAGAGAATAATTGGAGTAGCTTAATTCAAACTTCAACAAAGGGATATAAACCCTAGACTAGATTTTTAGCATGTAGAGGTCCCCACTTATTAATACAAGTATTAGCTAGCAAGATTATGAGGCATCCAAGAACAATGATACCCAAATCTCATCAATTAAAGATCATCCCAAGTATATTGATTAAACATTCATAGCATCCAAAAAAAACTATTTTGAAGATCCAAAGCAAGTGGTGCACTAGGCTAAGCATGTACACTTCAATGACTCTCAATAGAATTCCAGGGAGGGACAAAATACAAATGAAGGATCCACAAGAAGAAATAATGTAGGGAAGTCAATGAATATGGGTAATAAAAAAGAATCCACAGTAAAAAAAATTGAAAAAATGGTGGAATTAACAAATGAATATGGATCCTCACAAAAAAATCATAAGAGATAATGAAGCAGGAAGAATGGCTCATCACAAAGCATCCACTAGCAATGATCAATCAAGTGTTGGAAAACAAGCCCCTCCAAGAAGTAACTTCAAAAGGTTGAGATCTCCTTCTATGCCCAGGTATCAAAATAAGATCTTTTTTAATTGTTTATCATGCACAACGTTTGCAGAAAAAGTGCAGGAGTATAGTAGCTATGATGTGGTCAAGTATAAAGGATATGATAAGGTACCTAAATGGATGCATATGGACCAAATTAGAAGAATGACTTAGACATTTACGCAAGTGTTGAATCTAGGTGTTAAATGCCACATACGTCACAATGACGATCATATAGCATGAGACTGCAAACAAAAATCTATATGGTGCACTAGTGAAGCACTTCCTATCAAATGATAATATATGGATAAGAGGTCAAAGAGGACCTCACCCAGGGTTGATTCCTCATATATAATCCCTTCGGTAAAGCTTCTTCAAGATCATTATTTTTAAAATAAAAACTTGAAGAATAAATTAGTGAATGAGGGTAGTATATGGACTATGATTTAATGAGGATACCTTAGATGTAAAAGTAAAGAAAGCATATAAAAGATACCTATAAATCAAGGAAAGTGCATGATCTTAGGGGGAGTATAAGAACAATCATGAGAAATAGTCAAAGCATCCTCTCAAGGGTAGTACAAGAATAGTGGTGAACAAGGAGTGGAAGAATGGCTTAGCGGGAGACTCTATCAGAATGAAAATATATCACCAAGAAGGAATTATTGTTCGGTTAGGTCCTAGGATCATCAAGGAATAAATACTCATGCAGGATCATCAGCATGGAAATTTCCAATGTATATCCTTGACCCCTTTCCATTGATGTCAAAGAGGGAGATATTACAAACATTGATGTAGACATTAACATTGACATAGGAAGGAATTTGAATAGGGAGATATTGCATACATTAAATTTTCATAGGAATATTTTTTTAATTTGTTTGACATCAAATGACCATCAATGTCTAATGGTGTTTCCATTAATGACATAGCGGGATATTTTTACACTTATTATTTTAATTGATGAAAACAATATGTCATTGATGTCAAAGGGGTCGCACAAGGAAACAACATTACCATATTTGATTACCAAAGAAGAAACTGAAATCTTTATGAAGTAATACAATAGTTTGATCTCTTAAGAAGTGTTTGAATTTTGCTAGGTTTTTGATAAATTTATGATACTCGAAAGATCCTGAAAACAACATGGTTGTGTAGGTATTGTTGATATCTTTCAAATGGTATATATTACTCATAAAAACTCATCTACAATGAAAATTTATGGCCAACTAAAGTTTCAATATTAAATTAAGGGACCAAAATTTAGGGAAAAAACCAAAAAATAAAACTCATTAACTAGTGCACATGTTCTGAGTAGATCCATCGTTAAAAGTAGGAGTCAATGGCTTCAGGTGCACAAATATGTGCACATTTTAATTTCATCAAATGGAATGCATCTATTGGGACAATCAATGATACCTCTAACTAGTCAATGGATGGATGATGGTAAATATGCATAAAGTTTAATCAGTCCTATTGAACCAACTAGATGATGACATGTGGTATCATATTGTTTGAAAGTGACATGGACCTATTGTTGAATGACACATGGAATATTTATATAGTTAGCATGACACATTAGTTTTTTTTAGCATGATGACATTGCACCACCAATGGTTTCCATATGGTAAGGGAAAAAAAATCATTTTGGATTGGAGAAAAAACCCAAAAGTGGGTGCCATGTGGAACCCCTCATGGGTTTCCATGTCTATTGATGACATCATGATAATTTCATCAAGAATATGACCATTGAAAATTGTGTATTAAGAATATAGGAATGATGATGTGGTCACTTTAAGCTAAGAATTAAGGTATGACTATAGAATGGTCATATGACATGGTCATTTGAGGTTAAACACCGTTCACTTAGGGTTGGATCTGGATTCAAAAATTTGGTTGTATGCTCAGCTCATCCACTCTCCTGGGACTTCTCAGCTAGTATAAGTATGGGGTTTCATTCATCACTCAAGGATAGATAAGCTCTCCTAATTTCAAAGGAATTTTTTTGTAGTTTGATTAAAATTTAGTTTCCAGGATTAAGTTTAGTTGGAGGAAAAGGAGAGATATTTTGGTTTTGGAGTAGGATTTTGTTATGCAACAATGAAAAAATATATGTTTTCAAGACTAAGCACTAACTTTGAAATCACTGGTTTGGTTTTGAAAAAAATTTGGTTCCGTTGAAAAAAAAAAAAAAACATTAATGTGTGGTTTCATAGTTCATTGGGCCATTGTTTCGTGATTATTACAAACACATGGATTGGCCACATAAATGGAGATTCGAAATCAATCTCCAATCAAATATATCTAATAGAGGTTTTTTGAATGAGAATGGATGACGTTTGGATCACTTTTGTTAATTCCACAGTGTTGTAGAGACAAATTTTTATTATTTATCACTAAGGATCTTAACATATATAGAAGATGGATGGCTAGATACTCAAATATAGTCTTGTTTTGGTGGGTCATGAAATATGTGGATGGAGTTGTCTTTGTTGGATTTCATAATATACATGACAACGATAGTACAATGATCCAATAACTATATTGGTTCATAGAATATGTAGTTTGAGTTTTGTACATGGTGACCCATATGTTGTACACATTATGCTGTGAAATATAGACATGGTCATGGATTGACATGTTGATTTCGTGGATAACTCATGGCTTGAGCCACATGAGTGCAATGTGGTGGCTACGTCAATAGAGAGATTGATCTCAAAATGGGACATCCATACATTGTACTAATAATTGAATGGTTGTGTCAGAAAGAGAAAAAATATTCAAACATGTCATAAGTTGACACATAGGATTTGACCTTTACCCTATGTAAGTCAATTCTAGTAAGATGAAAGGATTGCACAAATATAATATTAGAAGGAACATCCAATAGCGCAATTGGTAGTGCATGTGGTTTTTCTCCTTTGTTAGAGGTTTTGCCCTCCTCAGTAGGTAAATGTTATTTTAATTTTTTATTCTACCATAATACCATTCTATTGAATATCTAACTAGTCATCAGTGAGAATGTTGTAGCACAAGCTCTGGGGATGTCCATTTTATATAAGCGTACCTAGAAATTAATCATTTGTAGAAAAATTAATTCATTATATGGTTTTATTTGCATTTCATGAATTTCAAGGGTTCATTAGGGGAACTTTGAGGTCTAAAATGGGCTTCCTAGGGAAGTTATAAAATAATAGTGGAAATAATAAAATAATATTAGATTACATCATCAAATTTTAGAGTGAAAAAAGAAAATACTATTTTTTCAACTCATATTTTCAACTTATGTCCCTATGGGTTTACTCAAATTTTGAGCAGGAATACTTGTTGGATGTAAAATTTGATCCTCATCCAAGAAGTACCCATGTTTCATAATTTCGATGTACCCTGCTACACGAAAAATGAGAAATACATGAAAAACGTGATTGCAATCATGTTTTTTCATGTATTTCTCATTTTTCGTGTAGCACGGTCCATAAAAAGTATTCAACATGGGTAATCCTTGGATGAGGAATTAAATTTTACATCCAATGAGTACTCCCACTCAAAATTTGAGTAAAACATTAAAGAGTTAAATTGAAAATACAAGTTGAAAAAGTAGTTTTATTATTTTATTATTTTTTAATCTTCTTACTTTTTTACCCCAAAAATGGTGAATCACCCCCCGTGGTTGACATCATCACCTGGAATCCTATTGATTCTTATAAATTTTATTTTGGTTGTACATTTTTCTTAGAAGGCCCATTTTAGACCTCAAAGTTCTCTAATGAATATTTGATTCAAGATTCCTCTGATACCAACATGATCCAATATATTTTCTTTGGTTGATGTTAGAAAAAATGAATTAAAGAGCATATAAAAACCATATGTGTAAACACATAAATAAGAAGCAACATAAATGAGACCATCAATATGATTCACACAAAATTTTGATAATGGAGTTTGTCCAATGTCGACTACATCTTCGAGCCCTTCTTTAATAGTGGGGAGGCCTCTTCAGTTATCTCAACAAAAATGAAAATGTGTACATGGAAAAATACATCATTATACCTCCATCTAAGGGAGTAACTTGAAGTTCCACTACTCAAAAAATAGTCATCACAACACCAATAAGTCCTTTTAATACTTTTTACTATAAATAGGACCAACTTCTGAAAGGTGCATTATTGTATCGAACTTTGTGCCAATAAATTAATGAAAAATGAAAGTTTATGCCATGATCCTTGAGGTCCACTACTAAAATTCAAAATATTACTACACTAGTGAAATCCTTGAAATTTTCTGAGTAAAATATTTGAGTATAAAATCAGTCATATTCTACCACCCTCATCTCTAGACCCCATAGAGAATTTTCAAGATTCCTCAATAGCATCAAAAAGAAATATTCTGGGAATATTCTAAGGAATATTTCTTTGAAATATGCACTTCTAAAAATGCATCTAGGGGAAGCTTCTACCCTCCTAGTCATGGTTCCATGGCCTTTGAATTTTGTCTCAACTCGTGGTTCCCTCTTGACCCTCCTTCATCGTTCACTTGAATAAAAAGGTGATTTTTCTATATGTCGTGTTTCTAGACTTAGCAAAGTTCCACTAGCTAGCGGTATGGTTGGCATTGTGAAAGTATGTCATTGGGTCTGTCAGGGACGCCTATTCAAACCCCACTGGCAATATTTTAATATACAAACCATTGACCATTACCATCGCTCACCATTTAAACATATATATATTTAAATATTGTATCTGTGTTTCCTACTGAAACCATTCTAACCATCATCGGATATAACATATATTTGTTAACAAAACCGTTGTTCATTTTATATTTGTTTTAAAAATTAAAAAAAAAATCGATTACATATATAATATATATATGATAATCGTTGGTTCACCACCGATTAACTGTATGTTATATATAGCAGTTTGTTGCATTGAAATTGTAACTGTTGAATTATCATTGTATATTAGACTACAAAAATTAGTAATTTTCCATTGATTTATGGGTTGGATGGGCCAATTTGGCTATCCACGGGGTGCGACATGGCACCATTTTGTTAGGCCACATGGTCCCTTACTATTGGTTCAACAATATTCCTCCAAAGTCAACAAGGTGTCACTATATTTGCTGCTTTTTCAAAATTTAACTACAATTAACACCTCTGCCAATTTTATCTAAGGTCTGCCGAAATTTGGCTGCCAGATTTTCCGGACCACCAAATTGGTTATGGTCCAATTTTATCTAGTGCTATGCTAAATGTTATAGCATAATTCAGCACTCCTTTATACCTGGTGCTCTTTTATGGCCCTGCAAACTCCCTTTACCATGCATAATTGACTTTATATTAAAAAAAAATATTTCAAATTCTATACATGATTCTGCCCACACAAAAATGAGTATATAAAAGGGTCCCAAAACACTATACCCAAGCATATATTTTAAAATAGGAAAAAAAAGTGTTATTTTTCATGCGGGATTTACAGGTTTTATAGATCCCATGGCCTAATTGAAATAAGAAATTTGAGGTGGCATATATACACCCTTTGGGTAGGAATAATGGATAAGGGGAGAGAGATATTGACATTAGACTTGATTTCCCTCATGTCGAGTCTGATTTTCCCGTGCCTCCTGAACTCCCAGTCTCTAGGAAACCCTGGTTTCCTTTGGGGAGATTCTCAATCTACTTATATAGCATCTTCTTACACCTATTAGAAAGTTTTTATTTGTGGCTCGGGATGGAAGATCCAGAGGAAGGCTTCATATGTGCCTTTGGCTTGGATCAGGTTGTATCTATCTGGTACTTACTTTTTTTTATCAATAAAGAATCTCATGTGTTGTTCCTAATACATGTTTTCATCTTATGAATGATAGTCTTAATTATTATGTATGATGATATAACATATTATTATGCATGCAAATTGAAGTATATATTATGTATATTCTTCTGTAATTTATTTGCAGATATACACATCTTGGAGGAAGCATAGGGTTTGGACCATACAGAAACATCTTCAAACATAGGACCCTCAAGTATGTCTCTAAGTCAAACTTTCATAATTCAAATGTTTGGCATACTTGATTAAGGTGTTATTTGTTTATTGTTATTTCTTGATCTATTGAGGTTTTCAACATTTTCCTTATGGAACTTTTCCTGCCAACACTAAAAATGGTGCATTTTTCCATGTTTGACCACAATTTTCACTGAGCATAACTTTTGCATATGAAATAAAATTGAGGTGTTGTTTCTGCCATTGGAAATCTTGTGACGATATCTTCAATTTGTTCTTAGTTTCATTGAGATTCAAGGAATTAATTTTTTGGGCCATTAGGATGCACTTGGATCATTCCTCCCCACTAAAGGACTTTTGGTCCTCCAAAAGTGTAAAAAATACTGCAATCTTGATCTTCATAAAAAATTTCTATGGTATGCCACCTTTCCTTTCCTTCGCATTTTTACTTTGGAACTATGAATAATGAATTTGACACCTTTATCCATATGAAAATATGTAGTTGCCAATACATGTCTCATAACTTGCAAGATATTTAATAAATATCATACTTGCCAAGAGTTTATATAACACTCATGGTCAAGTTTTACAATAGAACCCATACCATTTTTTATCCAACTAAAGGAAAAAATATCATTTTGTTGCATTCATAAGAGATTTTATACACTTCATCACTTTTGCATGTCTTTTCCCATTTGTGGGGCATTTAAAAAAAACATGTGATTTGCATTGGTGGTCATGCTCAACTACTTAAAAATTCTATACATATATTATCTGACCAACCTAATGGGATTTATTCCCGTAGCTAACTTCCTTATTGGACCACTTCATTGGTTTCTTCTTTCATATTCTCCCAGTCCCTATTTAAGTGTAGCTTTGGATGGAGATTCCAACATGTGGATTTATGATGTCTACTATTGTTGCAATGGTTTTATTCCTCTATACTTTCTTTATATTATTTTGTGTCTCTTTCCAAGGAAAAATATACTTACTTGAATTACTATCTTTGGTGGAGCTGTGGGGAGGTGATATTCACTTATTCCATCCTCTTAAATGCTCACATCGCTTTAGACATGACCTACAATTACAATCATTGGAATGGTGTGACGTAGCCTCATCCTGCATTGATTCAAACTACATTTCTTCTGTAGCTTTGGAGTGTCTTTCAAATGCACAAACATTAGGGTCATTTTGAGGTCTAAAGTGGGCCTTCTAAGGAAATTGTAAAATAATAATGAAAATAATAAAACAATATTAGATTACATCGTCAAATTTTAGAGGGAAAAAAATAAAAAACTACTTTTTCAACTTGTATTTTCAACTTATCTCCCTATGGGTTTACTCAAATTTCAAGAAGGGACACTCGTTGGATGCATAATTTGATTCAATATCCAAGGAGTATGCATGTTGCATAATTTTTATGGACCCTACTACATGGAAAAATATAAATACATTAAAAAAATGATCACAATCACATTTTTTCATGTATTTCTCATTTTTTGTGTAGTTGGGTCCATCAAAAGTATGAAAAATGGGGTACTCCTTGGATAAGGAATTAAAATTACATCAAAAGAGTACTCCCGCTTGAAATTTAAGTAAAAATTTAGGGAGATACATTGAAAATACAAGTTGAAAAAGAAGTTTATTATTTTATTATTTTTTAATATTTTTACATTTTTACCCCAAAAATGGTGAATCATCCCCCATGGTTGACATCATCATCTTGAATCCTATTGGTTCTTATAAAGTCTATTTTGGTTGTACATTTTTCTTAAGAGGCCCATTTTAGACCTCAAGAGTTCTCTAATGGATCATTGTTAGAATGAGAACAAGAAACTAAAGAGTCACTAACACAATTTTCCATAATTTCCAATTCTAGAGTGGGTGACGATGGCTTCCCTAAGCCTTCATTGCACTTCAACTTTACCAAGAACTATTTTGAAGCTTATAAATGAAGTTGCAATCTCTACTTCTCCTCTTTTACTTCTTGTAACACTCTCCTCAATTCAATATTCTCTGCTTGAATTCTCTAGTGGTGGCGATTTTAATGATGACAAGAAGATGAAGAAGAAGAAAATTCACTTGAATATGGAGATGAAGGTTTAGGAGTTTCTCCTCCATTCTATTTGTTTTCCTCTCCTTTATATTTTTTGTTCTTTCCCTTCCTTTCAATTCTCCTCTCATAATCTACAAACAATTTATCTATTGTGTTTTCCATCCTATACAAAGCTTTGTGGAAATATTTATCATTCTCAATGCAAGCATCGTCATTCTCCATTTTCCTTCTTCGTGTGGCATGTTGAATCTTTGGTTATCACCCACACTTGTAATTCACATAAGTAAGAATACCACTTTGATACCAAACTTCATCCTTTATTCCTCGGATACTAGCATGATGCAAGATATTTTCTTCAGTTTATGTTAGCATAATTTCATAAAGGAGCATGTAAAAACCATATGTGTGAACACTTAAAGAAGAAGCAACATAAAGGAGACAATAAAGAAAATGCGCACAAAATTTTGATAACAAAGTTTGTCTAGTATGGACTACCTCTTTGGGCACTACTTCAATAGTAAGGAGGCTTCCTAACTTATAAATAAAAAAATGAAGATAAGTATATGGAAAAATACATCATTATACCTCCATTTCTAGGAGTGACTTGAATTTCCACTCCTTAAAAAAATAAAATACAAAACCAAAAATTTTGTCTCATCCTTCTGCGACTTTTTATTGTAAACATGACCAGCTTTTAAATGTGCATTGTTGTCTCAAAATTTGTGCCAAGAAATTAATGAAAAAAGTGGGTTTCTTCCATGGGCCTTGAGATTTACTACTCATATTCCAAACCTCACTAGACTAGTGAAATCCTTAAAAATTATGAGTAAAATGAGTATAAAATAAACTATATTCAGCCACTGTCATCACTGGACCCCCTAGAGAATCTTGAAGGTTCCTCATCAACATGAAAAAAGGAATATTTTAGGGAATATTCCCCTAGAATGTGTGCTTCAAAATTCAGTTTTTGGCAAGGTTCTTTCCTCTTGGTCATAGTTGCACGACCTCTGGATTCCATCTCAGCTCACAGTTCCCTCTCGGCCCTCCTCCATCATTCCCTTTAATGAAAAGGTGAGTTTGTTATATGCTACATTGGCAGACATAATAATGCTCTGTCGGCTGGAGGATTGGTTGGCACTATGAAAATATGCCATTGGGTTTAGTGGGGTCACCAATTCAAACCCTTTCGACCCTATTTTAATATATAAACCATTTACCACTACTATCGCCTGATATTATGAATAAAATGAGTATAAACTCAATTATATTCTGCCACCGCTATCACTAGACCCCCTAAAGAATCTTCAATGTTCCTCAACAACATGAAATAGGAATATTTTATGGAATATTCCCCTAGAATATGTGCTTAACAAAACCATGTTTGTGGAAAGGTTATATGCTCTTGGTCATGGTTCCACGACCTTTGAATTCTATCTTGATTCGCAATGCCTCTCGATCCTCCTCCATCGTTCACTTCAATGAAAAGGTGAGTTTTTTATATGTTGCATTGGAAGACTCTTAATAAAACTCCACCAGATGGAAGATAGGTTCGAACTGTGCAAATATGTCATTGGGTTCAGCGGGTTCACCGCTTCAAACCCTGTTGACCGTATTTTAATATATAAGCCATTGGTTGTCACCCACAGTTAAAGCAAACACACACACATACACACACACACACACACACACACACACACACACAGATATATATATATATATATATATCTGTGTGTGTGTGTGTGTGTGTGTGTGTGTGTGTGTGTGTGTGTGTGTATTTGAAGATCATTTGTTCACCTCCATTTAACTGTATTCTTTATATAACAGTTTGTTGCATTGAAACCGTAACCGTTGAATTATTGTTTTGTATTAGACCACTGAAATTAGCCATTTTCCACCAATTTCTGTGTTGGTTGGTCCCATCTGTCTACCCACAGGGCACTAGATGGCACCACTTGGTTGGGTCATGTGGCCCATTACTATTAGGCCAAAAAACCACCTCAAATTTAGCAAGGTGTCACTATATTTGGTTGCTCCACCAAATTTAGCTGAAACCAACACCTTTGCATATTTTAACCGAGGTCCACCAAGTTTTCCTGCCTCTTTGGCCAGACCGCCAAATTGGCAATCCACTAATTTTATCCTGCGCTCTGCTAAAATATGTCCCTTTTTCTAGGTTTGAATACAATGTTTACTAAGCATAACTTATGTGTACATACTTGGATTGAGGTGTCCTATGCACCGTTGGAAATATTGCAATGAAATCTTCAATCTGGTCCCAGTTTCACTCAAATTCAAGGAATTTAATTTTTAGGCTATCAGGAAACCACATAGATCAATATTTGTCCAAATTTAATTTGAAAAGAAGATGGGTTATCAGGGATTAGATATGAATGTAAGAAGAGTTATATGATGTACTTTTGACACTTATTTTATATCCATAACATCTTTTGTTTATTTTTAGGTTCTATGAGAAAGTTGTAATTTTTTTGGATGGATGATGAAACAACTTGTGAAAAGGAGTTTGAGTGATTAGACTGGTGAAGTAGTTGGAAAAAATCATGGAAAAATTGTTTGTAGATTTTTGTGAGTATTTTTGGCAATGACAGTACTTTTGGTTTTCAGTGATGGTGATTGTGGTAATGATAGTGATAACAGTGACAGTATGTGTAGATTCAAATGATGGTAGTTTGAAAATATAAATTACAGATTGAAATATTACTTATGATGTAGTGGTATATCATGCAACTTTATTTAGTTTGAAAATGAGATGAAATAGATGTCCACGAGGAATATGAAGGAGGTTGGTAGCTCCACTGATGTTGGATACCAGAGTAGTTTTGAGCTTGTCACAAGTTGGAGCCTCGATCAATTTATAGCCTATAATGAGTAGTTTCTTGCATATTTCAATGTTGGTGCCACAATCAGGTTGTATCCTACCAAAAGTAGTAGATTTCATATCCTAAGGGTAATTGTCTCCAGTAGGTTATAGTGTGTAAATCTATGTAAAAGAATTGAAGACAAAGAAGAATAATATTGGTGGTTTTCTCTTGTATGGGATTCCATGTAAAAACTTGTTTCTCTTTTACACTCCATGTAAAAAAAAATTACACACGAGATCTCCAAAACCCATAAATCATTTGGAGAAGTTTCATCTTACCTTGAAGTTATTCTAATAGTTAATTTTTTTTTAATGAGGACCCTAAGTATAACTTAGGGAATTAGGAAAGTTGAAGTGAATTAATTAAACACATGTGATGAGATGTTATAAGTGACATGAATCAAGAAATCTTTTAATCTGAGTCATCGACTAGAGATTGGATCGCGGTCGTTGGTTTCCCAACAAGATAAGTGCTATAGGGTAAACTTCTTGGGTGGTTAGTTTTCGAATATCCCTCTCAGGGCTTTTCGGTGCCCGAGGCAGACAGTAAGATTAGCTATGTTGTTCACAAAGATGGTATGAGCATGTTCATATTAACTTGAAATAGCTTGAAGGAATACAATAGAGAATTACCTCTTTGACAGTCTTGGAGTCCCTTGGAGAGCGTTGTGCAGCAAAGAAAGAGTCCTTCTTCACCGGCTCCAAATCTTAGTCCTGCAATCAGTCAAAGCACCCGCGTAATTTCTAACATAACATCTATCCTATAAATTAAATCAATACACAATAAACATCTAGATTATACACATCTGAGCCATTCATATCATACTATGTAAATGTTCAAACAATAATGACAATATTAAGCATTGAATGGACAAAACGAACACAGTTCTATTGATTTTGAAAGAAGGAGGATTACAACCGTCGGTTGTACCAAGCCCTCCTCAGTCTCCCAATATCTCTTCTCTCTCAAGTGAAGAAGTCCAAGTCAACAAGCTCTCTAGGAACCTCTTTGACTCTTGGCCTTCACAATGTCACACTATTCTCTATTCCACAAGTATACAAGAACCTTGAGCAATCCTTCGACCTTCAATTAAGAGCCTTCAGGTCCTTCTTATAGGAGAGGGAGAAGGCCATTGTTGCCCTTCTCTTTCCACTAGTTTGGAATGGAAAAAACTTAGATGTTTCTTTGATCTCTATGCTTTTTCCTCCTTTAGAGTTCAGTCTTCTATGGCAATGACCAATAATGAACTGGTGCTTCTACAGTTTCCTTTGTGAACTGAATCCTTTGTGAGGGGAAGTCGGAGATTCAAATCATTCTCCGCGCTCTTTTCCCAATTCAAACTTAAAACATGGGTAACGATTCCCTCCAGTGTAAACAGAGCATTTCCCTAGCCACTAACGCGGCCAATGAACTGATTGCCTACATTATAACGCTCTTGTTCTGTTCTATATAGGCGTTACCCTGGCAAAAATAGACTTAATTAAGGTCTTTGTACTTCTTCCATATTTTTCTTCCCCTCTGAGTTGATGAGGAGGTATTTTGACCTGTAATGATGCCCCCTAAAGTGTGAGGTCAGAGACAAAGACGATCTTCGAAATACTTTATAACTTGTAGAGATAAAGAGATTGAAAGACTGAGGAAAACCTGAAACAACAACATATGTCAGAAAATATAGTATTTGCCTTGAGTCGGGCATTTCCCATGCTCAGTAGCTTAAACAACATGATTTCTCTAGAATATAGATATGAAGAATCTGTCCACCAATAGGCACAATGTGGAAGTTTCTGTCATAACAGGATCGGGCTGAAGAAGCTGTCTCCATAAACAATATCGCAGCTTGGGGAGGGAAACACAACTTTAATTATGTAGCCTTTGCCCCAAGGTCTTGACCGCCAATTCACTTGAACTGCATATTTCTCAACATGTGAATGAAGGAGTTGTCATCAAACATGTGAGAAATCGTCTGATTACCAGTCAATAACGAAAACTGTTAACAGACGCGAAGGTGGCCACCAATAATGATGATGGTCCCTAATATGTGCAGTACAATCTAGCGAGTGTGAATAAAAGGAGTTGAAGTCGAACACTCGTAGAATCATTCGACCAGGAGCCAATTATGAAGACCCCTGATCAAACACAAGACTACATGCCACTGATGTCTACAAGTATCCGAGTACTGATGGGTTTCTGGATCAACTTCCTAGATAAGATGTTGAAGTCGATAGGAAGTGATCTGTTGAAAGGTAGGCACTGAGGCGTCCTACATCAGTCAACACGAAACAGAGACCAACTGATTTTTTTTATGATTTGAGATAAGGAAGAGTAGATGGGAACGTCAGACGACAAATAATTTCTGGCATAATGAGCGGTTTGGTTGATAACAGAAGCAGTAGATAGCGAGATCTGCTTGAACAATAGAAGGCACTCTAGCAGGGTACTAGGCAGCTGAAGCGTGATGAACACCAAAGAGTGAGTTAGGATTTTACCGGTGCAGGGACACTGGGAAAATAAGGCTAATACTCATAGATGGTAGGGTTCGGCTAACTGCGAAAGAGTTTTCTGGGAAGTGCCATGTTCAAGAATTTTTCTGCCAAATCGACCTTTTTTGAAATGTAACAGAGGTAGTATCTGTTTTGTCCAAATTTTTCCCCGTCTGATTAAGTTTAACGAGTCCATACGAGTAAACTCGATGAATTTTTCATGTTTAGAGAGTTTGAAAAATGTCGTAAAAGACAACTCCATGCCCCATCTGATTAGGTTTAACGAGTCCAGACGAGTAAAATCAGTGAATTTTTTATGTTTATAGAGTCTGAAAAATGTTGTAAAAGACAACTCCATGCCCTGTCTGATTAGGTTTAACAAGTCCAGACGAGTAAACTCGGTGAATTTCTCATGTTTAGAGAGTCTGAAAAATATTGTAAAAGACAACTCCATGTCCTGTCTGATTAGGTTTAATGAGTCTAGACGAGTAAACTCGGTGAATTTTTCATGTTTAGAGAGTCTGAAAAATGTCATAAAAGACAACTCCATTGGGGTAAATTTGTCATGTCTTGACAAACAGGCACGGCAAAGGGGTAATAGTGAGCCCGAAACAGTTCATTTTCCGTAATTTAGTCCATTGAATCTGAAAAAGTGAGAAATCTATGTTCGATGGACACCTACCTCATTTTGTTATGAGTACGAGGAGACGAAGTAAACTCAATACTTTTTGTGAAATTTTAACGAGTCCAACAAAGAAAAACTCGGTATCCTCTGTGAAATTTTAACGAGTCACGCGGAGAAAACTCAGTTACTTTTTCTTTTTAAAGAGCTTTGAAAAAGAGGAAAAGAATGGCTCCTTGTTCTTTGTCTTGGTAGTTTAACAAGCCTGACAAAGGTGACTCGGGATTTTTTCAGTTTTATGAGCGAGAAAAAGATTCCTAAAAAGAATGCTCAGTACTTCTCCATAGTTTTAACAAGTCTGAAGAAGAAAACTCGAGGTTTTTCGGATTAACGAGCAAGAAAGAGACCTACAAAAAGAACGCTCGGTATCAACTTCGTGTAAGTTTAACGAGTCCGAAGAAGGGAACTCGAGGTTTTTCGGATTAAAGAGCAAGAAAAATACCGTAAAAAGAATGCTCTGTAAAACATGAGTATGTCTGCTCATAAATCTTGATCCCTTATTAGAACATCAGTACCAAATCTCAAGAGTTGCGACACATGCGTAGCAAGAAATCACGACTTTGCCGACTACCTTAAGAGAGTCATGCCCCTGAATTTGCTATAATAAGGTCAGAAGACTTTCATTTTCACTGTTTTCAGTGCTGTGAAGAAGCTCTGGGGTGAAAAGGTGTGAAAACTTCAGCTGACGATTACGGTCGATCCGGGCAACAGTTTTCTATTCCGTGAGATCCAGGTAAGAGCTGGAACCTCCTGCTTTCATTTAATTTTCTTTTTGTTAGTCTTTGCTGGTTCAAAATTAGAGAAATTTGAGACCCTAGAAAAATATTTGTGCCTAACGCGGGTCAGGAGTATAACCGCCGCGTTAAGCGCACAACCCGTGAAGGGAATCCGCATTAGCATGCTCTGTTTTGTACTAGTGCCCGCGTTAGGCGCACCATGCTTTCTAACAACTCAATTTTTTCCATTTTGAAGTGGTCCCGGTAGTATTTGATCGGTTGAAAATGTTTTATTTGCAGGTGTTCAGCTGTTAATCATGAGTATCTGGCGAGAGAGAGAAGATGAGCGAGAAGAACGAGAGATGGTGACGGATGCGGTAAGCTTGGTGGCTCTCCGGAGGTGCAGATTTCTCAAGTATGCCCATTTAGAACTGATGAGGGGTCAAGAGGACCTCCTGAGGTGGCTGATCCAGCAGTGGGATGAGCGGCATCATGTCTTTCGGAATGGGGGCAATGAGCTTGCAATCGAAAAGGATGATGTGTACTTTTTTACCGGCTTATCATGTCGTGGGGCGAGGACCAATTTGACGGGGTCCAGAGCTGACCCTCGTTCTACTATTGATCTAATCCATGCGCACTGCATACGTGGCACCCAGGCTATGAGTAACCGGATACCTATTGCACAGGTGACTTTGAGACCACTGCGGTCTATACTATGGATGATTGTTTGCTTGGCAGGTGCCAAGAGTTAGCATGTGGCCACCAAGGCTCAGATGCTCCTAGCTTTGGATTGCATGCAGCCTCAGGTTTTCGACTGGTGTGACGGAGTTGTCCGTTGGGTCCGAGCGGAACTTACTGCATGTAAGACCCGTACTCAAAGAGAGTTTGGGTACGGCACACTGATCGTTTCTTTCATACTTGAGAAGATACCACTGATGAGGCCCAGGATCGCTACAGCGCCATTGGGTCCACGCAAGCCGAGGCAGGCTCAGTGGGCCACTTTGCTTCCGTGGACTGGAGAGGGTCCCGTCTGTCACTGTTTTGATGACGGGTTTTTTTATTGGCTAGACTCCCAGATATTCATGATTGAGGATTATCCCTATGTAGGGATGAACTTCACAGGCGATCCGGAGTTATTCTTGCCCCCTGGCACCCAGTGGGGGCCCGATGGTAAGAAAAAAATGATCAGTGTTTTTCAAAGAAGTTTTTTGTGTTTTTAACTTTTGAATGTTTATGTAATTTTTTTTTATTTTTATTTTTGTTGAAAAAGGGTGAAAATTAAGTTTTGACATGAAGCTTTTGCTTGCTTGACACAGATGTGGCACCTGTTCGTCCAGTTGGGGCCCCCGCTATGCGCGGCGAGGACTGTAGCTACCCGGGGCTGGCGCACTAGTAGAGGATGCGGAAGCCGGCGACGATGATGATACCCAAGTTTTACATGAACTCTCCAAGAACCTGGAAGGTCTGAGTATGGGTATACCACTGCTTCCTATGCGGGAGGTTCTAGTTTGTCTGCAGCGGCATACTGTAGGTGTGCCGGAGAGATACCTAGTTCCTCTGAGGAGGATAGCTAGAGAAGTTGTATGCTATCATGAGCATCAGGCTTAGTTGGTGGAGTAAATGTATTAGTATCAGAGCGTGGCTTAGTGTAGCCAAATTTTGTAAAACACCCCAAGTTTTGGAAGATTTTTCTTTTGATGTTACTATGTATTGGACATGACATATATATATGTATATATCTTTTTGGTGATTTTGTGTTTTTAAATTTTTATGTATTTTTGATGTGATAAAAATATATGTACTCATGAGTAAATCTTTTACAATAAGTGTGACAAATGCCAATCTAACACATAATTTGCCAAAGAATCGGCTAATGTATTAAATTCTCTAGGAATGTGCTCAAATGTGATTGTTTGAAATTGACGCTTTAAAAGTCGCACTCGTAAAAAATAACGTAACAACACAGGGTGGCGAACACGGTAATGATTGTTTAACTGCATAATGATGAGTTGGGAATCTAACCTGACCACTAAATCGGAGATGTCACGAGATGCCGCTTCCATGAGGAGTTGGATCACTGACATGTACTCGGCAACATTATTGGTGGCGTTACCCAAGAAGATTCCCCCGGAACCAAGAAGGTCCGACTCAGGAGTATAGAGAACCCAAGCAGCTGAAGCAATGCGTTTAGTGTGACGACTAGCACCATCCGCATATTCGAAGTATGATAATGAATGTGATGACATCTGTGCGAAAGAAAAAGATTACATGAGAAAAACACCTTAAACCAAAAATAATCCAGAAGCATCAAAACAAATAGGCAAAAATTATATACATAAAATTACAAAGCATATGCCTAGTGCGAAACTAGGCAAAATACTTCTTCAGATAGAGCCCGTTGCGGGGCTCCTCGAGTGGAATTCCATTACAGTCCTGGAGTTCGTAAGATCCTTTTGAGAGGGCTTTAGTAATGATGTAAGGACCGAGCCACACTGGTTGGAGTGTTCCTGCCCCCAAGAGGTCATGTTTTTTATCATAAAGTAGAACAAGATTGCCCTCTTGGAAAGAAAGAGGCTTGACAGATTTGTCGTATTGGGCTTTAACTCGGTGCTTGTGAGCTTCGAGTGCTAGTGTAGCATCTCGACGAGTTTCGTCCAATTGATCGAGTGAGAGCAAGTGCTCTTCAGTGGCCGTGGTGCCAGGCATGAGTTCAACGGCAAGTTTGAGTGATATAATTTCACACTCGATTGGAAGCACTGCCTCCAGGCCGAAAGCAAGTTGGAATGGAGTGAAGCCTGTGGCAGTTTTTACTGACATTCAGTATGCCCATAACGCGGAATACAATTTCCGATGCCAAGTGGTTTTATGGTTTCCGACCAACCAACGAATCATGGTTTTGAGGACGCCATTTACGGCTTCGACTTGACCATTAGCTTGAGGATAATAAGATGAAGATTGATCTTGTTGGAAACCTAGCATGGATGTTAATTTGGTCATCATATGATTCTGAAAGTGAGATCCATGATCTGTGACAATCGATAGGGGTACGCCGAACCGACAGATTACCTGATTAAACAGGAAGAGAGTGGCGGTTTCGCCGTCGGCTTTGAACGTGGGAAGGGCTTCTGCCCATTTCGTAAAATAGTCGACTGCAACTATGATGTAGTTGTGTCCATTTTCCAAAGCGGGATTGCAGGTGACGAAGTCAATTCCCCATTTAGTGAAAGGACCAACGAAGATAACCAGGTGAAGGGGGGTAGGATGTGCGCGCATTTTCTTTGTGAAAGTTTGACATGGATGGCACTTCTAGACTGCTGCAATGCATTCTTTAAACAAAGTGGGCCACCAGTAACCGGCGCGCAAGATTTTTTGGGTAGTAGCTATGCCTGAAAGATGACCACCACATGCCCCTGTGTGGAAATCATTCAAAATGTGTTCTGCCTCATCGATAGTGAGACAACGCCGGATAATAGTATCAACACCACGACGATATAGTGTATCGTTTAGCATGAGGTAGTGCTTTGCTTGGTGGTGGATACGACGATGGTAGTCGGACATGAGAGTTGGGTAGAAGTGTTGAGTTTGTAGGTAGACTAAGATGTCTCCATACCATGGGTCTGAAGAATCGACCAAGTAAACAGATTCATCAGGGAATGGATCATGAGCTACCTCTACCGGGTCGATTCTGGGAAGGTCCGATAATAATTCGGCGAAGACGAGGGATTTATTTGCTTTGGCAGCCATGAAAACCAAATCAAACTGTTGGAGGATGACAATCCATTTTGAATATTTCCCTCCAATAATTTGTCTAGACAAGATATGTCGCATGGGATTCTCCAAGGCAATCACCGTAGTCTGTCGCAGCAATATATAATGTCGGAGTCGGGTGACGGCAAAGACTACCGCCAGAGAGAGTTTCTCCACATGTGAATAACATAATTCAGGTCTGATTAGACCTTTGGACAAATAGTATATCACATGTTCACTGTCGTCACTGTGAACTTGAACCAAAACCATTCCAAGTGAGGAAGGTGAGGCTGCCAGGTAGAGGAGAAAGTCGCGTGAGTAATCGGGGGCACTAAGGAGTGGGGCTGAAACAAGTGCATGTTTTAAAGCATCAAATGACCGTTGAGCTTGGTCATCCCACAAGTATAGTGTTCCTTTCTTCAATAATCGCATAAACCCTTTCATCATCTCGGCATAGTTGACGATGAATCGACGTAGAAAGTTTGCCTTCCCCTGCAAACGTTGGAGTTGAAGGATGGATTGTGGTGCTGGAAATTCAACAATTGCCTTAACCTTATCGAGATCAACCCTAATCCCGTGCTTGGAAAGAATGAAACCTAACAGACGTCCGAACTCGACCATAAATATGCATTTATGCGGATTCAAACATATATTGTAGAATCTACACCTAGCAAAGATTTATCTTAAATGAGTAAGGTGATCATGGCGTTTCTTGGAATGGGCCAGAAGGTCATCCAAGTAGGCCTGTACAATATGGTGAATGTCATGAAAAGCGTAGTCCATAGCCCGCTGAAAAGTTGCTCTAGCACTCTTCAGACCGAATGGGAGTTTTTTATATGCAAAAGTGCCCCAAGGACAGATGAAGGCAGTTTTATGCTGGTCGTCTTTTTTAATAGAAATCTGGTTATAGCCTGAGAATCCATCCATGAAGGAGAAGGCTTCGCATCCGGCACAATCGTCAAGAATTTTATCAATGCATGGCGTAGGATAATTGTCTTTGGGACAAGCGACGTTCAGATCGCGATAATCGACGCAAACACGAATAGTGCCTTGTTTTTTATCAAGGGGAACCGGATTGGAAACCCATTCAGTTAAGGGAATGGGGTAGATGAAGCCAGTGTTTAAAGGTTTTTCTACCTCAATCTTAATGGTGGCTGCTTTGCGTGGATGAACAGGTCTGAGTCGTTGCCGAACTGGTTTAGCATTGTCATAAGTCTTGATTTCATGCTCGACAATAGAAGGATCTATGCCGGGCATTTCATCGTAAGACCAAGCAAAGACATCATGGAATTCTTTAAAAAGAGATGTGAAGGACGCAATTTCCTCAGGATTGCAGTCGGCTCCAATCTGAATATTTTCCATGATACCCGTTTTGACCGAGATATCAATGAGAATTGTCTTGGAAAGATTACCCATGTTCCCTTCTAAATCGATAGTGTGAACAGTCGTATAAGATGAAGGAACTATCTCAGGTTGGTCAAAAGAGGGGATTTCGGTTTTTATCGCCTCCGAATCAATCATCGAAGTGCAATGGTAAAACTCTCCCCAAGGTCATTCTTCTAATGACATGATCTCTCGAATAGATTCGTCTGTAGGCCAGACTTCATTGAGGAGATCCTTAGAGAGAACTGTGATGGGAGGGAGGTTTGTACCTGCGGTCGAAACTGTATTAGTGGAGGGTTCAGATGCTATTTGGATGGCTTGATAAGCCAACTCGGCCGGCGAAAGCGGCATCTGATCTCTATAGGAATCGATTTCTGAAGGTGCCGAGATGATCCATGGGTCGATAGAGCCATCTGAAAAGGTGGATATCATTGCAAACGTGTTTGGGATCTGCGGCAGTGGTAGAGGAAAACAACTTAGTAGGGAAGATGCCTTCAAAAGATCGATACCGATACTGACGTAAGATTCAGGGACACCTCCTATTAGGGGTACAGTGCTACTTGGTAAAGTGGCATAATCAGGGGTGCAGAAGGATAGCTGATCGACCATGACTATTTTCCCATCCAATGGAAATAGGATGAGTCGGAAGACCGAAGACACGATGGCGGTCATAGCATAAGACCAACTACGACCAAGCAATAGATTATAGTTGAGATGGCACTCGACGACTTCAACGTCCACGTTTACCGTTTTCCCACCCAGAGTGACAGGAAAGCTAGCAAGGTATCCTTTTGGGAGGAAGCTGTGGCCATCGAAAGCTTTGAGGGAATTCGATGGCGGGGTTAGAGTAGGAGAACCTAAATTGAGCCAGTAAGCTTGTGACATAACGCAGGTCGAAGCACCTTCGTCTATGACAGTGCAATGGATTGGCCTCCCTTTCGACACCACTTGCACCTGGAATGCAAGTTGGTGTGAGAGGTGAGGTTTAGCCTTTTCCATATCAAAGATGGCTAGCATGGAATCTTGGGGGTCTATTCCACCAATGGCCGAAAGCAAGGCTTTCCTTTGTGCTGGACAGGTTTGTAAAACTTCGAGAGTAGACATGGCTGACAGTGCCTGCGCCAAATCTTCTACAATATTGTAGTTTTGGGCTGCACGTGCAGAGGTGTTATGAGTCGTGCATTGAAGTGTCCCTTTGGGGGGACAAATTACGTGGTCAGCATTAGGTTGTTCGATATTTAAATCGTTTGGCGGCGGTTGGTTCGAACTAGTACCAGCCTCAAAGGTAGGATTTCCATAAATCTTAGCTCGAGTTTGAAGGTCAACACTTTCAATTCCATAAATGGCAGATGGTCCTTCGCTGGAAGGATGCGAACCGCCATTGCCCCGTTGATGGGGTTGTGGTAGATTTTCAACCATGTGTTGATGTTGCTGCTGTTGATTAGGGAAAGGATTATGAAGAACGGCAGGTGTTCGCCCAGAATCCTTGTTTGCAATAAAATCGGTGCATTCCTGCAGCCGAGGACATTTGTAGGTCAAGTGGTCCTCCGCACAGATCTTGCAAGGAAATTTCATGGGTTTATCCTTCCCTTTGTCATTTCTGGTAGCATTTTTCTGATTAGGGTTATTCTGATTATCCGACTGCTCTTCCGAAGAAGATGTCTTTTTCTTGTTCTTCTTATTTTTCCCGCTAGGTTTTTGTGAGGTTTGCACCGAATTTACCTCAGCGGGAGGAAGAGGAGTCGTTTGGTGGGGGGCGGTGGTAGCCAAGGATGGCTGGGAGGTTTTCCCCCGAGACTGTTTGGTGGATACACCAGAGATCACACCAACAAGACCGTCGGCATGAGCTCTGGTTTTCTGAGTAGCCAGAGGATTTGGGTTACCAGGGGCATGGGGGAGCAGATCGTAAAGCGTGCCAGATTGTGAATAAATTAAATCCAGGTGTTGGGCACAACGAATACATTGATCTTCTGTCACCGCACCAGAAAGGCCAATGTCTTTAGAGATGTGAGGTAAAAGAGACTTGCAAAACCAATTGGCCAAGAGATGGTTTGGTATTGGCGCTTTGACAAGCCTCCTCCTACGTCTCCATTCATGAATATGATTAGAGATGTGGGTGGTGGTGTCTTGGCGCAGTGAGGTTAACAATTCTGTTTCGTTTTCCACTCTAATTGGTGGTTGGAATTTCTTTAAGAACTTCATCGCTAAAGCGCCAAACGTATTGATGGCGGCGCGTGGAAATTCAATGTACCACTTGGCAGCATTGCCTGTAAGGGTGCGAGGAAACAGTCGAAGCCAGACACTATCATCTACCATGGAATTGGATATGGACCATAAATGAAAGGTAGTGATGTGTGCAGCGGGTCGTCCCCATGTTTCCCATCGAACTTCGGGATGTCGAAAGGAATCTTATGCGGAACTGGAGGCCAAAGCAGGTTGTGGTTAATGGGGTCGTTCGTCAGTTTATGGATATCGGGTATGTCCAAAGCTGCCAAGAATGGAAATTGTGGATTTGCCCCCGAATCTAACCAAGGCAGTATGGGCTGACTACTTAGACCATAGGGTCCCCCCATCAACGTGTTACCAGGGGGGTAAGTGGGACTTTGATAAAAACCTCCCATAGGTGGAGGAGTAGGAACATACGGTTGTTGTCCATAGGGCATAGTGTATTGCGGGGCAAACGGTTGGTTGCCCCCAGTATAAAAGTGCCCTCCCATTCCAGATGGAGGTTGGGGTTGGTTAGTCCAAATGGATGCAATAGAGTTTCCCGGAGGCATACTAGTACTTGCATAATTTGGCAACGGTATAGATCCTACACGTATGTTTGAACCACTTAAGGGGATAGTATTTACAATGGGTTGTCCCATTTTTCCTAAGGATTGCATAGGAAGAGAAATATTCCCTGCTACCTGCGTACTTATAACACTGCCCCCTGGTATAGTGGCCAAGGGGTTTGAACTCAACAGAGGGTTCCAACCGAAATGGTTGCTAAAGGGCACCGAAGTAGTCATGCTCGTGGGAGGAGCTACCGTGGTCCCCAACGTGGTCACGGTAGGAGTAGATGCCAAAGGGTTCGGTAAACTACTGACAGTTGTGTTGACCATAGGATTGGGGGTAGGTATATGTTGACTACTGGGGTTACCCAGTAATGGCATAGAACTGACCACCGGCGGGGAGGATGGTGGCGAACCAGGAATGGTTGCCATTGGTATCGACCCTGTGGATGTCGGTGGAGAAATAGATGTTGGTGTTGCCGCAGACATATCTCGGCGTGGTGTAATTTGGATTATCACAGGCCCTAACGGATCAGTGAGTGGAGGATTGTAATTAGGTACAACGCCTTCAGTGAAAGGGTCCTCCGGGAGTTCCGGCTGATAAGGGTCTATGTGATAATCAAGATTAGTCAGAGGAGACTGCTCTTCCGTAGAAGGCCCGGGTTCACCAAGGTTCAGTTCTTCCTCTAGAGTGAGAGGAGGTAGACCTTGCTGTCGTCGAGACAGATGGCGTGGGTCAGGGGACTTCACGGTGACCGGTTTAATTTTAACAAATTTTATTAAATTGTGATGTATTATAAAGTCTCAAATGATAGTAACCACACAACTAACAAAAAGAAAAAGGACTCTCTAAAATCAATCAGCAAGCAGCCAGAGTAGGGTGCCCTATCTGAGTACTACCGTTCACTGGTGATGAAATCTAGTATCACAATAGTATACAGAGAGGGTTGGTTGAAAGTACAGTTACGATCACTCTAAAGCTTCGCCCGAACCTCAGACGATAGGTGTAAGCACTCTCGTGAAGATGAGTACCCTCCTAAAGACCGAAGACAGAGTGGGTATGTCTATTTCAGGTACCAGGACAGCTCGTCCGAGTCACCTTGTGTAAGTCCCTAAAAATATGGCCACTAAGGATACCTCAAATCACAGACATCATCAGGGGGGTCCACGGTCAAGGACAGTGTGCTATATGGGCAGAATACCTAGATCCCTGATCTAGTTTCGACATCCCCGAAGGGAACTCCAATATATAACACACCCACAGGATGCAGTCGAAGGCAGGCTACCTTCTAGTGCACCCAAGTGTTGTCTCGCGCTGAGCTCTAGTAAAGGAACGATCCCGATAATATGAGTGCAGCAGGATTTCACTCGTTAATGACTCTAGCTTTCAAGTTTTGAGATCTTGGGTAGTTTTCTCACTTTCCTAACCCAAGATCCTAGCCTGAACTACTGTTTGTGTGAGCTCAAAAAAGAGTAATTAGATTGATTTTATTATCGCTTTATTTTTTAGTGTACTTTATTATTAGTCTTGCGGAGGGGGAGTGGACGTATGAAGTATAGTGAGACTCTGACTCAAGAAACCATGCAAAACATGCTCTAAATATTAAATTCAATGAAGAGTGTTTCTACAGGGAGAGGTTTCTTTTTCAATCATCCATGCACCAACATGTAAATAAAACAGCTCAAATTTTAAATATTCAGACTTCTATCTACCTCTTTCAACAGTCTATGAACTAAAACTTTCAGAATAAACTCAGCTAGATGCAGGAAAAAAAAAAAAATCTCTTAAAAAGTAAATTCTTTGAACACTAACTAAACAAGAGAAACAAATAAAAATGCCAGCTTAGCAGACAAGCACAGGGATTCAGTCAGTGAAAGGTACTGATGGCCAAAAAACTCTACAACTAAAACATAGTCACAGCAGTGAACAGCAAGGTTTTTGGCTGAGTAACGCTCTGTCTGTGAGAAAATACAGCGTCATAACGCACTGTATTTAAGCATAGACCATGTTATAACGCACTGGATAACCTGCAGAGGTCGCGTTAACCAGGGAAAATCTCTTCAGTTGGCCAAACAGGAACAGGATTGAACTCTGCGAGCGTTTGGTATGTCTACTGGGCATCAAAAATGGTCGGAAGGATCTGTGAATAGAGGAGAAAAGAAAGGAAGGAAGAAATAGTCTGGAAACTATGGGGAAATTCCCCAGCAGAGTCACCAATTCTGCTATAGGGTAAATTGCTTGGGTGGTTAGTTTTTGAATATCCCTCTCAGGGCTTTCCGGTGCTCGAGGCAGACAGTAAGATTAGCTATGCTGTTCACAAAGATGGTATGAGCATGTTCATATTAACTTGAAATAGCTTGAAGGAATACAATAGAGAATTACCTCTTTGACAGTCTTGGAGTCCCTTGGAGAGCGTTGTGCAGCAAAGCAAGAGTCCTTCTTCACTGGCTCCAAATCTTAGTCCTGCAATCAGTCAAAGCACCCGCGTAATTTCTAACATAACATGTATCCTATCAATTAAATCAATACACAATAAACATCTAGATTATACACATCTGAGCCATTCATATCATACTATGTAAATGTTCAAAAAATAATGAAAATATTAAGCATTGAATGGACAAAAAGAACACAGTTCCATTGATTTTGAAAGAAGGAGGATTACAACCGTCGGTTGTACCAAGCCCTCCTCAGTCTCCCAATTTCTCTTATCTCTCAAGTGAAGAAGTCCAAGTCAACAAGCTCTCTAGGAACCTCTTTGACTCTTGGCCTTCACAATGTAACACTATTGTCTATTCCACAAGTATACAAGAACCTTGAGCAATCCTTCGACCTTCAATTAAGAGCCTTCAGCTCCTTCTTATAGGAGAGGGAGAAGGCCATTGTTGCCCTTCTCTTTCCACTAGTTTGGAATGGAAAAAACTTAGATGTTTCTTTGATCTCTATGCTTTTTCCTCATTTGGAGTTCAGTATTTTATGGCAATGACCAATAATGAACTAGTGCTTTTGCAGTTTCCTTTGTGAACGGACTCCTTTGTGAGGGAAAGTCAAAATTCAAATCATTCTCCACGCTCTTTTCCCAATTCAAACTTAAAACACAGGTAACGCTTCCCTCCAGTGTAAACAGAGCGTTGCCCTAGCCACTAATGCGGCCAATGCACTGATTCCCTGCGTTATAACGCTCTTGTTCTGTTCTATATAGGCATTACCCTGGCAGAAATAGGTTTAATTCAGGTCTTTGTACTTATTCCATATTTGTCTTCCCCTCTGAGTTGATGAGGAGGTATTTTGACCTGTAACAATAAGTATAAAGGAAAGGCTTGGGGTTAGTTGATGATACACACATACACACTGGCAGAGAACTGAAGCTAAGTCAAATTTCTCGGGCGGGGTTTGCTGAGAAATTTGAAGCGAGTTTGTAGTGTAGTGAGGGGAAGAGATTGGCAAGGGATGATCTAATCCAACTCTGAGAATACAACAACATAGGGGCAGTGAGTACCAGTCAGAGAAAAGCCATCCAGGAGGACACAATTCACCCAAAACCATGTAGAGTATTGCGTTGATGTTGCGTAAGGCCAGCCAGGGTAACACATACCCAGCTAGCGCAACACAGGGGTAGCACAGCAATAGCTGGGGTGACGCAGGCCCAACTAGCGCAGCGTGGACGCAGTGCAACACCAGTTAAGGTGATGCAGTGGGGACATTGGCTAGTGAGGGATGACGTAGAGGCTACAGATGTAGCGCTGAGAGTTCCAATGGGCCAGAAAGGGCTCGTGATATGTAAATCTTATTTGAGGGTCTGATACAACCAAATATTCTATCTCCAAGTGAAAGTTACAAAGTCTCATGTAATTCCTATATAGGGGCAACCATTTCTAGTTCCTAGAATGTTGTATTCATATTCTGCATAATAAAACCCTATAGAGTTGTTGTACCTGTATTTCTGAATTTGGTTTTTGCAGGGAAATTTGTCCAAAAAATCATGTATAATCTTGTCACATGTGTGAATTGTTCAGTAAATGATCTGTAGATGTGTAGGCTACATCTAGTGTTTACTTTAAACTTTTTCTAAATAATTCAGTAAAATAACTTGTTAATGTTAGTTAAACAAGTAGGTGAAGTAGATCTAGATACTACAGTAGGGTTTTTGTTTTGAAACTTTCACATGGTATCAGAGAATTTCAAATAAAGATAATCCACTAGCAGAGCGGCTGAAGAAATTTCTACAGAGAAGGCAACTAAAGTAGCAGAGTTCTAGAAGAGGGAAACACAGCACTAGGAGAGATGCAATCCAGCCAGGCTGAGGCAGAGCTAGTTGAGTGATGCAGCAGCAACGCAGATCCTTTCAGAGAGAAGCAGGAGAAGCCTACGCTATGCAAAGGCTATACTGAGCCATTCTACTCACGCAGAGGCTAGCCAAAGGGGCACAGTCTGTATTTTGAGGTTGTTGTGTAGATTTTTTGAAGTTTGGAACTAGAGCTTCTGATCTTCAGAGGTTGTTGGTGTGGCACTGGTTACGTCGGTGCAGAAAAATGCCTAACAAAGGTGACAAGAGTGGGAGGAGAATATTTTCTCATCATATCTATGGCAAACGTATCTGAGATTTGATCAAGACGATGATCATAGAGAATTGTTTTAGTTGTTTTTTTGGTGGAGAATTTCCGGGAGGGAAATCAGTTGTCAAAGGGAGTAGCTACTATAGAGGGTTTCTATCACCAAGAAACCTTGATCCAGTTTTCTGTTGAGTGTTGCAGCAGAAATATGGAGAGGAGTATTTGTTCCAAAATATTTGAGTAGAGATGGGTTCTCATTGACTGAGAGATCAAGACAGGTTGGACAACATTTCCAAATTCGTTGTTTGGAGGGCCAGGATCCTGACAATCCTGGATGAGTACAACATCAAGGACCATGATGACAATGTATTATTTGTGCCTACCGATGTGGATCCTCTAAAGAAATTCAAAGAGAATCAGGCATGATCTAAGCGCTTGATGATGGATGGATTTAAAGAGCACATGGTTCCACATATTGTTGGGAAGAGCACAACAAATGAAATGTGGACAAATTTGGACACGATGTATTAGGGAGGCTCCATCCAGAGGAAGATGGTTCTGGAGAATCAGATGAGGTTGGTCCAAATGCAGAAGGGTGAGGAAATAGATCCCTTCCTCTTTAGACTTTAGACTATCTAGGACCAACTTCTTTTCATGGGTACGACTCCAGATGAAGGGCTCTTAGTGAGGACTTCCCTGAATGTAGTCATCGAGGAATGAGAAACTTTTTTCCAAAACATATTTGGTAGGGCATCATTACCATATTGGGTGGATATGTGGGAAATCCTCAGTCATGAATAAATCAAGAGATTTACCAAGAGGAAAGACAACAACAATGGTACAGTAAATGTAAAGAAAGAGGAGGAGGAGGATGCAGCCCTTGCATCAAAGGGACAAAGGCAGTAAGAGAAGAAGAAGGGGGAACTACCCAAGGTCTGGTGCTTTAATTGTGGTGAACTTGGACACTTCGCTAGCAATTGTCCTAAGAAGAAGGACAAGGGATCTTCTGAATCTGAGGCAGCAGTGGAAAAAGGGGACGATGGTGTGATGATGACATAGCCATAGTGCTCATGAGCCACGTAAGTGGGGCGATATTGATCTATGTAGAAGCTACAGATGGAGAGGTAGGATCCTTGAGGTGCCCAAACTCTTAGATCACATACGAGCTACAGGAGCCTTAAGACAGTAGCGAGACAATTCGAGCAATGGATGTAGGAGATCACAGTGAAGTAGATGGCAGAGCTAGGACTGTGTAGATTGGAGTAATGTAGTGCAAAGGAAACATCAGTGTAGAAGAAACAACGTAAAGGTTGATGGGACTTCAACAACATAGTGGGGCAGTGCTTACGTAGTGCAGAGCTAGAGCATCGCAGTGGCTTCAGGGAGACAAGGTAGCATAGTAGCCAAGGGAGCTTCAATGATGAGGTGCAGCCTGACTGACTTGTCTGTCAGTGATTGGGTAGAAGTCCTTTTGTTGTTTACTTCTCAGCAACTGAGTTGTAGTGTAGTAGTTAGCAGTGGTAGTGCTATGGGCATCATGATGCAAAAAATTGAGAGGGAGTTGCAGTACGGATGTAGCAGTGTCAATGGAAATGGCATGGGAAGCACTACAGAAAGTACCAGTGTAGTAGATGGAGGGAAGCAGGCCAAGCATTAGCAGTGCAAATACCAATGTCGAGATCATACAATACTTGGTGTGGATGTATTGCTAGAGCACACTACTTTCTAAGAGGGAGTATAGAGGTTTTGGGGTAGCATTGGGTGTTCTCTAGCCCTAAAATTGGGTGGAGGGGCTACGACACACAAGATCTCTAAAACCTAGAAAGAATTTGGAGAAATTTCATCTGGTGTTGAATTTATTCTAATAATTATTTTTTTTAATGAGGACCCTAAGCCTAACTTAGGGAATTCAAAAAATTAAATTGAATTAACTAAAAACATGTGATGAAATGTTCTAAGTGACGTGGATCAAGAAGTCTTTTAATTTGAGTCGTCGATTAGAGATTAGATCACGGCCATTGGTTTCCCAACGAGAAAATTATTAAGGAAAGGCTTGGGGTCAATTGGAGGATGCACACACACACACACACATTGGCAGAGCACTGAATCTAAGTCGAATTTCTGAGGCACGGTTTGCTGAGAAGTTCAGAGCAAGTTTGCAGTGCAATGAGGGGCAGAGATTGACGAGGGATGAGCTAATTCAAGGCCAAGAATACAACAACAGAGGATTAGTGAGAATGAGTTAGATCAGAGCCAGCCAGGAGGATGTCGTTCAGCCAACACCATGTAGATTATTATTCAGAGGCTACGTAAGCCTAGCCAGGGTGACACAAACCCAACCAATGTAGTGCAGCACTAGTCAGGGTGATGCAGGCCCAGCTAGGGCAACACAACACTAGTCAGGGTGATGTAGTGGGGACGTTGGCTAGTGACGACAGACACAGAGGCTACAGAGGCTGCACTAAGTGTTCCAGTGGACCAAAAGAGGCTTGTGATCTGTAAATCCTGTTGAGGGTGTGATAGAGCCATATCTTCTATCTCCAAGTGAAAGGTACAAACCATCGTGTAATTTCTCTGTAGGTCCAGCCATTTCTGGTGTCTATAGTGTTGTATTCATATTTTGCATAATAATAAAGCCCTCTATAGTTGTTGCACCAATTTTCCCACATTGGGTTTTTCCAGGGAAATTTGTCCGAAAAATTGTGTGTAATATTGTCACATGTGTGAATTGTTTAGTGAATTATCTGTATATGTGTACACTGCATTTAGTGGCTACTTTAATATTTTTCTGAATAATTTAGTAAAATAACTTGTTAATGTTATGATCCGGATTTATGCAGGAATGCAACAGAATACAGAAATAACCATAAACATAGAAATACAACAGAAATAAGGCTTCATTTCATTAATATCAAATCACATAAATATGCTTACAAACATGATGGAAATAAAATAGCTAGGGTGCTGATAGTGAATCTCTGAGAAGAGATGTGGTCGCTACAGACCTATCAACTGTGTTACAATGAGGCTCGAGGGCCTATTTATTATGGAGAAACAATGGAGAACTCTTAATGTCCAAAAACCTAACCCTAGGAGATGAAGCGCCAAAACTATGGGCCCTGTTTGGGTGAATTGGTGTTTCAACTTCCCGGGGACATAACTTCAGCATACTATCTCTGTTTGGGGCTTTAAAACAGCTCCGGAAGTTCAGGACCCGAAAAAATGCTAAAAATAGTAAGTTGTGAAAAAAAAACTAAAAGAGAAAATGGTGGGGCCCCAAGTGGAATAGGCGGGTGGCCACCAATATCCACCTGGATCATTCCTCACCACTTAGGAAGCAATGGTCTTGATTGCATTGATTTCCTCCATGAGATGAGGAAACTTGTATTGAACTTGGTCCCTGGTGAACCACCCACCTTGGTGCAGGAGTTGGCCTGCTTTGACAACCCGATACAATTGGATCTTCTGTTGGCGAGTGTTCTTGATTCAAGGATGTCCATGATAGAGTCTATGGTGGCATGTTCCATGCAGTCTAGGTTTAAATCTTTTGGTGTGAGTTATTTTGCAATGTCATAGGTGTCCAATAGAGGTGGGAAGTAGGGACAAAGGCATTCTACATTGAATACTGGGTGTAGACCAAGGAATGGTGGAATACTGAGCTCAAAGTCATTGTTCCCTATAGCCTTGGTGATGGTGTACGACCCATACCAGAGCAGGAAAACCTCAGTGGGGTCTAGTGAGGTGCTCCTTCTGCAAATGTAGCCACACTTTTTCACCCACCTGGAAGTTGTGTGGCACTTGATGTTGATCATGTCGTTGCTTGTACTTAGCATTGGCTCTATCCAATATGTCATGAACCTATTTGCAGATTTCATGAATGTGCTCGATGCAGTTTTTTGATTTTTCAGCTTCAGACTGGACATGAGCTGAAGCGGCCTGAGTAGCTACAAATGGCATGGCTACGTCAATGGCATATAGTGGCTGGAATCCCAAGCCCACTTGAAAGGGGTTGTGGCCGGCTGAGTTGTGGAGAGCCTAGTTATAACTGTGTTTTACATAGGTAAGGCTCTCATCCCATGTGTGTGGATGATTTTAATTGTACATGCACAGAATGTGTACAATCATCCTGTTGACGACCTTTTTCTGGCCATTAGTTTGGGGATGGAAAGCTATAGACTTGGTGAGCTTGGTGTCCAACATTTACTAGAGGCTAGACCAAAAGGTGCACCCACACTCATTCAAAGAAGAGTTTAGCAGTGGCTTCTGCTGTGATATTCTTCTTGCAGGCTGCCATAATGGCCATCTTTGAGAATCTGTCGAAGATCACGAAAAAACAGTCATTTCCATGCTTAGTAGAAGGAAGGCCTGACATGTAATCCATGGAGATGGATTCCCAAGGTCGACTAGGGGTAGGCAGCGAAGTATAGAGCCCTTGCTTCTTGATGGTCGGTTTGGAAATGGCGCAAGCAGTGCAGGATTTGATGTGCTTCCCAACATCCTGTCGAAGGTTCGGCCAATAGAAATACTTCTGTAGTACTGCCACTATTTTCTCGACCCCAAAATGCCCAACGACTCGACTGTAGTGCGCTTCCCATATCATGTTGGCACGGTCACTTGAAGGAACACAAAGGTGTCCTAGGTGACATAATAGTGCATCTTGGAGGTGAAAATTTGGAGCTTGCATACCCTGCAAGAGTTCCTTGTATGTGTAGTTAAATTCTGGATCACTCTTGTAGAGAAGCAGCCAATCAGAAGTATCATGCCCACAGGAGTTGAGAACGGTGGTTATGGCCACGATTGGTGGTCGGCTGAGGCAGTCTGCAACATTATTGGTGCTACCCTTCTTGTACTTGATGTTCAAATGAAATTGTTGTAGATATGTGGACCACTTCTGATGGTGATCATTTTGCAACTTCCCTTGTGTCTGTATGAACTGCACGGGTTGGTGGTCTGTGTATATGATTATCTCCTTCCCCAAAATGTAATGCTTTCATTGTCAACAAGATTGCACAAAGGAATAAATTTCTTTGTCATAAGTGGGATACTTTCGAACTGTGTCAGACAATGTCTCACTGTGATATGCCATTAGATGCCCCTGTCGAGTAAGAACTGCCCCAGTAGCATAGTCAGAGGCATCTGCCTTGATCTCAAATGGTTGTTGCAATTCTGGTAATGTGAGCACTGGGGTAGAACAGAGGCAATGTTTCAATTCTATGAACACCTTCTGTTGAGATTCAGACCAACAATTTTTTTCTTTCACTTCTCCCTTGGTGACTTGATTCAAGGGCTAAGTGATATGAGAGAATCCCAACATGAACCTGCGGTAGAAATTAGCAAGACCCAGAAAGCTGTGAAGCTCTGTTAGGGTGGTTGGGGCTGGCCAATCCTGAATGAATTGGATCTTGGCTGGATCCACATGCAACCCCCTTTCATCAATAATGTATCCCAGATATTGAACCTAGGTCATGCCAAAAGTGCACTTCTCCAAATTGGCACACAACTTGTGTTGTTGTAGTGTATGGAGGACTTCTCGAATGTGGTGGTGTTGCTCTTCCCAAGTCTGGCTGAAGATTAGAATGTCATCCAGGTATACCACTAAAAATGAGTTGGTGAATGGACGCATGATGTCATCCATCAACCATGTTGATCATATCAGCCCCCTGTCAAAATTTTGTTAAGCAGCCCCCTTCAAACCACTCAAGTCCCCTCGCTTTGTCCCAAAAGATCCCTGTTTCACCTATCATTGCCATTCATTAATCCCAAAACTACATAGAAAAGGCCCAAAAACCCGCATTTTATAATATATACGGCTTGGAACCTTTTGGCCCTAACCCCTCAGTCTTTCTCTGCATATGATCTAAGCACTAAACCAAGCACTAGCCCGGAGGTTGCCTATCACAGAGATATATCGGGCTCGTTCATAACCGTCGATCTGTACAAATATGACGGTGTTCGCAAGGCTTTCTCGCGCCAGTGGCCTGCCCGTTTACCGCTCCAATCATATGTCAGCCATCCGATTAGATCGCAAATCAATGGTTCACGATGCATCTGCTCTGGTGGTCCCCACGCCGAGCTCTGTGCAGAAACTACCCGGTTTCTATCGCACAGCCTTTGGGTAGCAGGTGGTATTTTCATTTTCACAGTGATTCCATACACGTGCGACGCGTGGCAGCAGCACTATTTGAAAATCGCTAGCTCATTGCACGTTATTGTTCGGAACAAGACGCCTAGCGATATCACCATCAGTCGTCCGATCTGAAGCTCTTCATCCAACGGCTATCACGCTCTGAAGCTGCATGGGATTTAACGCAAGGAAATCATACCCCTGGCCCACTATCAATTACTCCCAATGCCTTTTCAACCGTCGATCTCCCCTGAGATCGGACGGCTCAGATTTAGTCACACGCCCGTCATTGACCTCGTACCACCACTTCATCCTTTCCACATGGTCTTTCGTACGTCCACCCGTCACTTGTTTCACGTGTGTTCCCTGTTTCCTCCTCTCGTATATTTTCTAGTCTTAAGTCAAATCTTCATTTGTTTTACATTAAAAACCTCCACCCAGCATATCTGCCATAGTTCCACTGCATTTTCGTCTTCACCTCTTATTTTTCACCATCTCATCATGCCGCGTTGTTACACAGTTACCCCCACTGCATCTCCATCTCTGTGCATGGTTTTTCTTAACAAGTTTGCGGGTTTTACAGGTTTTACAGCGGCAGAAAATTGTCATGATTCACGGTCTCTATTACTGTGACAAAGGACGCATCTAAGGACCATTTTTCAGAGTTGAATTATGGAGAAATGCCTAAGAAGGAAAATTGATAAGATTTCCATTAAAGGAGCAGGGGTAAAATCTATCATACCCAGCGGGAGCATTCAAGGTGTCGATCTCGCAAATGAAAACATTAATGGAGCAGTAGGAAAATATCAACAAATGATCGAGGAATTCAATGTTCGAAATTGAAGAGCTTCAGCTGTAGTTCAGGATTGGGAAGGCAGAGGGTACAATGCACAGAAAACAATGCCCTCAAGGTTTAATTTTAGCAGAAGTTTTCTCTCCAGGAAGGACAGAATGTTTATATGATTTTACTCCTTTACCGTGTTCCTGAAGAGATCTTTATCCAGTGCATTTATTCCAGAACATTGGCCTCGGAATACATGCAGCACTTCAGAACCATTCAGCAGTATGGGCGTGCACATCTCCGCCATTTTTTTTTTAATGATACAATTAAATGTTCATCACCCACTTTCTTTAGGATTCTTCTTTGTTTCCTATAAAAACCTCAACGAACGAATTATGAAAGGTTCCATATTTTATCAGAAAATCATGCAGTGAAAGGCTTTTGTAAACATTTTGTAAAAATTTTGTATGAAGGCTCAAATCCCATAGGGTCTTAGTGAGGAGGAGTTCCATCTGTTAAAGAGGATTCTGGTCTTTGGTACTTCACAGTCTGTAACTTTCTCTTATACGTTATTTTAATAGATCATTTCATTTCATCCATTTTTGCTGTATCATGTTTTGGAATGCGAGTAGCTCACTGATTTTTGGTATGGATTCATCCTAGTTGATGCCCATGCTCGGATCAGTCAAGAACTTTAAATATGGCTCATGCATGATATTCTATTCCACTATTCAGCTAACCACACTTCTGCTATATTAGTTTCTTTGGGAGGGTGCTTTTAAAATGCTATTATCATGTCTGGATTCTTAGATTGGTAAGCCCATGCATGGTGGTATTGTATATCTGGGTATCAGCTCAATGTTAACTAATATCTTCTCAATATTTCTCTCACTACATACACCTTCTGATAACTTATGTCTGTGAAGTATTTCTGAATTGGCCCGCTTTGCAGTAAACTATCTCTGAATTTTCTGATGCTTTGTATTAGAGTTCTACATCTTATCTCTGCAGTATTTCTTTTCCCTGTATCAGTTTCTGAGAGTTTGGTCCCATCCTAGTTTATTTCCTTGTTTACAGGAGATAGCATGTGAGCTGAAGTTGAAAACTTCATACATTATATTATACGCTCCTTGCTATGCTAAGATGTCCTAGGCACTAGTCTATCACAACTCTAGGCTGTCTCTAGGAGTGACAACATCTTTCTGGCACCGTTGCCGGGGATCAAAGTTGAGAAATTTTAAAATGCCTAGGCCTCGAAAAAATCTAATTCACTCTTCAAGTAGGTGAGTATGGAGAGTTGAGAGTTGTAGATCCCTCACCTTGGCGACTCCACATTTGTTCATTCGATAAATATATTTGCAGTCCTGGCTCCTTGTAAGCCACACCTGAGGTCAGATACATCTAAGCCAAATACACCTTCAGTGTCTGACCCTGACCAGATTATACATAGAATAAATTGGAGAGAAAGAAAATCAGTCTGTTCCGAAATCCATGAATTGTCTATAGAAGACTTTCCATCCTCTTCTTCTCAAGAAGCTCAAGTGCCAGATCCCGACTCCACTGTGGGAGATACTGATTATTATTATTCGGATAGTCCACCCCAGGAGGGTATCAGAAATAAAAATAGTCTTCATCCTACTCCCGAGGTTGAAAAGGTCAAGGAGGTAACCGAAGTATCCGCTATTAATAGACCTTTGTTCCCCCCGACCCCTCAAGCTGCAGTTGAGTATATTCCTATTATTATTCATACTCCACTTCCTCCTCCTCCTCTTACTCATCAAACTATTGCCCTACCTCCACCTCCTCCAATGGCCAATGTTCCGGCCTTCTTGATGAATAAATATGCTCCCCTGGCATTACCCCAAGTGTTGAATGATATGCCCCAGGATTATCTGAAGATCTTGCCCAAATTCAATGGGGAAAACGAGATTGATGCTCAAAAAAATCTTGAGACTTTCTTCTCCTTTGCAGAGAACTTTAATGTTGAACATTTGTATGTGGTCTTAAGACTGTTTGTGCAATATCTAGATGGTGAAGCTCGAAAGTGGTTTAAGACATTGGCTGGCCATTCTATTACCTCTTGGGATAACATGGAAGACACTTTCCTCAGGAAATGGGGAGAGAAGAAAGATCATGGAAATTGTCTCATCGAGTTCAATACACTAAAGAAAAGACACAATGAAGGAGTGTCAGAATTTATCAAGAGATTTAATAAATTGTATATGAGTCTCCCTGCTGATATGAAACCCCATGAAACTACTGCTAAAGTTGTTTTTGTAGCAGCCTTTGATTCAGAATTTGGTTTCTCTCTCGGAGAAAGAAAGCCTGCTACTCTAGATGATGCTCAGGAAGATGCACTAGAGTTGGAAGCAAACTTTGCCTCCACTGGTAAATCAAAATGAAAATCTGAACAAGATGTTAGAAGAAGGGGAAAAGAAGAGGTGTCTACTTCTAGCCAAGACAGAGACTCCAGTACTAGCATAATTGAAGAAATGAACAAAAATATTAGCAACCTTACTAATAAGCTGGGTAAGCTTGAATTGGAGGCCAGGAATTCAGCTTTCAGGAATTTCCAGAATTCTCCAAACAGAGGTTAAAATCCTCAGTATAGGAAACCACCCTTGCAAATATTGCCAAGGGAAGCAAAGGAGCAAAAGGATCAAGTGCCAGACCCATTGTACCTGGAAGGTCCAGTAGATGATTCTACTTAAGACATTGCCTATGGACTGGAGGATGCAAATCTTGCCTTTTCAAATAGTGATGGAGAAGAATACCCTTTGCAAGGGAATGATGAAGCTAGGTGCTCATTGCAAGAAGAAGAAAAAACCAGAGACACAGATGAAGCAGAATTTGATCATTATTGTAAACAATTTGATGATTTCATGCAAGCACATTTCAATAGAAGATATGATCTCAGATCTTCTAGGAAGAGGACTCATACCCAAGAGCAAGAAGGAGAGCTACCCTAGAAGGAAGCACCTGCTCAGAAGGAGACTACAATGCAGAAAGTCACAGAAAAAGGTAAGGGCCCTCTAAACAAACCTTTGCAGTCTAATGATCAAATTCCTTCCGCTCCAAAAGTAGTCATTCCCCCTAATACCGAGTCTGTGTCAAAGGAAGTCAAACCCCCAGCTGAACATAAAGAGCCAAAAGAGGTTGTAAAAGAGAAATCCCCACCAGTTTTCAGTTTGCAAAAGGAACTTGAAAAGGTCAAAGTCCCAGTCCCCTTGACTGAACTGTTGAAACAGCCAGCATATCAATCTCAAGTCACCTCTTTCATGCTCCCTCCAGAAGCACCCATCATCCCAGATAGTCTCAACCTTCAAGAAGAAATACCCATGGTAGTCTTTGGCCCACATGTTGAGGAGTTAGATCCCTCTACTCCTCCCTTCTATGTGTCTCTAGTGATTCATGACCTGCTACTACATAACTGTATGCTAGATTATGGAGCTTCCCACAATCTTATGCCTCTGTCAGTCATGGAACAAATAGGACTACAAATTACCCGTCCATACAAAGACCTCTATTCATTTGACTCCAAAAGAGTTAAATTCTTTGGGATGATCAAGGATTTGGTAGTCAGTTTAGCCCAAATCTCAACAAAAAGTGTGGTAATGGACATCGTGGTGGCTGACATCCTAGCTTGTTTTGGTATGCTGTTGTCAAGGTCCCGGGGAACAAAAATCAGTGGATCACTCAAGATGGATTTAACATATGCCACAATCCTGGTTTTTGGTGGCCAAGAGAGGAGGTTGTACAGGGAGACTAGATTTTTCAAGATGGTGACTAAGGCTGACAATTCTGAAAATTCACCAGTCTATAGTAAAGAAGGAGATTTCTCATGCTTGATGCTGGAGGAAGATCAAGATTATGCTCATGAACCATCCTTCTGCCAGATCAAGACTGAGCAGTCCCTAGAGAGCCATGATGTAGAAATATGGACGCTACATTTTGATGGAGCAAATTCGAGAGAAGGTAATGGAGCTGGAATATTATTGATTTCTCCTACAGGGAAATGGGTTCCATTTTCCTTCAAACTGGAATATGAAGCCACTAATAATGTGGCTGAATATGAAGCACTTCTGTTAGGATTGCAGACAGCCAGTAATATGAACATACAAAGCTTAAAATTTCTCGGAGATTTAGAACTGGTGATCAGACAAGTCAGGAATCAATGTCAAACCAAACACCTCGACTGAGGGCCTATAGGAATGAAGTTTGGGACATGGTAGAAAATTTCTTCTTGGCATTTAATATCCATTTCATGCCCCGAGAACAGAATAGGATGGCTGATTCCCTTGCTATAGCTGCTAGTACATTCCGAACACCTCAGAACCCTCTTTTAAGATATGAAGTCGAGGTGTGTTATCGGCCTTCAATCCCAGATAACATCAAACACTGGTAGGTATTTGAAGATGAAGAAAAGATGAAGAGATTCCTGGAAACAGTGGGAGAATTCTCCACTATGGAGATTGATGCTGATGAAGAAGAGGTTGAGTTTGAAGATGCTTCAGAAAGAAATTGGGAGGAAAAAGTGGCAGGTAACAAGGTGTTGCAGTTAAAGGGAAACATTATACCTAGAGGGTTGGTGCCTCTAGAAATATTATTTGATAAGAATGATGTCCCACTGTAGCCAAGAAAAGTAGTAGAAGAAGATAAGGTAGAGGACCTGAATCTTGGTACTGAGGCTGACCCCAAGATGGTCAAACTGTCCAGAAAGATTCCTGGAGAATATAAAAAGCTATATCAAAAGTTATTTCAGTCTTACAGAGATGTGTTTGCATGGTACTATCAAGACTTGAAAACTTTTGATTTCAGTATCATGCAGCACAAAATTCCACTGAAGGCAGATGCAAAGCCCCATAAGCAGAAGCTCAGACAAATCAATCCCCTGCTGCTGCCTTCTATTGAGAAGGAAATTAAGAAGCTGTTAAAAGCCAAAATAATTGTACCATTGAGGTACTCTGAATGGGTGGCAAACCTTGTCCCTGTATGAAAGAAGAATGGCGAAATAAGGCTGTGTGTGGATTTTAGAAATTTAAACAAAGCATCCTTAAAGGATAATTATCCACTGCCTAAGATGGATCACATCTTGCAGAGAGTGGTTAGAGCTTCTAGGATGTCAATGATGGATGGATTATCTGGTTATAACCAGGTGGCTATACTTCCAGAGGATCAAAATAAGACTGCTTTCACCACACCATGGGGCACATTTATGTATGCCAGGATTCCTTTTGGATTGATTAATGCAGGGGCCACTTTTCAGAGGGCGATGGACATTTCTTTTGTTGGGGAGCAAGAAAAATTCCTGGTGGTCTACCTCTATGATATCACTGTATTTTCCAAGAATGATACTGAGCACATTGAGCATCTGCGTAGAAATTTTCAGAAATGCAGAAGGTATGGTCTCTCTCTGAATCCTCAAAAGTCTTTATTTGCATTAGAAGAGGGAAAGCTGTTGGGACATATCGTGACTAAATATGGGGTGAAGATAGATCCTAAGAGGGTAGAGATTATAAATGGTATTGCTTTTCCCAGAAATAAGAAAGAGGTGCAGGTATTCCTTGGCCATATAAACTTTTTGAGGAGGTTCATCCCTAACTATGCTGAGATAGTTAGGCATATAACAGATATGCTGAAGAAGGATAATGAGGTAAAGTGGTCACAAGAATCACGGGAGGCATTTACCGGGATAAAGAATGCTTTTGCAAAATCCCCTGTGCTGGCTGGACCAGATTATGATAAACCTTTCATGATTTCTTATTTTGCATCACCTCATACAATAGCAGGAGTTTTATTGCAGAAAAATGAGGAAGGGTATGTGCAGCCTATTTCCTTTTTCAGTCAAGTGCTCTGTGATGAAAAATTACATACAACATATTGGAAAAGCAAGCATACGCCCTAGTGAAATCCCTCAAATCATTTCGTGTATATATCTTACAGTCCCACATCACTGCATTTGTACCTGCAGCTGTTGTAAAAGATATCCTTATTCAGGGGGATAGTGAAGGAAAAAGGGGGAGGTGGATTGCCAAAATACAGGAGTATGACTTAAACATCCGCCCTACTAAGCTGATCAAAGGACAGGGGCTTGCCAAAATGTTATCTGAATCAAACTATCAAGCCCTGGGCATAAATTTGTCCATTATAGAAGGTGAGGAATCTAAGGAGAAAGAAGAGCGACATGGAATTGGGGTAGCTACTCCAGAAACACATATAAAGTAACTCACCAGTCAGTGGTACAAAGAGATAGTAGAATATCTCCTTACACTCAACTGCCCTCCAAGTTGTGATAAAACTAAATACAGAGCGTTGAGATTGAAATCATAGAAGTACATAGTCGCCAATGGTCGGTTATACTGGTGAGATCCCTCAGGCATCTTACTCCTGTGCCTCACAGAGAATGAAGTCGAGAGTATTATAGCAGAATTTCATGAAGGGATCTGTGGAGGTCATTACAGCTGGAGGGCCACAGCTCATAAAATTCTGAAATTTGGCTTCTATTGGCCAAAAAATTTTGGAGATGTTTTTTCTAGAGTAAGAGCATGTGATAAATGTCATAAATTTGCTGAGAGACAGAAATCAGCACCATTTCCCATGATTCTTGTGCACGTAGATGAAACATTCAAACAATGGGGTATTGATTTTATAGGTGAGATGCATCCCCCATCAAGTGGTCAACATAAGTGGATTTTAACGGCCACTGATTATTTCAATAAATGGGTGGAAGCCATACCTGCGAGGAATGCAACAGATACTGTGATCATAAAATTCATGGAGGAAAACATCATATCCAGGTTTGGTTGCCCTGACAAAATAGTAGCTGATAATGCCCAGGCTTTCAAGTCAGCGAAGTTTGTAAGTTTCTGTCAGCAATATAACATCACACTGAGTCACTCTATAGCCTATTATCCACAGGGAAATGGCTTGGCAGAGTCTTCCAATAAAACCCTGGTAAGGGCCCTGAAGAAAACTATCAATAAGAACCAAAGGAATTGGGATTCCCAATTGAAATTTTCTCTGTGGGCCAATAGAATTACCAGCAAGAGAGCGACTGGGAAATCCCCATATGAACTGGTATATGGGAGGGCAGCAGTATTTCCTATTCAATTGGCCCTACCAGTAGCTCGATTCATGCAGGAAAGTCAAGAAGAGCCTGATGATATGATCAGGAGAATAAACCAGCTGGTGGAGTTAGAAGAAACACGCAATCAAGTGAATCAAAGTCTAACAGAATATCAGGAGAAGATGAAATACCTTTTCGATCAGCATGCTAAAGACAACAATCTGCAACTAGGTGATCTAGTGCTCAGATGGGACATCCGGAGAGCTGAGAAGGGAAAACATGGTAAATTCGACCCCCTCTGGTTTTGTCCTTTCAAAATTGTGGAACAGGGGGGCAATAATACTTTCAGGTTGGAGAATTTAAAGGGAGACTTGCTAGATGCCCCTGTAAATGGTCAATTCCTCAAGTCCTACTTTTAGTTCTGATTCAGGCAAAGGCAGCTTGATGTATTATATTGTATGATAGTTTCCTTTTTTGTTTTCATTTGAATAATGTGGGTGTCATTATGAATCATAAAGTGAAAAGTAAGGTTGTTGAAGAGCCGAGTTTGCACAGAAGATGATCAGAGGGTCTGCGAGTTCTCGACACGTCCAGGGATGAACGTGCCATCCCCAGGTGGAGCCAATGTTGATCATATCAGCCCCCTGTCAAAATTTTGTTAAGCAGCCCCCTTTAAACCACTCAAGTCCCCTCGTTTTGTCCCAAAAAATCCTTGTTTAACCTATCGTTTCCATTCGTTAATCCCAAAACTGCATAAAAAAGGCCAAAAAACCTACATTTGATAATATATACGGCCTGGCACCTTTTGGCCCTAACCCCTCAGTCTTTCTCTGCATATGATCTGAGCGCTAAACCAAGCGCTAGCCCGGAGGTCGCCTATCACAAAGATATATCAGGCTCGTTCATAACCGTCGATCTATACAGATCTGACGATGTTCGCAAGGCTTCTTCGCACCCGTGGCCTGCCCGTTTACCACTCCAATCATCTGTCAGTTGTTCGATCAGATCGCAAATCAATGGTTCGCGATGCATCTGCTCCGGTGGTCCCCATGCTATGCTCTATGTAGAAACCACCCGGTTTCTATCGCACATCCTTTGGGTAGTAGGCGGTATTTTCATTTTCGCAGCGATTCCATACGACGCGCGACGCGTGGTAGCGACACTATTTGAAAACTACTAGCTCATCACGCGTTATTGTTTGAAACAGGACGCCCAGCAATATCGCTGTCAGCCGTCTGATCTGAATCTCTTCATCCAACGGCTATCGCGCTCTGAAGCTGCACAGGATTTAACGCAAGGAAATCGTACCCCTGGCCCACTGTCAATCACTCCCAATGCCTTTTCAACCGTCGATCTCCCCTAAGATCAGACGGCTCAGATTTAGTCACACATCCATCATTGACCTCGTACCACCACGTCATCCTTTCCACATGGTCTTTCGTACGTCCACCCGTCACTTGTTCCATGTGTGTTCCCTGTTGCCTCCTCTCGTATATGTTCCAGTCTTAAGTCAAATCTTCATTTGTTTTATGTTAAAAACCTCCGCCCAGTCTATTCGCCATAGTTCCACTACATTTTCGTCTTCACCTCTTATTTTTCACCATCTCATCATGTTGCGTTGTTACACAGTCACCCCCACTGCATCTTCATCTCTATGCATGGTTTTTCTTAACAAGTTTGCGGGTTTTGCAGGTTTTACAGTGGCAGAAAACTATCATGATTCATGGTCTCTATTACTGTGACAGAGGACGCATCGAAGGACCATTTTTCAGAGCTGAATTATGGAGAAAGGCCTAAGAAGGCAAATTGATAAGATTTCCATTAAAGGAGCAGGGGTAAAATCTATCATACCCTGCGGGAGCATTCAAGGCACCGATCTCGCAAATGAAAAAATTAATGGAGTAGCAGGAAAATATCAGCAAATGATCAAGGAATTCAACGTTTGGCATTGAAGAGCTTCAGCCGTAGTTCAGGATTGGGAAGGTAGAGGGTACAATGCACAGAAAACAATGCCCTCAAGGTTTAATTTTAGCAGAAGTTTTCTCTCCAGGAAGGAAAAAATGTTTATATGATTTTACTCCTTTACCGTGTTACTGAAGAGATCTTTATCCAGTGCATTTATTCCAGAACATTGGCCTCGGAATACATGCAGCACTTCAGAACCATTCAGCAGTATGGGCGTGCACATCTCCGCCATTTTTTTTTTAATGATACAATTAAATGTTCATCACCCACTTTCTTTAGGATTCTTCTTTGTTTCCTATAAAAACCTCAACGAACGAATTATGAAAGGTTCCATATTTTATCAGAAAATCATGCAGTGAAAGGCTTTTGTAAACATTTTGTAAAAATTTTGTATGAAGGCTCACAGCCCATAGGGTCTCAGTGAGGAGGAGTTCCATCTGTTAAAGAGGATTATGGTCTTTGGTACTTCACAGTCTGTAACTTTCTCTTATATGTTATTTTAATAGATCATTTCATTTCATCCATGTTTCCTATATCATGTTTTGGAATGCGAGTGGCTCACTAATTTTTGGTATGGATTCATCCTAGTTGATGCCCATGCTCGGATCAGTCAAGCACTTTAAATATGGCTCATGCATGATATTTTGTTCCACTATTCAGCTAACCATACTTCTGCTATATTAGTTTCTTTGGGAGGGTGCTTTTAAAATGCTATTATCATGTATGGATTCTTAGATTGGTAAGCCCATGCATGGTGGTATTGTATATCTGGGTATCAGCTCAATGTTAACTAATATCTTCTCAATATTTATTTCACTACATACACCTTCTGATAACTTATGTCTATGAAGTATTTCTGAATTGGCCCGCTTTGCATTAAACTATCTCTGAATTGTTTGATCCTTTGTATTAGAGTTCTACATCTTATCTCTGCAGTATTTCTTTTCCCTGTATTAGTTTCTGAGAGTTTTGTCCCATCCTAGTTTATTTCCCTATTTATAGGAGATAGCATGTCAAATGAAGTTGACAACTTCATACATTATATTATATGCTCCTTTCTATGCTAAGATGTCCTAGGCACTGGTTTATCACAACTCTAGGCTGTCTCTAGGAGTGACAACAAACCTCATGAAGGTTGCAGAAGCATTTGTCAATCCGAAAGGCATGATGAGCCATTCAAAAAGGCCCTCCTTGGCTTTGAAGGTAGTCTTCCACACATCAGAGGGTTTGATTGGTACCTGGTGATACCCAGACTTCAAGTCAATATTGCTGAAATATTTTTCCCATTTGAGTTGGTCCAAAAGGTCATCAATCCGTGGGATCAGGTACCTATTCTAGACAGTGATCTTGTTCAGTGCCCGATAATCAATACAGAGTCTCCAAGTCCCATCCTTCTTCTGCACCGACATGATCGGGCTCCCACAGGGCAATGAACTTGGTCGGATGTGAAATTTTTGCAGCAGCTCCTAAATTTGCCTCTTGATTTCATCATTCTCCATAACATAGTGCCTATATATCTGTCCATTGGGTAGTGGCGCAGATGGGGTCAGGTTAATGGGGTGCTTTACCTGACAATGTAGAGGCACCCCTGTGGGTGAGGTGAAGATGTCCCCGTACTCCTCCACAACCTTGTCTATTTGTTGTTGTCGTGCAGAGGAGCCATGTCTCAAGGTTGTGGCCACAATATTCTTCTTGCCCTCGGGGCAGATCATCAGGAAAACAAATTTCCTGGTCTAGGAAATGAGCTTACTACATTTTTTGTAGTAACCAAAGATATAGTGGGATGCGGTGGTACCTCTGGTATCCTATACAATTTATTTCCCAAAGTAACAATAACAGCGCGAGGCTGAGACTCATACACAACATGTCTCTTCCACAAGTATGGTTGGCCTAATAATACATTAGAAACATCAATAGGAGCAATGTCACATAATACCTCATTCGTGAAGGGCTTGATGCTATAGGGAAGGTGGCACTATTGGCTGACGCGGAGATCTCGTCCTTAGTGAAGCCACTCGATGGTGTATGGTTGTGGGTGTGTTGTGGTCGGCAAGCCCAACCGCTTCACGACATCTGCTGAAATGAGGTTATTTTGCCTCCCATTGTCAATAATGAACCGTAGCAGGGAACCCTTTACCCACATCTGGAAGTGTAAGAGACACTTTGCCTCCTATGGATCTTCTGGTTCCTCCTTATGGATCTTCGTAATGGCAACAATGGCGTTGGGATCCGCATCAATAATCTGCTTCACTTTGTCATTCACCTTGTCAAGTTCTAATTCAGAGTCAGAGCGTGCATCTGATTCAGAAGCCCTCATCTTGTCCATTAGTGACTACTTGGCCTGACACTCACTCGTGTTGTGAGTGGAGCTCCTATGGAGCTCATAGCACTTTCCCGTGTCCTTCTTTGGCTTCGCGGTGTTGTTATTTGCTTGTGTCTTTGGCAGGTTGTCTTGGGCCGCCATGCCTTGGCTTTGTCCTTTGTTCTACGGTTTGGGGGCACCTTTCCCTTGCTTTTGATTCGTAGATCCAAAGTCTCGCTTCTTCTGTTTGAATTTCTGCTCAATATGGTAGCATACCGGTATGTCGTACCAAGCGAGGAGATGTCGAGGAACTCCATTTCCTCCTAAATGTATCTGTGTAGACAACCATGATACTTTAGCACCAAATGTTTCTCTGAATCTTTGATACCCAACTTTGTGCGCAGGGTATGGAACAAATTCATTAACTCATGCACATCTTGATCCCTTTGTTGCCGCAGTGTGGTCCATTGTATGTAATTGTCCTCATAGCTCCCCACGGGATAGTATTGTTCCTTGATGGCATCTGAGAAAGAATTCCAAGTGGGTACGACTGAGAACAAAGAGGGTTTTGTCTCATCCTTTTTCTCACAGTAGGTTTTGCATCAGTCCTTGACATGACAAGTAGCTTTCAGGAGTGCAAAATTAATCTTCTCCCGGTCGGAAAAGTCATGAACCGAGAAATATCCTTCTAATAGATTCAACCATCTATCTATGACATTTGCATCTATTTGACACTCAAATATGAGAATGTCAAAGTTTACTTGTACCTTAAAGGGAGTTGTGCCTCCACGGTGGCTGCTGGATGCATATGCGTCGCCGGTGGGCAGTCGTTGAAGGATTTGGGAAAAATTATCCATCATCGCATTCCTTTTTTTTTCAAGGGCCTCCTCAAGCAATATTTTGATAGGATCTCTTGCTCCCTCATCTTTATTTTCATCGCCCATGAGCGTCCGTCGGGGTTTGCGAGGCTGATCTTATAAAAGTTCCACCAGATCAAGCCCTAACACCTTATACCCCAACCTCATTGGGGACATGAAAAGAAGGATTGATAAAAGGTAGACTACTTTGATACCACTGATCCAGATTTATGCAGGAACGCAACAGAATACAAAAATAACCATAAACATAGAAATATAGTGGAAATAAGGCTTCATTTCATTAATATCAAATCACAAAAATATGCTTACAAACATGATGGAAATAAAATAGCTAGGGTGCTGGTAGCGAATCTTTGAGAAGAGATGTGGTGGCTACAAACCTCTCAATTGTGTTACAATGAGGCTCGAGGGCCTATTTATTATGGAGAAACAATGGAGAACTCTAAATGTCCAAAAACATAACCCTAGGAGATGAAGCGCCTAAACTATGGGCCCTGTTTGGGTAAATTGGTGTTTCAACTTCCCGGGGACATAACTTCGACATACTATCTCCGTTTGGGGCTTCAAAATGGCTCCAAAAGTTCAGGACCTGAAAAACTGCTAAAAATAGTAAGTTGTGAAAAAAAACTGAAAGAGACAATGGTGGGGCCCTAAGTGGAATAAGCGGGTGGCCACCAATATCCACTTGGATCATGTTAATTAAACAAGTAGGTGAAGTAGATCTAGATACTCTAGTAGGGTTTCTGTTTTGAAAATTTAATAATAATTTCATAAAGTGGCAACATCATTTTTTATGTGGTATTAAGGACAATGAATGATGATGTGGCATGCCAATATGGCTCAAAATCACTAGGAATAAGTTGTGGTGGTTAATGTGGGGCCTTGCAGTGAAGGTGGTGTGGAGAATAAGATTCTAAGTATTCAAAACTTTGGAAAAATTGGTGTTTTATGTTTTTCTAGATCTGAATATCCTGATGGAGAGTTCTCTTTGTGAGTTTTTTATTGAAAGTTCCCAGTTCTTGGTTAAAAAAACCTGCAATTGACATAAATAGCTAGATTTCAATTAGTCAATCATCCATTAACTAGCTTCGATTAAGTGAAAAGGTGAATGTATTATGTCTTTTGATGGTTAATGGATCAATTGATAGGGATATTAGTGGATAAATAGGTAGAGTATGCCAATGAATGATAAGTTAACTAAACTAAATTTTAGAAGAAGAGAGAGGTGCAGACATCCTTTTGGCTTGTTGATTAGTTGACAAAAGTTCCAGATGATAAAGAATTAGGGTTTTGGTGATTGATGCATCTAACAATTAGGCTAGCTTGAAAGGAGGATTGATGATGAGGGTTACCTCGATGGTTTATTTTCTTAATGGATAGGTGATATATATATGATCGTTGATGGAATGGGAAGGTTTATGTGTTCTCCTATGAATGTCGTATTATGTGATGGAGACATGTTGGAGGATGATTCCATGTGTCATCCACGTTTCAGTTATACACAAGTTTATGTGGCATAAACTAACAAATCTTGTCAAGGCCATGACTGTGTGCATAAATCTCATAATGAGATAAAATTCATATAAATGGAAATATCTCAATGATTTAAATATGATGGTGACTTTATAAATGAGGTCTGCAATGGTTTTGGGAAGAGATTATTTTCTTAATACCCCAACTCCACAAATTCACCTTGGCGGTTAGGCATGTTATAACCTCAATTTATCACATTGAAAATTCATCCACAAGAGCCAAGGGCCAAAGCTATAAATCTAAAAAAACCGAAGATAAAGGACCAAACATACTTAAAAATGTGTGATTTTTAATGCCAGAAAAAAGGTAGTGGAGCAAATGGAGCTAGATATAATCACACATAAGAAAAGAAGGTAGAAAGTTCTTTCTCTAATACCTTGTCTAAATATAGGCTTTACCCTATGTCATAAATGATCCTAGATATGATTTCCACATAAATTTAATATTCTCTTCTATTTATAAATTTATTATATAACTATAAAGCATCCAACCTCCAAGATTTATAGCAAACCTAAAGTATTTGAAGCCATATATTGACTTTTAAACTGACATAGATATTTCATTGGAATATTTTGTCACAACACACCTTACAAATTTGTAACCTCTTTTATTATGTAGTTTATTTTCTTAAATACCATATCTAATATTACTTACATACATACATACATACATACATACATACATATATATATATATATCGTAGTCTAACTTATAGACAAAACGATATTTTTCACAACATGTTTTCTGGTAAATTTTAATCAAAATTCGATAGATATTTTTAAAAACTTGAGTTTAAGTTGTTTAATATGTAGAAATGGAGTGCCCGAGGGGGTTTTGAGGGTGTTGAATCCACTTATGCATTCAAAAATGAATTCTAAACAACAAAATATCACATGCTTTCTTGAAATTGTTTTATCAGAGTCCGGTAAAAAGGTATATTTCATCTATAAGTTAGACTGTGGCTATATTAAATATTATGTTCACGTTCATGGGAGGGTCCTTTTGAGTCCCTACTATTCCATTAGTTTCTCTCTCTCTCTATCTTTTCTTAGTTGTAAATCGAAAAATAAGAAGGTTGGTTGAACTCAAGATGGAGAAATCATGAGTAATGAGATCAAAGTGACAACAATGATAATGATCATACGTACAGAGTGAGGTGAAAACCTATCTATTTATGGTTAAATGTTAGGATAGATCTCGATCTACTCAAACAATAAAATATTATTAGACCAAATCAAGATCTATCCATTAGGAGTATTTTATTATTTTTAAGAGAAAAAAAGAGGGAGTTGTCTTTAAAATGACTTTTTGGAGTTTCATGTAGATTTTCAAGCCAGAATCTAGTGGAACAATTTAAGGTGAAATCTTGATTTTTGTTATTTAAGCTGGATTTTTTACTGCATATATGGATTCAACACCCTGAAAAACCCCTAGGGCACTTTGATTGTACAGATTTTACCCATCAAACTTGTGATTTCAATGAATTCTTGTAGGATTTTAGACAAATTAGATTGGAAAAATAAATCTAAAAACTATTCAAAAAGTCACATCAAAGACAACTCGGAAAAAGAGTAATGTAATGGACAAAAATATTTATGTAGTGAACTAACTCAGAAAATAATGAGTAATTGAGTTAATTAAGAAGAGTGGTTAAAGTAACTAATAAATAAAATTGATTTATTAATTACTTTAAGGAGATATGGTTAAGGTGAGTTACAAATAATTACTAAATAATGATTTAATAATTATTTCACAAGTGAAAAGTGTGAATATTAAGAAATAATAAATAAATAATGGTTTATTTAATTCTTCTTGGGTAATATGGTCAAAAGGGGTTAGAAATAATTAATAAATAGTGATTTAATAATAGTTTGAAGGGAGATAAGTTAAATGATTAAGGAATAACAAATAAATAATGATTTATTTATTTATTCCTTTGGGTGAATGAAAATAGTTTTAATTATTTTACAAACGGGTAAATATGAAAATAACATGAAATTAATTAAATAAATTTTTGGATTATTTTTAAGTGGGTAAATAGAAATAATTTAGGAAATTTGGTTCTCTAAATTATTTCCTAAGGTGAAAGTGGGTATTTATGTGTTAAAACCATATTACATGGTGCCTTTAGATCATCCTAGTGGAAAATGACTATGCAATCGCTTTTTAGGTGATAACAATTGAAACCAAAATGATAAAAACAAGGAAATGAACATACCATCCCTGTAAATAAAAAAAACTTGTGATGTGGGAAGCCCAATATCGGAGAATACCTAGCTATAAGGTGAGTTCTATACTCAACTCTTTTATTCTCAATTATGAAATGGAAATAAAAAGAAGTTGACACACATTATGGATTTTCCATGGGAATTACAACGTGAATGACTACTACAAAATACCTTACAGGCTTTATTATGCTTCAATATCCCACTTCTTGATTCTCTTCAACTATGGAACAATAACAATGTCAAAATAATAGAACCCATTTCCTTATTAGGAGCCCAATATTTAACATATCTTTATAGTCATTTAGAGATAGGGTTATATGTTTTTTTCATGCCTCAAACATCAATTAATGTTAAGGCTTTGTACCCTCGAGAATCTTCTTAAAAGCCCCCATGTGACTAGTCCCTTATTTGTGAGTAATGGGGATTGATGTGGAATCTACTCATTACCGTGGTGGTTAACATGGTAGGTACACTTGCAGGATGCATAACTGCCACATATAAATTTTGATTGAGGCATTTTTATGGGGTTTGGAGCTACGATCACAAATTTTCTACTCCAAAAAATTCCATTGGACACCTCAACCTACTTCTAAGAAAATGTGAACCCTAATTTTTCAAAGTTGACTCACCCTTATAATGAGTAAGCCAATTTCTCCAATTTTTCCACCCATAAAGTACCAAGATATATAACAAATTATACAGTGATTATTCTAAATTATAAATTATCATAACATATTAAGTAGTGGGATTGCTTAGGTGACTAGATGTGGATGATAATATAACGGGTTATCCTAATAATAAGTAGTGGTATATGTATAAATATGATATTTTTTTTAATGAACTAAGTAGGCATTTATATTATTTCAAGCAAAATATAATGTTCATATGGCTATTCGCCTACCACTCGGGGATGTAGACTAGTAAGTCTTTTTCAAAATTATTAATCCAGTTGTCATATATTGTTTATATGAGTAACTAAGTTTGAGCTTACTACAAAAACTATAAATTAAAATAGAACTTAAACTGAAAGAGAAGACCAACATACCTACTTTAGTGCTGAAATATTATAACTAATATCATCATTTAAATAATGGGGGAGTCCACCTAGGTGGATGCAATGTCATGTTCCTGCTCATCACTATTAAGGATGTCTAAATATACAATTTTTTTCGTCTAATTGATTGAGTTGCAATTGTAAGGCATCCATAATAAGCAATATCTCTTATTGATCCTCACTATACTTTACCAATTTTTTTCCCATAATGGTTTTGAATTGCGAGTAGATATCCACTATCTCGATGTATTGAGTCTACCGAGAATAGGTATTCCCTACGTCTAAAATCCATTTCCCCGCATCCCCTTTGACCTCAATATAAAAAAGGAACCATCATTTCGCTCTCGCTTCTGGCTCATCCATATGCATTTCCTCTCCAACTTCACGTGAGATATATTTTGAATTGTGGGAATCTGAGGCTACTACATTAGCTTGGGTTCATGAGTGGGGAAGCACCATCCTTCCATGGCTTACATGATGAGTGTCAGAGGAGCCATGGCAAGACACAGGACAATTCAAGATTAGGACAACAAGTATACAAAGGGAACTAGCATGTAGAGGAGACCTCGGAGCATCTTGGCTTATAGGAAACCTCTTAACAGTATCAAACTGCAGAAAAGGAGTATGAAGTCAAGCCCTATAGATAAAAATGTGACAAGAGTCCAAAAGGCCAAGAAATATACAAGGAAGGAGAAAACTCTGAATTCCAGAGCAAGAGGTTTGCTTCAAGTTTGAGTTATGTAGGAGACGTCTACCATACTGGAAGAGGGTACAAAAAAGCCATGAAATTCAAGGTAACTTACCCTAATAAAGTGCAAAGCAGGTAATCACTCAACTTATAAGATTATCAATCCATAATCGTAAATGACTATGATTCTAGTTGTGCGGTGCATGTTGCAATAATGGACATGTCTAGGAATGATCATCACAAGATGCAAACAACCATTGAAATGACTACCTATTACTCCCTTTGCCTTTTGGCTAACATGTATACCATCCAATTTAACCATATTTCCTTACCTCGGGATCATAAATGGTGACTTATGTGTGAAAAGGAAGACTCTTACTTGAAGCACTTATAGTGATGTTCACCCTTCCTAAAAAAATCGTAAAGATACTAACTTACCTAAATAAACTTACCACTCCCTAATTATATAATCTTTGCTATTAATTAAAATACATACTGGATTTTCTTAAATTAATATCAAATTTTCAAATAGTCTGCACGTCACTTCCACGAAGTGAAGCTAAGTAAAAAAGTTAACATTCATGTCTCAAAGTCATTAAAAAATATCTAATTTTATAATAATAGATTATTAAATTATAACATGAAACTTCCTAGAATGGCATAAAAAAATATAATATTACCTAGTGGGCATATTATAAAAATAACACCAATAATTGATCTTTCAACTTTCCACCTCCTCCAAATTACTCAATATAATAACTTTCCCTCGAAATTTTTAATCGAAATTTTCAGTCAAAAGTTACCCATTAAAAAAGGAAAGCAGTCAAGTTTGCAGCTTTTATGTGTCTAATCAAACGACATGAATGTTCAAATATTTCTTTAACGAGAAAATTCCTAGACCAAAAACGTAACCGAGGACTGGAGAGATCCATATCCACACATACATGAATCTACTTGTCATTTTTTCATGCATTCTGCAGTTTGAACGCGCCCGTCCAACCTACGCGCCTGCAAAATGTCACATCAGGAAACTACCAACGTTGATCATGGCTTCACTTCAATCATATTTCTGAAGTTCGCGGCATATTGTACACCGCCCACGGCTTTCCCTGTTCAATCCATGTGATTGGATTTTGCAGGTCGTCACATGGCGTCACAATCCCAGGTGACTGGAGTCAATTCAGCAATATATTACTTATTGACGACATGGTTTCTCACTTACCTAATTCTAGGGATTTGGGATTTCCATTTGCCCCGCAACCGTCCTTCCTTTTGGAGAAAATTGGATCTGCGCACAGCAACGGAAAGGTATGCAATTAACGAACTGAAATCATTCCTTCTGTGAATTAAGTATAATTCTGACAGAAACCAATGGTTGTACAAAATTGTTTTGCAGATGAGCAACGTCACTGCTTCCCAGTCAGAGGGCTCGTCTAGAACACCGTGCGCTGCTTGCAAAATCCAAAGAAAGAAATGTACAAAGAAATGCGTTCTCGCACCATATTTTCCTCCGGACGATCCCCAAAAATTTTTGTTGGTACACAAACTTTTCGGAAATGGCCATGTAATCAAATTCCTCCAGGTTCAATTCTTTTAGCCCTTTTTGGTTTTATTTCACCACAAAATCAACCCTAAAATGTTGATTAGAGAAAAGTATAAGAGATTGGATTATTGTGATTAATACAATAGTAAATGTGGTTGATATATGTAGAAAAATTATTGATTATATGTAGAAAAATTAATTAGTCAATATTATTTGAGATGTGATAATTTATTTAAATTGTTATAGATTTATTACTTTATGTAATTACAGCAATTAAAATGATAATGTTGATTAGTGAAAAATATAAAAGATTAGATTATTGTGATTAACACAATATATTAAATTTAATTTCTTGATATGATCTTTCACTTAATTTTAATGAATTATACTGGTTGGTTCTTGGTTTTAAATAGATTGACAATGTTTTAGATGAACCACATTAATTAGTTCTTAGCTTTAAATATGTTGACCATGTTTTATTGCATGTCATTATTATCAAAAGAATTTTAAAATGTGTACTACTGAAATTCTAAAAATATTGATATATGTAGAAACAATAGTTAATAAAAATTATATGTATAATGTATATGTAGAAACCATAGTTAATAAAAATTATATGTATAATGTGATAACCTATTTAAATTGTTACAGGATCTTCGGCCAGAGCAGAGAGGTGATGCAGTGAGCAGCATGGTCTACGAAGCAAGCGAAAGAGAACGAGACCCTGTGCATGGCTGTGTAGGAGTAATCAATGATCTCCAGAAAAAGGTAGCAGAGCTTCAAACCCAATTGGCTTCCACACAAGCAGCGGTAGCCAACATTAGTCAGCAGCATGCGAATCTCTTAACCATCATCACTGGATCTCATGAACCCTTGGATCCCAATTTTTTCTATGCATCACCGCAAGATATCGTAGACACAGAAACGAGCCAGCCTGTTTTACAGTACGTATATCATCTGCAGCCATGGGAGCTATTCTAGAGATAAGAAAGAAGCACTCGCTATTGCTCATTTGGCTTTCCATGTTTCTGTCTCTGCTACATGTATGTAAAAATATTATTGTGTCTCCTCCCCATCAGTTATTATTGTGTGTTCCTGTTGCTTCTCCAGATTGTGAAAAGTGTGATTCCACGTGATTTTCTGTCATAAGTCTGACCTCCTACAATCGTTCTAAAACTTTATGAAATGGTTTCTTGCTTTGGGTATTTAAAATGCAAATCGAAGGTGTGCTTGTATGTTTGGTAGCAGTGCACTGCGTGAAAATAGCGGTTGCTTACATGATTCCACGTGATTTTCTGTCATATGTCTGACCTCCAATCGTTCTAAGACTTTATGAAATTGTTTCTTGGTTTGAGTATTTGAAATGCAAATCAATGTTGTGCTTGTATGTTTGCTAGCAGTGCACTGCGTGAAAATACTGGTTGTTTACATGAATAAATTTAATTGAAAGATGTTCAATTTCAGAATGTTCAATTTCATAAATTTTAAAATAACAATAGAAGTTTTATTAATAATAAAAATGAAAAAATATAATGATCTCTAATTCAATATTTGTAAAATTTGGTTAGGGTTATTAGTTTGGAAGAAATCTATGATAGTTGAAGGAATGTGGTTAGAGTTTAGAGTTATTAGTTTTGAAGAACTGTATGATTTTGGGAGATACTTAAAATCTTGTTATATTTTAAAATTATTATGAAACGAAATTTAAAATTTAACTATACTAAACCTTGTTTTTTTTATATAAAAAAAGATTTACCAAAAAATTATAAAATAATTTTTTTATTAATATATTTTAAACATATTAAAATTGATATTAAATGGAGGATATTAAATTTCCGTTAATTTGTTTGGTATCTTTTTATAGATACCATTTTAATATTTTTCAGTTGAGTTTATAGTAGTTAATATGTTCTTGGTGGAATTGTATTTTTTTTAAGTAAGAAATGGAGAGAATTTTGAGAAAAAAAACGTTCATCTGACTTGTATGGTATAAATTATTAGGTAGATGAAAAAATTCAACATTTATTAATTTTATTTTTATTATTAAATTTCTTAAATATTTCAAAATATTTATGTTATATATTATTTTTGGGATATATTGGGTGAAGCTCACTAGTGAAATGAATCTCATAGGGTCAATCATTACTTTCTGGGCTTGGGCTTGTAGTGGCTTGTACCCAGTAATAGGTGAGGCTTGCACTCGGTAATCCAGATTTCCGGGGAGATCACTCATCCCAAAACTCCTCTGGCTCAAGCTCGCTTAACTGTGGAGTTTCTCCCCACAATCAAACCCACTTAGCTTTCTACCTCATTTGCAAAACCTTAGCGAGTATTGTGCCTCATAAACCATTCAAGTAAGGCTCTTTTCTCTTTGTATTTAAATATAACAAGTTTCAGCAATGCATTATATTAGATAATGCACTGCCAAAACTCTTCATACTAAGTATGAAAATTGGTCATATTTTTTCCAAATGAAAGACCTTGTTGTGATTTTGAGTTCCAAATCTGCATGGCTCCATGAGATTTTTGAATGACATGCTTTGGTTTAAGTGGAGTGGCTAGATATGGTGGGCATCCTTTACATATATATATATATAAAATGGTTATAAGAATTTTTTTTGGATTATAGATTTTTAGAATATTTTAAAATTCCAAAAATAGTAATAAGATGGAACAATCCATCCAAATTTAATTTCGAGATATTCCTCAAATCTACTATAAATTCTGAAATTTGAAATATTCCTTAAATCTACACGGAATTCAGCAAGTGATTATTTGCTTAGTTGCATTATATCAACAGACAGGTTGCCGAATATTTCCCTATATTGGGCATTCACAGGAGCTGTTTGAAGATATCCAAATATTTCTTGCACTATTATAAAGGTCTATGGCGAGATCACAAAGTTTTGTCACTCACATAGTCAAAAAGTTTTGTTAGCAAATTGCAATGACTGGTTGTGAGTTCGTAAATGACGCTCGAGAAGTCACTGAGGATGGTGCATTGGTCTCTACATTTTAGTAACTCTTCTTCAATTATCCCTCTGTCCTTTAGAGAGTATCTGTCATTTAATTTATAAACAACAATAGTATCTGTCATTTAATCTATAAACAACGTGCATATAAACAACGTGCATGGTATTAATGGACAAAAAGTTTTTGTGCAGTTTGTAATGTAGTATTTGCTTTATTGTTCAAATCGACGAAGATGGGGATGAAGCAACCCAGAATTACCACCTGTTAACACTTGTAGAAATGTTTTCTTCTCTCGCTTCCCATGTCCATCTTGGTGTGCACTAAAATTCTGTTTGAAATATGAAAATAGAATTGAAAAGACCTTGGAATAGGCCATTAATGTAGAATTTGGATTTTGAAGCGTAGCATTAGCATGACAGATGTTTCGTCGCTGGTTACTGTTGGCCACTTAGATTTTCGAATAACAAGAGAGGGTGGCGGGATCAGCATGCAGAGAATCATGGTTGTGAGACTTTAATACCGTACAAGAGAACCTACCTGAGTGGAGACTTCATTCTAACATCTTAAAAAAAAAAAAACCTGGGAGGTTCTGTGATTTTTATTTTATCAAATTGGGTATTCGAATTTCATTTACACTAGGATGCTTAGTGATACTCAGACATTATTTTATCAAATTGGGTATTGGAATTTCATTTACACTGGATGCTTAGTGGTAGTCAATATTTTATGACATTAAATATAGTTTTATAGGATTTAATTTATTTAGAAATAGTAAATATTTATAAATTTAATTTAAATAAAAATATATATAAACACTTCTTAAAAAAACATTTTTTTAAATAATTATATATATATTTTTAATATCATAAATATTCAACTGAAATGATTATGAAACTTAAACCATACTTAATTTACATTACTTTGAATACCATATTAAATATCAAACATTTGAGCTCACCTATTAGAAGTTCATTTAAGAATTTCACCCGTCTTCAACTATAAAACATTTTGTCACTAAATCGTTAGTAAAAAGTAGAATATGCAAATTGTTTATTTGAAAAATTAGACTCTAGTATCATTATAAAGAGAGCTAAACATAATATGGGACCAGATCGCTTGTTTAGAATATAAATAGTTAAATGAATTTGGATGGGTAGTGGATGACCAATGACTAGATGCACCATTATTTACGGTGGAAAGGTAAAATATAAGGGGAATTGACATTGATATATGTAAAAGAGGGAAAATAATATGGGTCATCTTCAACTGTTTATACCAAAATAATAATAATTAGATTAGTGTGGAGGGAAACCTAATATGGGTTATCATCATCTGTTGGAAACATATTATGTGAGTTTGGATGCCTAGTTGTTATAAGTATAACAAAATAATTAGATAATTGTGGAGGAAAAATAATATGGGTTATTATCATTTGTGTGAAACATACTATGTGAGTTTGGATTACCTACTTGTTGGAAGAATATTTTTTATGGTTGAAGTTTTATTAAAGTGTTTCTTTAAATTGATATTTTAAATTATATTATAATATAAAGAATAAATTTAGTTATTAGAATGAGTAGATTATAAAGGAATTGAGAGGATATTTTAGTGAATGTGTATTTAGATTTTAAGTCCTTATTTTATCAGAATTAGGTAGTGAAGTTGTTTCAGTTTAAATTTGTAAAAAATTAGAGAGATTTTTGAAACAATTTTATTTCGTTTGGTTTTCATGGAGATTGATTAGTGATTATGGAAAACATCTTATGTGTGGGGCTATCAAATCATTATTTATAAATTTCTAATTTAGAATCATAGAGGTAGTTTATATTATCCTTAAGATAATGACACAATAGGTGTTTTCAAAAAAATATTAGAGTACTAATTTGTAAAAAAACCACATTTCATAGGAATGATGAGGGTGGTACGGTAATAGCAATATTATGGACTTATTGGACCATTATAAGAAGATTTACTATAAAGACCATAATTTGATTCCTTTTGTGTCCTTTGGCATGTTCATTACTTAAGCTACACATACCAAACTAACGAAAATTCCTCAAAGTAGATATAATTTGACCTAATGCAAATTGAATAGGAACAATTCCTATTAGGTTTTCACCATACCATTGAGAAAGAAAGGTAGAAATCTTGACATGATAGACAAATTAAGAGTAAGGCTTTTGAAAATGGTACTATGGTCCTCTTATATGATAGTAAGTACTTGAGACATCTCTATGGGCTACAAATGAACTATTTGGGTCTTTTCATTGTTGCAAATTTCAAATATTTAGGAGTTGTAGAGTTGGTTGACCTTGATGGTACACTTTGGCAAGGTTGGATGAATGATGCCCACTTATAATCTTTCACCTAGTTACCATAAACACTTACACAGAGGCATACAAGATTTAAGGGTCAGTAGCTATTAAGTTTTGTTCTATTTAAGAAAAGAATGACTACATGGTTCTCATAAGAAAACCAAGCCCATGTGGTATGATCCCTTTGAACTATTGGAAAAGGTAAGTGATAATGCCTAAATAAAAATTTGAAAAGGGGAATTAATGGTAGGTATGGACTACTCTATTGTAAAAGTGACACATATAAATCAATTTTTTTATCCCGGGTCGTTCAATGCTTCTAATTTCAACCTCTTAAAATTTAAACCAATCTCTCATTCACTACTTTTGACAATCCATGTACCTATGCATTGAAATTTGTAGATCTTTTAAACTTGTTGTCCATATTATCCAAAATTTTAGTTGAAAAGGTATTGAGAAATCTAGAATCTTTATTGATATGATGCTCCTTGGTATTTTTTCAAAGAAAATGTTTGTTGTGTCTTGTCCCTTAATGGTCTTTCAAAATTAATGAGAATGAACATATTTCTAAACCTATCATCTACTACAAATAGATATTCATGTCACTTTTTTATTGTTGGAAAACCACCTACAAAATCCATGGGGATGATCTTATAGTTTCTATTAAGTTCATGTATGGTATAAATTTTACTTTCTGTTCTTGGGACTACTAGTGCAACAATGTATGTATCCTCTAATAAATTAAGCTAAGTTTTTTTGAATTTTGGGCCACTACACATATATCTATATGTTGACAACTATCTTCCGAGCTCCAAAATTTCTTTTATGAACATTTTTTATAAGCTACAATATTTCACCATTAGAAACATAGGGCTCATATAATATTTAGGTAAACCCATCATAGAAATGATATTCAACCAAGTTATCATCTTTAAAGCCCACATATTCTTTGTATGCCTCTTTGTATACATCATGGGTAAATTTCTCCATGTGCATAATTTTTATAAAATCTATGGTCTTGGATGTGAGCAACCTTGAAAGCATGCCATCCAACATGTTATTGTTTCCCTTATTATATTTAATCATTCTAGATGAAATTTCTATATAAGTTACATCCACTTATACTGTTTAGGTTGCTAAAGCATATTTTGGATTAGTGTGGATTCCAATCTTCTCACTAATTGGATAGTGCTTCCTCTTTATAACAACTTGAATTAGACAATATAGTTACTTGTGATATGTAGTGTAGTTCAATACTTTTCCATCAAAAATTTTAGAATGAAAACATACCAGCTTGCTTCCCTATACCAAGGCCACTCTTGTAGTGCATCAACTTGTGTTAATACCAACACCAAAAGGTTCCTACACATTGGGTAATGCAAGATTGGTCCTTGACTATTCTTTCAATTTATTTTTCAAAGTATTTTTTTTAACTCATCCCCCATTGGAAACTTTTATTGTTGGCTTTGTTATGGTATGGAGTGGTGTATCCATGGTTGAAAACATTGTTAAGAATTTTGTAAATACTATCCTACCCAAACAATATCCCAAATTCAATGAAATTACTAGGACCTTTCCAATAGAGGACCTAGGTCTCTGCTACATGTATGCAAAAATATTATTGTGTCTCCTCCCCATCAGTTATTATTGTGTGTTCCTGTTGCTTCTCCAGATTGTGAAAAGTGTGATTCCACGTGATTTTCTGTCATAAGTCTGACCTCCTACAATCGTTCTAAAACTTTATGAAATGGTTTCTTGCTTTGGGTATTTACAATGCAAATCGAAGGTGTGCTTGTATGTTTGGTAGCAGTGCACTGCGTGAAAATACCGGTTGCTTACATGATTCCACGTGATTTTCTGTCATATGTCTGACCTCCAATACTTTATGAAATTGTTTCTTGGTTTGAGTATTTGAAATGCAAATCAATGTTGTGCTTGTATGTTTGCTAGCAGTGCACTGCGTGAAAATACTGGTTGTTTACATGAATAAATTTAATTGAAAGATGTTCAATTTCATAAAATTTTAAAATAACAATAGAAGTTTTATCAATAATAAAAATGAAAAAATATAATGATCTTTAATTCAATATTTGTAAAATTTGGTTAGGGTTATTAGTTTGGAAGAAATCTATGATAGTTGAAGGAATGTGGTTAGAGTTTAGAGTTATTAGTTTTTAAGAACTGTATGATTTTGGGAGATACTTAAAATCTTGTTATATTAAAATTATTATGAAACGAAATTTAAAATTTAACTATATAAACCTTGTTTTTTTTATATAAAAAAAATTTACCAAAAAATTATAATACATTTTAAACATATTAAAATTGATATTAAAGAGAGGATATTAAATTTCTGTTAGTTTGTTTGGTATCTTTTTATAGATACCATTTTAATATTTTTCAGTTGAGTTTATAGTAGTTAATATGTTCTTGGTGGAATTGTATTTTTTTTAAGTAAGAAATGGAGAGAATTTAGAGAAAAAAAATGTTCATCTGACTTGTATGGTATGAATTATTAGGTAAATGAAAAAATTCAACATTTATTATTTTTATTTTTATTATCAAATTTCTTAAATATTTCAAAATATTTATGTTATATATCATTTTTGGGATATATTGGGTGAAGCTCAGTAGTGAAATGAATCACATAGGTTCAATCATTACTTTCTGGGCTTGGGCTTGTAGTGGCTGGGCTTGGGCTTGTAGTGGCTTGTGTGCGGCTTTCACTCGGTAATCCAGACTTCCAGGGAGATCACTCATCCCAAAACTCCTCTGGCTCAAGCTCGCTTAACTGTGGAGTTTCTCCCCACAATCAAACCCACTTAGCTTGCTACCCCATTTGCAAAACCTTAGTGAGTATTGTGCCTCCTAAACCATTCAAGTAAAGCTCTTTTCTCTTTGTATTTAAATATAGCAAGTTTCAGCAGTGCAATATATTAGATAATGCATTGCCAAAACCCTTCATACTAAAATCTATATGATTAAAATTAAGTATGAAAATTGGTCATATTTTTTCCAACATCCATTTATAAGCATGAAAGACCTTGTTGTGATTTTGAGTTCCAAATCTGCATGGCTCCATGAGATTTTTGAATGACATGCTTTGGTTTAAGTGGAGTGGCTAGATATAGTGGGCATCCTTTACTTATTTATATATATATATATATATATATATATATATATATATATAAATATATATATATATAAATATAATGGTTATAAGAATTTTTTTTGGATTATAGATTTTTAGAATATTTTAAAATTCCAAAAATAGTAATAAGATGGAACAATCCATCCCAATTTAATTTCGAGATATTCCTCAATTCTACTATAAATTCTGAAATTTGAAATATTCCTTAAATCTACACGGAATTCAGCAAGTGATTATTTGCTTAGTTGCATTATATCAACAGACAGGTTGCCCAATATTTCCCTATATTGGGTATATTGGGCATTCACAGGAGCTGTTTGAAGATATCCAAATATTTGTTGCACTACTATAAAGGTCTATGACGAGATCACAAAGTTTTGTCACTCACAGAGTCAAAAAGTTTTGTTAGCAAATTGCAATGACTGGTTGCGAGTTCGTAAATGACGCTCGAGAAGTCACTGAGGATGGTGCATTGGTCTCTACATTTTAGTAACTCTTCTTCAATTATCCCTCTGTCCTTTAGAGAGTATCTGTCATTTAATTTATAAACAACAATAGTATCTGTCATTTAATTTATAAACAACGTGCATGGTATTAATGGACAAAAAGTTTTTGTGCAGTTTGTAATGTAGTATTTGCTTTATTGTTCAAATCGACGAAGATGGGGATGAAGCAACCCAGAATTACCACCTGTTAACACTTGTAGAAATGTTTTCTTCTCTCGCTTCCCATGTCCATCTTGGTGTGCACTAAAATTCTATTTGAAATATGAAAATAGAATTGAAAAGACCTTGGAATAGTCCATTAATGTAGAATTTGGATTTTGACGGAAGCGTAGCATTAGCATGACAGATGTTTCGTCGCTGGTTACTGTTGGCCACTTAGATTTTCGAATAACAAGAGAGGGTGGCGGGATCAGCATGCAGAGAATCATGGTTGTGAGACTTTAATACCGTACAAGAGAACCTAACTGAGTGGAGACTTCTTTCTAACATCTTAAAAAAAAAAAATACCTGGGAGGTGCTGTGATTTTTATTTTATCAAATTGGGTATTCGAATTTCATTTACACTAGGATGCTTAGTGATACTCAGACATCATTTTATCAAATTGGGTATTGGAATTTCATTTACACTGGATGCTTAGTGGTAGTCAATATTTTCTGACATTAAATATAGTTTTATAGGATTTAATTTATTTAGAAATAGTAAATATTTAGAAATTTAATTTAAATAAAAATATATATAAACACTTTTAAAAAAACATTTTTTTAAATAATTATATATATATTTTAAATATCATAACTGTTTTTAATATAATAAATATTCAACTGAAATGATTATGAAACTTAAAACATACTTAATTTACATAACTTTGAATACCATATTAAATATCAAACATTTGAGCTCACCTATTAGAAGTTCATTTAAGAATTTCACCCGTCTTCTACTATAAAACATTTTGTCACTAAATCGTTAGTAAAAAGTAGAATATGCAAATTGTTTATTTGGAAAATTAGACTCTAGTATCATTATAAAGAGAGCTAAACATAATAGGGGACCAGATCAATAGTTAAATGAATTTGGATGGGTAGTGGATGATCAATGACTAGATGCACCATTATTTACGGTGGAAAGGTAAAATATAAGGGGAATTGACATTGATATATGTAAAAGAGGGAAAATAATATGGGTCATCTTCAACTGTTTATACCAAAATAATTAGATTAGTGTGGAGGGAAACCTAATATGGGTTATCATCATATGTTGGAAACATATTATGTGAATTTGGATGCCTAGTTGTTATAAGTATAACAAAATAATTAGATAATTGTGGAGGAAACATAATATGGGTTATTATCATTTGTGTGAAACATACTATGTGAGTTTGGATAACAACTAGATACCTAGTTGTTAGAAGAATATTTTTTTATGGTTGAAGTTTTATTAAAGTGTTTTTTTGGTATTTTTAAATTATATTATAATATAAAGAATAAATTTAGTTATTAGAATGAGTAGATTATAAAGGAATTGTGAGGATATTTTAGTGAATGTGTATTTAGATTTTAAGTCTTTATTTTATTAGAATTAGATAGTGAAGTTGTTTAAGTTTAAATTTGTAAAAAAATAGATAGATTTTTGAAACAATTTTATTTTGTTTGGTTTTCATGGAGATTGATTAGTGATTATGGAAAACATCTTATGTGTGGGGCTATCAAATCATTATTTATAAATTTCTAATTTAGAATCATAGAGGTAGTTTATATTATCCTTAAGATAATGACACAATAGGTGTTTTCAAAAAAATATTAGAGTACTAATTTGCAAAAAAACCACATTTCATAGGAATGATGAGGGTGGTATGGTAATAGCAATATTATGGACTTATTGGACCATTATAAGAAGGTTTACTATAAAGACCATAATTTGATTCCTTTTGTGTCCTTTGGCATGTTCATTACTTAGGCTACACATACCAAAGTAATGAAAATTCCTCAAAGTAGATATAATTTGACCTAATGAAAATTGAATAGGAACAATTCCTATTAGGTTTTCACCATACCATTGAGAAAGAAAGGTAGAAATCTTGACATGATAGACAAATTAAGAGTAAGGCTTTTGAAAATGGTACTATGGTCCTCTTATATGATAGTAAGTACTTGAGACATCTCTATGGGCTACAAATGAACTATTTGGGTCTTTTCATTGTTGCAAATTTCAAATATTTAGGAGTTGTAGAGTTGGTTGACCTTGATGGTACACTTTGGCAAGGTTGGATGAATGATGCCCACTTATAATCTTTCACCTAGTTACGATAAACACTTACACAGAGGCATACAAGATTTAAGGGTTAATAGCTATTAAGTTTTGTTCTATTTAAGCAAAGAATGACTACATGGTTCTCATAAGAAAACCAAGCCCATGTGGTATGATCCCTTTGAACTATTGGAAAAGGTAAGTGATAATGCCTAAATAAAATTTGAAAAGGGGAATTAATGGTAGGTATGGACTACTCTATTGTAAAAGTGAAACATATAAATCAATTTTTTTATCCCCGGTTGTTCAATGCTTCTAATTTCAACCTCTCAAAAGTTAAACCAATCTCTCATTCACTACTTTTGACAATCCATGTACCTATGCATTGAAATTTGTAGATCTTTTAAACTTGTTGTCCATATTATCCAAAATTTTAGTTGAAAAGGTACTGAGAAATCTAGAATCTTTATTGATATGATGCTCCTTGGTATTTTTTCAAAGAAAATGTTTGTTGTGTCTTGTCCCTTAATGGACTTTTAAAATTAATGAGAATGAACATATTTCTAAACCTATCATCTACTACAAATAGATATTCATGTCACTTTTTTATTGTTGGCAAACCACCTACAAAATCCATGGGGATGATCTTATAGTTTCTATTAAGTTCATGTATGGTATAAATTTTACTTTCTATTCTTGGGACTACTAGTGCAACAATGTATGTATCCTCTAATAAATTAAGCTAAGTTTTCTTGAATTTTGGGCCACTACACATATATCTATATGTTGACAACTATCTTCCGAGCTCCAAAATTTCTTTCAAATTTGGAGGTATGAACATTTTTTATAAGCTACAATATTTCACCATTAGAAACATGGGGCTCATATAATATTTAGGTAAACCCATCTTAGAAATGATATTCAACCAAGTTATCACCTTTTTCTTTTCCATGAGCTTGGCCTTGTAGTTGCTGAAACACATCTTTAAAGCCCACATATTCTTTGTATGCCTCTTTTTATACATCATGGGTAAATTGCTCCATGTGCATAATTTTTATAAAAGTTATGGTCTTGGATGTCAGCAACCTTGAAATCATGCCATCCAACATGTTATTGTTTCCCTTATTATATTTAATCATTCTAGATGAAATTTATATATAAGTTACATCCACTTCTACTATTTAGATTGCTAAAGCATATTTTGGATTAGTGTGGATTCCAATATTCTCACTAATTGGATAGTGCTTCCTCTTCATAACAACTTGAATTAGACAATATAGTTACTTGTGATATGTAGTGTAGTTCAATACTTTTCCATCAAAAATTTAGAATGAAAACATACCAGCTTGCTTCCCTATACCAAGGCCACTCTTGTAGCACATCAACTTGTGTTAATACCAACACCAAAAGGTTCCTACACATTGGGTAATGCAAGATTGGTCCTTGAATATTCTTTCAATTTATTTTTCAAAGTATTTTTTTTAACTCATCCCCCATTGGAAACTCTTATTGTTGGCTTTGTTATGGTATGGAGTGGTGTATCCATGGTTGAAAACATTGTTAATAATTTTGTAAATACTATCCTACCCAAAAAATATCCCAAATTCAATGAAATTATTAGGACCTTTTCAATAGAGGATGGCGTCCAACTTTATACAATCTATCTTAATTTCCCCTCAACCAATATCATTATAAAGGTACACTAATGATATCTATAAAAAAATCACATCCTAACAATTTTATACTTTATGCCTTTGCAGAGTATATAACACTTATATGATACGTGAGATATGTTTTTCCTAGGTAGATATATAAATAAGAATATCTTATATCTATTTCAAATTAATATAGAAAGGGATGGAATACATTATTCAACAAATGCATAATTTTAGCTAGTGCATTACATAAACAAAAAGGAATTACCATCCATTCACAAATATCTTGCATTAATGTACTTATTGCATTAGCAAACATTCATTCAATTTAATAATTCTAATATTTCATCGGTAGGTTTTGGTGGCCACATTCACTTCCACTTTAACTAGATTTTATAAAGAAGTGATGGCATTTGAACTTGGTCTGTCTTCCCCTAGCTCTCTTATTTACTCCTTTTTTGGTATTTTACTCAATTTTTGAGTTATAGATACCAAATTTCCCATAAGGTAATTCAACCTTATTCTCTAGGCTTGAGTTTGAGATATGTTAAAAACTTGCGCTTCTAAATTTCAAAATATATTCTAAAATTCATCCCATATATTATTATTCTTAGCCTATGGAACCTGCAAGATCATCAAGTCCAACACCACCTTTGTATATTTCAAATTATGGGTTATATTTTTTAATATTAAGTGTGTTCTAAACTATTATTTTCCTCCTCCTTGTATCGTCCCTTGATGAGCTATTTATGTGAGAGCAGATAACGTGGTCCAATTTATGTATTATGTATTTGTATCATTGAAATGAATTGTTACACAGTAATTTGTCACTGTCCCTGCAATCCCCCGTCCCGCACATTGGAGGGACTTTTCCGTGACTTGTGAGCAGTGACATGACCTGAAACCACTTTCATGGCATCCCCCTTGACAAGGAAAATCATTCCTCTGAAGATAGTTTCCTGTGAAAAACCCTAAAAATAGATCTTTTGGCCTTGGCACGACCAGCCAGTTCAGCCCTCGCGCCAATGGGGGAAATCCACGAAAGAGGGCATGCCAAATGGCACTCTGTCCCAGTGTATTACTCGTGCCAAGCTTAATAAGGATTGTTTTTTAAAAATAAATGGTGGAAGTTTGATTCTAACCAACTCCTGAACGAGTCTCTAAAATGAGTTGGGAGGTTTGGCTTCGGATCTCTATGTAGGGGAAGTGGTTTTCCACCTATCATCGAAGCTTCCTTGAGGATAGGGCCAATCCCACCATTGTAGGGATCTCAACTCCCCTTGCACCATCTATATAAGCTTGCCATTTTCCCTTTGCAAGCTAGCCTTAATGGTCATAGAACTAAGAGTTGAATCAGTAGCAAGGAGAATATCGCCAGACAGCCTCTTAGAGCCAAGCCGAAGAGAGAGAGCTTTGTCCCATTCCCGACGAGCTTCATTAAGACGTGCTCCACTGTCGAACCGCCGAAGGAAGATCTAGCGTCAAAGCTCAGGTTGTATCTTTGTTTCGTTGTTATTAATAATAAATGACTTTGATTATGGTTCCATTCATATGTTCATGTATTATGTTATGAATTATATCTTCTCTAATTGATATATGGTTACATGTTTTAGGTTTTACGTTGTGTGTTTTTGTTTCTTTGTGTGCGTGCAGGTGTTCGAACGTGTTAGGCGAGAGGATTGTGATCTGCCAAAGCGAAGGATGGAAGCGCCATCTTTTCTGCAAACAAAAACAGCTTGGGACTTAAGGTAGGCCTCTTGTCGCATATCGGTATTTTGTAACTAGGAACCTATGTCTTAGTGTGACTCTGTTGTTGCTAGACCCGATCTGGGCTAGTATGGATCGCCTTTATCTGCAGAGGGGATTTACCTCTCCAACAAACTGGCGACTCCACTGGGGACTTGTATTGGAGTTTGTCTTGTCTCTTTCATTTGCTTTTGGCTTTTGTTTGCTTGATTTTCTCATCTGGTCTATCTCTTTTTGGTGTAAAGCCTCTGTTAAGCTCCCACCATACCTGATCTGCTCCCTGTTTTCTCTTTTTTATTCTTGTCATTAGTAAACTTGACTGACACGTTTTTTTCCTTGACAGTCGCGCCAACTGGCGCTTGTTGCTGGTTAGGCCCCCGCGCCAATCCAGTTATGGAGCTACTTGCAGCTAGACAGTCACGCCAATTCTGTGTGGTGTTAGGCTTTGCTTGTTTCTGAGCCTTCTAAGCTTGACTCATGGTTTTGGTGTCATTTTTTTCTACGGCCTGAGTGTCCTGAAGCCTTGGTTGACTGTGTGTGACCTCCATCCTCTGGTTGTTTGCCCCCTACTATCGGTTTTACATTCTAGCCCTAGGGCATCTAGGTGCTATAGTGTGCCAAGCCTCCCATGGGAGTTTTAGTTGCTTCTTTGCATTCTATTGGTGGTTTTCCATTGTTTTATTGTGTTATTTGAGTGATTTCTCTCTTTCTCATTTGAGTCTCGCTTTCTCTTGTTTCGAGCCTAGATTACATGGTTCGTTTGAGTTTTTGGGATTCCTCTTTGATTTGAGGGATTTCTCCATCAGTTTGAGGTCTGATTGCGTGTCTTGCATTAAGTGAACTTGCTTGCTATCACTCTTTCACTATCATTTCTCGAATTGGTCTTTTCATTAGTTTTCATTTTGTTTAGTGCATTTTTCTCTTAAACATTGAAAATACAAAAAAAACAAGTCTTTTGCTTTTGATTAGTTAGTGTAAATTGAAAACATTTCTACTTTATTAGTGTTATATAACTCTAAAGGAAAAGCTTTTAGTTTCATTAGAATGCATTAGACACACTAGTGGTTGTTTTGTGATCATTTTGTTATTGTTTGAAAAGCTCTCAATCTTCCCATAGTTATCTATTCATCGAACAAAGTGATATATTGTGGCATGTAGTGTGCATTTAGAGGATTTTGAGACATAACATTCGGTAGGGCTTGAAAATTGAAACATAATTGAAGATCAAATCTAAAATTTATTAAATTTACCTTAAGGTAGCATTGAAACATTAACGAAATATTTAGAGGTCTAGGCTAGTGACATGTTCTGGCGTCGTGAAACCTAGTAGCTGTCGTTCGCCTCTTGGCTTTAGACAACACTAGTATGGACTTGTGCTCCCCATACCATCGTGTATATAAAGGGAGACCCCACTAGGTTGTTGTCCTTTATCCATAGGAAGTTGATTATGCCGTCTGATACCCATGATACACTAGAAACAACATTCGGGGAGATTGTCTGCATGTATGTCAAGTCCTTGGTTGATTTCTTTTTCATTTTTTAACCAAGGTGTATATTGCAGTTCACGGATATCTGGTACACCCTTTTTCCTAGAGTCCCAGAGCAGTCAGTTTGATCTTTACTAACTCCCTAAATTTGAAAATATCATCAAGCGCTTGTCCTTTCACACTTGTTTCCAATCTGAAAGTGATAGAGTCACCTTTTACCTATTTCTCGACTCCTAAAAGATGAAACGATAGAGTTTTGTTTCAATGTTTTAAAAAATTAATTGCCCACGAAATATTCCTGGTTAAAGTTAATTTCCTTAGGGTGTTGTTTTAAAATTGTTTCTAATGGCAACTTTTCTAGAGTTCACCAACCAAGGAATCCCCTCCGATGGGAATCTGGGTCCTTTTCCTCCTTTTGGAAATGTTGGCACTCCTTATATGGCAACGTTGTTCCTTCCTGGGTTAACTCTTGGGTTTCCTATTTGGTTGTTTTCAACCTCTGTGGTCCTGAATGTTCTGTCTACTATTCAATTAGTTCCTCCACCTAAACAATGCCATGTTGATTCCAAGGTGGACCTCTCCCATTCTTCGCCTATTTCTGTGTCCTCCTCTTCTACTTCGCTTGGTGAAAGTCTGGATTCGAGTAACCAGGTGGCTAAGAATAAGAAGAAGAAGACAAAGAAGAAGAAGTCAGATAAGAGAGAGGGTAAGGCTGCAACTACTGCTTCTAAAGCACCTCCTCTTGATAAACCTTCCAACCCTCCGCGGAAAGTCAAATTCCCTTGTATGTTGTGCCAGGGAAACCATATTCTTCGAGATTGCCATGGCATTCCCAAGGTGCTCGAATTATGGTCCAACGGCCATCCGCCATTGCCTATGGCTTTCGGGAGTCAGGTTGGGGGCGCGCCTTCAGCTAGTGCTGGTAAAAGTCTTAAGAAGAAGGGTAAGCTTTCCAATCCCTGTAATTTTTGTGGGGGGAACCATGCCATTCACCTTTGTCCATATATGGATGAAGCCAAGCGAGTTTTGGACAACTCGGCTGTTTCTGCGCCATGCCTTTTGGCTGGTTACAAACAACTTTCTTTGAGTCCTCCACCAGATAATCCTATGATTGGTCAAGAGTCATCCTTGGTCGATCCCGCTCCCCCGGAAATTCAAATTCAAGAATTCGTTCCCAACCAACCACTGGTCGTGGGATTGGTTGAACTGGCCCCGTCTGCGGTGCACCGGGTCTTTTCCGTTGAGAGTGGACTTCACATCCCTCATTTTCTTCTTGTTTCTTCAGATTCCTCGGACTTGGAGAAAGATTCTCCTGTCCCTATATCTCAAGAAGCTGCTCCTCCACCTCCAGTGATGGAGGTGCCGGAGGATACCTTTCCCGACTCCGTAATGGAAGTTGTGGAGGATGCTCCTTATTCTCCTATAACACCAGGGGAAGACCATCTCGATTTGATGGTAGCCCCTCCAGGTAGTTTAGTCACTTCCTTTAATTGGAATCAATTTGCGGGATACCGCCTTTCGTCTTATGTGCCTTTCGAGATAATGGTACAGGCCTTTGGTTTGGTCGTACCCAACACCATTATCACGTCTGTTAGTATTTTATCCTCAACTGCTTGGCAAACTTTTGGTTCGCCGTCGCTTGTGCCTGTTACACATAATCTATTGGCATTTAACAGAAGAACTAGTCAATCGTTAGGGATCCTTCCAAGGTTACCTGTTACTCTGGGAGGTAAAACTATCCATATGGATGTGATGGTTGTTCCAGGCCCCTTGGATTTCAATTTTATTTTGGGGCGTGACTACACCTATGCCATGGGAGCCCTTGTCTCCTCCCTTTTTCATGTGGTCTATTTTCCACATGAAGGACAGATCGTGACCATTAATCAGATTTCGTTCTTTGGTCCTGATGTGGCAACTGGCCCACCATCATCCCTTCCTGGTTTTTATCCACCCATTGTATCTGCCCCGCCGAAGGTTAACTATGTGGCTACCTACCCCATCCCTGTACTCAATGATAGTGCCGTAGTACATCGTGTGCTGGGGGCATTGGGTCCTGATTTCCTAGATGTTGTTCTCCCATCTGGTGTAGAACTCTTGGAGGCCATGACTTCTTGTTCATTATGATGAGGTCAGTCGGAGCATGGTTCCTTTCCCATGTCAAGCTCCTTAAAAAATGAAACCAGGTTCCCGGAGCATAGTTCGTTTTCTTGTGTCAAGCTCGTTAAAAAATGAAACAAGGTCATTTGAGGATAGTTCTTTTAATATGTCAATCTTGTTAAAACAATGAAACACTTTCTTGTTCAATTCGAGTCTTTGATAAGATCTCATAAAATCCCAGTCGAGTCTTTCTCTTGGTCTCGTAATTTGAACCTTCACTCCATCTGCCTTTAATATGGACTGAAGCTTGGGGGGCATGTACCTCGAGTTGAGTCACCATGCTGGGGGCATGCTTACTTTTTCAAGCATAGTTTGTTTCCGTTTCAAGCTTGTGTAAAAATGAAACTGGTTTCAAGAATAGTTTATCTTTGTTTCAAGCTTGTGTAAAAATGAAACCAACTTCAAGCAGAGTTTTCTGATTTGAAGCTTGTGTAAAAATGAAACCATTCCCATTTTACCTCTTACGATTGCCATTTTATCAGCCTGTTTTTTCCAGATGAACCTTGGTTTTATTATTCCATCGTCACTATCTGCTTGGCCGATCATATGCCTTCACTTGGTTGTTTTACCCATTCCTGAGGAACCGCTACGATGAATGGTCTTGTTAGCCAGCCTCTTAACCTTTACTTGTTTTGAGCAGTTCCACCATCACCGAAACCAGTAGCTACCCTGTATGCCACTCGTTCCTCCAGGAGGAGTCACCTTTTAGCTCTTTTCTGACTCTCTAAAATTGAAAAGATTGTTGAGACGCTTGTCGTTTTGAACTCGTTAAATTGGTTGCGAAACGACATCTACCCAATATACATTTACCCCTTTTTTGGGCTGGGATACATTATTTACGAAAAAGGAATACCCTAGACTATTGCATCTAGGAGGCTTTCTCAGACATAGTTTTCTACCTTTTCGAATCTGAGGAACTATCTATGAAAAGGGACTGTTGCAGTTTACTTTTCCGCTATCTTTTGAAACTCTCTAAACATGAAAAGATGCCGAGTTCTTCCTTTTTCAGACTTGTTAAAACTTGATGACATCAGATGCCGTCATAATGATGATACTTGAGTTTCTCCTTCCTAGGACCTTTTAAATGTACCAGGTTGGATTTTTCCAAAGGAAAAACTTATATCACAAGCATATGATATCCCCTTTAAGCTTGTTTTCAAAAATAATTTGGGTACTCGCCAGAAATGGTGGGGAAAAAATGAAACCAGTATCATCATCGTGTCAGCAGTATGTCGCTCTTGAAAATGGCACCTATCTACATTCGTGTTGGGTTGGGGACATCTCATATCGTACCCCGCTTGCCTCCATGGGTTTGGGTGATCCTTTTTGACCTCTCATCTGCTCTTTGCCTCATCGTCATGAACTCAGATATTTTGATGTCAAGTACTGCCAAATCTAGTGTTGTGCCGCCGATATGTTCAAGAGAAGTTGACCTCTGCAGTTTCAACCCTCCTCTGATTCTCTACTGATCCTGATTCACAAACATTATGTTCCTCTATCTCATGTTGATGATGTGGGAAACACTATGGCCCACCTTTTATCAAGGTCACTTCCTGTCGACTTCATCTCATTATCCAGGAAGCTGATCTAGAGACTCCCTTCTGGTACCTTGGAGCCTGCATGCCTCAATGGCAGGTTCTTCGCATTCAACGTAAGGTTTTCATCATTGACCTTCGATTGGATGATTCTGCGGGTGTTTGACACTAGCTCACTGTTCACATTCCGTGGATCGTACCTATAGTACCTTGAGGGCCATTGTCATTATTGGTGGTTCCTCTCGCATCTGTTAATAACTTTCATCATTGGCTGGTAATCAGACGATGTTCTTGCATGTTCGAATTTAGCTCACATATTCACGTGCTAGAATTTGTACTCTGTTTGGGTCGAGATGGAGCGCAAGACCCTGGGTTTTGTCTGATGGAATCCAGGCTGCGGATTTTGTGGATTATCATGATTGGTTACATGACTCATTGATTGGATGGCTGTGACCATACCTGAGTCTACTTATTGATCCTTTCTGGATGGCTGTGTCCATACCTTGGATACTGATTATTGTTTACTCTATTATGGATGGTTGTACCCATCCCACATATCATGTATTTGAGATATCATTTGTATTTGTCTACGCAGGTTTTCCGATGGCAGTGTTTTCAGTTGGGCATGTTCTCGTAAATTATTTCACCCCTCTCTCTCTCTCTCGGGCCTCATGCTTTAGGGGGCATCTATTACATAGTAATTTGTCACCGTCCTTGCAATACCCCATCCCTCACATTGGAGGGCCTTTTCCATGACCTGTGAGCAGTGACATGACCTAAAACCACTTTCATGGCATCCCCCTTGACAAGGAAAATCATTCCTCTGAAGACAGTTTCCTGTGAAAAACCTAAAAATAGACCTTTTGGCCTTGGTGTGACTAGCCAATTCAGCCCTCGCGCCAATGGGGGAAATCCACCAAAGAGGGCGGGCCAACTGGCGCTCTGTCCCAGTGTATTACTCACACCAAGCTTAATAAGGATTTAAAAAAAAAAAAAAATGGTGGAAATTTGATTCCAACCAACTCCTGAACAAGTTTCTAAAATGAGTTGGGGGGTTTGGCTCCGGATCTCCATGTAAGGGAAGTGGTTTTCCACCTATCATGGAAGCTTCCTTGAGGATAGGGCCAATCCCACCATTGTAGGGATCCGAACTCCCCTTCCACCATCTATATAAGCTTGCCATTTTCCCTTTGCAAGCTAGCCTTAATGGTCATAGAACTAAGAGCTGAATTAGTAGCAAGGAGACTATCGCCAGATAGCCTCTGAGAGCCAAGCCAAAGAGAAAGAGATTTTTCCCATTCTCGACGAGCTTCATTGAGACGTGCTTTGTTGTCGACCCGCCGAAGGAAGATCCAGCGTTAGAGCTCAGGTTGTATCTTTCTTTAGTTGTTATTAATAATAAACGACTTTGATTATGGTTCCATTCATATGTTCATGTCTTATGTTATGAATTATATCTTCTCTGACTAATATATGGTTACATGTTTTAGGTTTTATTTTGTGTGTTGTTGTTTCTTTGTGTGCATGCAGGTGTTCAAACGTGCTAGGTGGGAGGATTGTGATCTGCCAAAGCGAAGGATGGAAGCGCCATCTTTTCTGCAAACAACAGCAGCGTGGGACTTAAGGTAGGCCTCTTGTCACATCTTGGTCTTTTTTAACTAGGAACCTGCATCTTAGTGTGACTCCGTTGTTGCTAGACCCGGTCTGGGCTAGTAGGGATCACCTCTATCCGCAGAGGGGATTTACCTCTCCAACATGAATACTTTTAGTGTGAATTCTAATCACAAGTGTATGAAAAAAACTCACTTTAGCTGTGCATAACAACAACCCTAACATCAAATATGGCTGCCAATTTCCTTACATCTACAGTTAGCTGACCAAGGTAAATGCTACAAAATCCAGATCTATGCAGTTATGAAATTAAAGACTTTAAACAAAAAATAAAAGAAAGAGTTGCTCCATGCATCCAATAGATAACACAAGAATATTTTTAAAGAATTTTTATTTATGACACCTGGGAAGGGAACATAGAAATATGGTACCAGTCCCCCTCAATGGGATGGGTTCTTGTATGTCCTTAGCACTTGAGATCTAATATCTCTCTCTCTCTTGATGGTGTAGAAAACCCAAACAAAAAATGGAACTCAAGGGGAGTTCACAAGTAAGAAGATATAAAAATATGACAGTGATGGAGGATCAAAGTGAGACCAAAAGTATAGATCCAGAGTGATCTTTAGGTAACAAAAGGTAGTGAATGAATGGACAACCCTTATATTTATAACAAAATATTGAGTTAGTCTATATTGGTGCATAATTAAAATATTATTAACCAAATCTAGATCCAACTTTTATGGAATATTTTATTATATTTGTTGGAGGGAAAAAGAAATTGAATTTGGTCAAATCCCTTTATTTGTAAATAATAAATAAATAAATGATTTAATTATTATTTTACGAGTGTGGTTGAGTAATAATTAAATAAATAGTGATTTATTCAATTATTTATAAATGATTTAGTCAAATTTAACAAGGAATATTATTTAAATATTGTTTAAATAATTATTCCTAGAAAATAATAAGATAAATAGTGATTTATCTAATTAATTTTCCTGTTTTGGGTTAAATATGACCAGGAATATTAATTAAACTATTGTTTAACTAATTATCCCTTGAGGAAAATCAAACAAATAAGGATTTATTCAACTATTTCTCATCGGTTTCCTGTTTAGACCATAAACAACTTAAAAAATTATGGATTACTAAGTTATTTTTCATAGTGAAAGCAATTTTACTTAGGGTAAATTGGTCTTACATGGTGTACTTTGGTCCATCTAATAGTAATAGGTTAGATGACCAAAAATTGGTGTAACAAATACAATGCAAGTAGAATATGGCTTGATTCCTTTTTCACTAAGTTTTTGTCTCATGTCTTGTCCCATGTTTTAGTACTTAAGATGGTAAAATATATCCTTTAGACTTAAGGCCATAGTCTCTCTTCATGGTTTTCGTCAATTATAAATGTAGCTTTTATGAAGATGATTCATCGTAGTGATCCATGAGAAATTAAAAAATCTAAAATAGATGTGGATTTATTTACTCACCAATCCATTGGAATTAAATGGTATAAGTTGGAGGATATTTATTGCAATGGTTTTGGCATGTTAAGAATGTTTTGAAATATTGTTGTGGTTATTAAAAGGATGTTGGAATCACCTATTAATAGTTTACTTGGCATCCAATTAATTTCAATATTCCCTCGTAGAATATCATTGAACACCATCCAATCCTAGTGGAGTAGGAGTGATAATGCTTTTATTTATGGCAGGACTCTAACTCAATGTGTAGTAGAGCTTGGTGAGACTACTCCAAGAAATAATGATGAAGTTGAGAACCAAAATTTTTTCTTCATTTCTTTATAGAAGTAGTTCAAGATACTGGACGATCATCGATCAAATTACAATGAAGAAATTTGAGTAACTATATATGTATGATGATTTCTAGTATCAATCTAAAATTAAAAAAAAATTAAATCTACAAGCTAGCGATTATCATGAATTCCAACCCTTGGAGTCCCTCACACATCCATTGTATATTTTTTTTTCACAAAGGTCATAATGAGAGGGGAGGGTGAATCACCGTGAGGTCAGATTTATCATTTCACATAATTTTTAATCAAGAGCAACAAATCATAATAATTATATCATTAGCCATAACAAGGCATCATCAAAATAACATTCTATCAATAGAATACCAAGAAGCCATCACATCATAAAGAGATACAAGCTTTTACGTGGAAACCCATATGGAAGAAAACCACAAGTCTTCTTCTTCTTATCTTCGATTCATTACAAAAATTTGTAAGCTACCACCTGTTAGAGAAAAATACCCCAAATATATGCAAGATGCCGCTTGTGGTAGGCTATATATTGATTGAGGCACCAACCTCAAAATAATTCAAACAACTACTCATTATAGGAGAAAACCTGATTGAGGCTCCAACCTCTGTGATGAATGGGCTCTAAAATACTCTAGGCTCCAACTCAATTGAGGCTATAACCTTTATGATGAGTGGGATACAACCTACTCTATGCTCCAACTTCCTTCATCAACTTCTTTTAGACCACTATTTCATATCATTTTCAAATTATATCCATCGTCATCATATATCACTTAAACATATGTAATATTACAATTCACAATTTTTAGTCTTTGTCACTGCATAGTCCATAATCATTACCACAAAATGAACCACCACCCCTACAATAACTTGTCATTGTTTTCACTAAAATCACTATCATAACCTACAACCATTTTTGCTACAACTAATCTCATAAATACTTCCACAGAATTTCATATAATGAATTATCATTAGCTATCATGTTGTTTCCCATATGTGATAGAACTTTTTTGTAAATTCATCTTGTAAACATTACTATAAATTGTAAGCCTTCTAGTTAAAATTACAAAGGACTGGTTGAGATCAAGGGACACAGGATCAAATCTTTGGGGTGGATATTGCTTGGGAAAATTATAGGAGTCGGTCATTTAATGCTAGTCATGGGCTAAATGGTGCACTTTTAATATGGAGTTGACTACATGATTATGAAAAATGGAAAGGAAGTGTGTGGGATTTCCCAAAAGAGGGGAAAATCCCATACCTCTCTTTGCAAATTCCATAGTAAAAATTACTATGCAATTAAAAGGAGGAGAAAATGCTGATAATGGGAATACAACATGGTTAAACATGCCCATCACCATACAATTACAACCATGATGATGGAAAGAGGTCACAATAGCATTCCTTAGGGAGAATGATTCCATGATGTGGAGGAGGATAAATATAACAATGAAAATGGGATTAAAGGAGGATAGCATTGACCACATTCAAAATTGGGCAATTGTGTAGGAAGTTCCAGAAGGAGAGCAACCCATGAAGGTACATGAAGGAGAATGCACATAAAAATTTTAAGGGAAGAAACAAAACAATGGAAAAATGGATTTGATGGGCTACTCCAATCAAAAAACACATGTGGTAATGGTGGACAAGAATTTTGGAGAATGGAGAGAGGTGTTAGTGTCCAATAGCCACAGTTATCAAAATTTATTATTTTCACTGTAGTTAGAGTCTTATGGTAAAATTGTCATATTTTCAAATAAAATTTGACACCTATAGTGGTTTTAAAATGGTCAATTCATTGTCTAAGTGTGATTTTTACTCTCATGTCATGGTCATCAAGATCAAATCATAATCAGTTTCATGAGTCATTTAGTCACCATAGGTCATTTTTCCTTCATTAAGTGTCATTATTTAAAATATGAAAAGAAAGAGTCACGGTGTCATAAGGTTGATCATGAGAGTGTCATGAGTGTCATCATATTTCCATTTGGATTCATTTCATCATCATCCAAAACAAGTAGAGTGTCATGAGATTTAACACTTAGGGAATAAATAACATCACAAAGTCATTTGGTTAAAGTACATGATGTCACTTCACTAACAAGCCAAAATATGTCACTTCACCAACAAGCCAAAATTGAGCTTTTAAGCTATAAAGGGACATCAAAGCATTCCAAAACATCATTCCGTTCTTCCATAACTTTTGAGAGCTCCTCTCCATCAATTTTAAGAGCTTCCATAGCCACCAAAGCTTCGAATTTTGTCCACCACTTCTCTTACATCAATTTTTTGCGTTTCTAGAAGGTCTTGCCGAGATTTTTATTTTGATGCCAAAAGGGGAAATAAAGGGTTCACTTATCAACTCAATGCTTCAAAGGATTTTTTAACAGGTAATTCCAACTTTACAAACCCTTTATGTAGCCTTTTTCTTTAGAAAATTGGTCAAAATATACCCCTGGGGTTTTGCTGTGTTTTCTCTTCCAACAGTGTTTTGCTTCTTTTGAGAGGGGAATTCCTTGTTTTTGGGTTAATACATACTTAATTATCCTGATAAAACATCCCCCACCCTTCCCCTCCACTAAAAATCCTTCATTTCATCATTTCCCTTATAAAACCCAACTTGTTGTTGCACTTCTGGCACAAGTCTATGTTTTCCATTTTCCCCCACTTATTTCTCACTCATTTTGAGAAATTTCAGTTTCATTGTGTCCGTAACACCTATCCCTACCTCCCATATTTTTTTCATATTTTTTCCTACCCCCCATCCCCTCCATTCCCTTCCCTCAAGTTATTGTTTTTTTAGCACTGTTTTGCAGCTCAAAGTCCTTTGCCCTCTCTTGTTTGAAACTAGGGTTTTCAATCAAAAGTGAAACAAAAAATATGGTGAAGAATAGTGAAAGGAGGAGGTATAAGGGAGGAGAGATCTCAAGATTTGAGCCAACTCATATGTAAGAGGTCAATGCATCATAATTTATCAAAAGATAAGTTGAGAAGGTAGGATGCCTAGGGTTTTGTCTAAAAGTGCAAGAGGTATGCTATCATCATGATCTAACAAGTCTCTTTGCCATCAATTTCAGGAAGGATCAGGCAACTATAGTAGGGATTAGTTTTCCATGTCAGTAGATGTCATAGATTTAGCAACTACTATCCCTAATCAAGGTGAAATTTGGTTCAAGGGAATGGATTTAGACTTGGAACACTACAAGATGTTCTTGAAACCATAGTATAAGGAGTCACCTTATCATTTTTTCCTAGCAGGAAATTGTTGGACAAGTACAACCATTTGATGAAGATTATTATGAAGTATTTCACTTGTGAGGGCAGGTTTAGCAGGCTATTCCAGTATCATATCAGATTATTGATGCATTTCACTTCTAAAAGCCACTAAACCTACATAAATATATGTTTAGAATTTTGGTGAAGATGAAAAAGAAGGTGTAGTCTAAAAGAAGAGATCATCAAGCAAGCCTCTTTCATAATGCTTTAGTCAAGGTAATAGTCCTCCAACTCTCAACACAAGTCAACATGTCATGGGAAGCTTTCTTCGAGGAAGCTACTCTCTTACCTATATCCAACCAATCAAAGAGTTAAAGCTCTCCTTTTTCATCATCGAGACCACAAGGAGATGAAACATCAAACATGCCATCGGTGACAAAAACTCAGCCTAGAACAGACATTTCAAGGACATATAAGAAAGGTAAGAAGCTGGTATTTTTTCTTGAAGCAGAAGAGGAAACACTTAGATATAGGCCTAAAAATAGATCTCAAGAAAAAAGGATACCTAAGGAGGTTTTTAGTGAAGAGGCAGTTCAGTTGAAAACCATGAGAGAGGAATCACCTCTGAGAAGACATGATTGACCATTGCATAATGAAGAGGAGGTACCTCCAGAAGTTGAGATGGCTGACCTAGGAGGATAACATGAAGATAAGGCAGCAGAAGATATCATTAAGGAGAAGGAGGCACAAATTAGAGAGATGAAGGATGATCTATCTAAAGCCAATTTCATGGGGGATTTCTTACAATGGGAGAATAGACAGTTGAGGCGGGCTCTACTGTAGTAGAGAAAGCCACAAGAAGACCCTCCATCAACAAGTAAAACAAGTGTTTTGACAACAAAGGATAAAGGTAAGGCCATTTTTTATTTTGAGCAGTTTGAAGAGAAGAACATTCAAACATAGCCTAGGAGACCTACGACAAGAGACATGACTAGGAAAGAACAAATCTATAAGATCGATCTCCTCCTCATGCTCAAGACACCATAGTTGTTGCTCGAGCTCAAGATACTATATTTTACTCCATAAGTACTGAGATTGAGAAAAACAAAGAGTATTGGCTTGATAGATTGAATGTACACTTGGAGAAACTAGTGGAAAAAGGAAACATGGATACCACCATGAAAAGAAATATGGCAAGGCACTATTATGCTAGGAACATGATTTGCAAGGTTAGGGTGAAAAACAAGAAGAATAAACTCAAAAGAACCAAAAGGAAACTTAAAATGAAGAAAATCCTAGACCTATTGGCTGATGCATCGCTGGTGGTATGAAAGAAAATCAGAAATGAAAGAGAAAGAGACATAATTTTGAAATTTTGAATAGTTTTGTGCACATAGGGAAAAATCATCCTACAAAAATGCAACAACTAGTTGTTGCGCTTTTCTCAGAGGGTCCAAATCCAAAAATTCAAGCATGGTTGGATAGATAATGACTTAAGGATATCAAAAAATAACTTTAGGATGCTTGCAAAGCCATAATTTTGAATAAAATGATCGAAAATTCCTTTTTCACACCTTTCTGCCACATTTTTAGAAATTCGTTGTGTTTCTAGACAATTGTTTCTAAAATGAGTTTTGAGGGGGATAAAATCATTATTTTGGATGACTTAAAGGTCATAGGTTATAGTATACATCCTAATATTTATTCAACAACCTTTATAATCATTAAGAACCTCTTCTAATTCATCTAAAAATCAAGCCAAATTTGTTGTGTTTCTGCTAAAAAATTTGCTCCGTTTCTGGAAAAGTTTGTTGCGCTTTTGGGTTTGAAGGATTTTCACTACACGTGGAGGTCAAAGATCAAACTTTGTCAATAAAATAGTTAAATAATGAATTTTCTGATGATTAATAGGATTATTAATGCTTATCTTTGTAAATAATCTTATGATTAATGCCTTGAGACATAAGCTCAATTAGTTAGCTAAAAAAGGGGAAAGTTGTTTCTAACTTCCCTAGGATTAGGAAAAGAGTCATTCGATTCATTAATTAGTTGCTATGGATTAGGATTTGACCCCTTAGAGTTTGAATCTTGTTTTCTTTATATATGTACTAAAAAACAAGTCTAAGAGAAAGTTGGATACTTGAATTTCACACTTTTTTGGAACTGGTGTGTTTGACTCTTTGCAAAAATAATATACAAGCAGATGCAACTATTTTTATGGGATTATTATGTTGTGGTTAGTGTTGGTATTTTTTCTCCATTTTTACCTATTCATATAATGATTAAGTTGTCCTAGTAGCCATATATGTTCTTCTTGTGTTAATATCATAAATTTTAAACATGACGTGTTGCCTCATATGCTCTATTTTATCTGAGATTCATATAAATGTTTTATCTTCTAAATAAATGAATTCATACATGTGTGCTAATTTTACTCCTTCTACATGATTTCCTCCTCACCACACCACAATGAAATTTTTTTTTTGCGTTACTAGTTACATCTATCTTGCCTCATTCTATGAGTGTAGTTGATCCTTTAGAACACTTGGTCAAGTTCCTAATCTGGTGCTTCTTATCCAGAAAAATATAAATAAAAAACCATACTAAGATAATAACTAGCCTAAAACCCTAATACTCTTCAGTCACTTCCATTGGCTGTGAGATTGATTTTGTGAGATCCCTCTCTGATTTGGTAGGGCTAGATGCCAAATCAAAAGTTGGTATGTGGTTACCTCTTTAGTTTCCTTTTTCACCCTTGGGAAACTAAGGAGCTCTAAAATTTTGACATCGTTGTCGAGGAACAAGTGTCAAATATTCCCTGGGGATCTTTCTTATAGTTTGTTGAAGGTTAGACCTGTGGGTGACATGTGCTAGCACTCAAAGAAGGTTGATTTAGACATTTTGAGCCAAAGTTAAGATTGAGAAGAACATTGGCTCCCAAAAGGCATACGAGGTCTAATCCTGATCCCAATCCTTCACCAGTAGTTAATGAACCTGAGAGGCTATTGAGAGAGTAAAGGTCATAGTCTCAAGAAGTTAAAAAAGTTACACCTCCACTAGTAAGATCCACATATTTTCCTACAAGGTTGGTTGTTCCCAAAGATGTATCTTTTGACCTAAAATTTGAGTCATATTTATTCAAGTCTAACTCAGAATTTTTCCTCTCAGAAGTATTTTTTGATCCCATTAAGGTTGAAACATATTTTCCATTTTATGAGCCTTCATGTTTTGAGTCTGACAGTAAGGCCTGGTCATATTTTTATAAAATTGAGAGCTTGGTTGATCAGTTCCAAATAACCTTTGAGAAGGCCTATATCCAGCAACAACAAGAGATTTTATTTTAAGTTACATATACTATTATACCTCCTGTTAGCCACCTATAAAATTTGTCATATCAAATGGTGGCTAAATCATTTTTGAAGCCTTCAAGAAACAAGTTTTATTGCAAAATTTTTAATTCTTGAAGTCTTATGAAGACATATTACTCTTTGATTAATATTCACTGTTGTTTCCCTCTTAAAACTCTGAAAATATATTGTTTTCATGAAGAAAAGACTGTTGAAAACTCCATTTTTCATCATTTTTCACTCCTCCTTCCCTTCATCATTAACCACCTTCTTATCCCCTTTTCCCCCCCATAAAATTCCTCTATTTTCATTTATTCCCATTTTCCATTCATGAATCCTCTTCTGTAAGGTTTAAAGCTCTTTTTTGGACCTTATCGAAACCCCCAAATCCATTAAAAAATCTTGAAAAAAAAATCATAAAAAACACACTTTTGCATTACAGGCCTAAGCCCCTTTGGGCTAAACCCTAAACCACTTCCCCACCATAAACTCATGCCCTGGAACCAAGCACTAAGTCCAAAATCTCTTATCACATCAGGGCATTTGCGATGTGTGCATGTCTTTTGTTTCATAAAAAGTTTTGATGCGATTGGCCCTCTTTTATCAGCCCCGATCCCTTTGCATCTTCGCATAACCAAAAGCCCCGCAATCAGGTGCTAAAACTTAAAATAAACCCTTCCTCGATGCAATATTCCTTTGTATTTTAGCGAAAATTCAATTTTTTATGTTTTAAACGTGATCCGCCGGTTCATGGTTTAAACCAATCTCGACCGTTGATTTAAAGCCAATCAAACGGCCTGCGCAATCTCGCATCAGAGATTTCATTGGGCGCATTTTATATTTTATTCACCCCCCTCCCGATTGGAAGTCTCCCGATGGATTATCAGCGGTCAATCTATTCCGCCTTTTCCAAGATCGGACGACCCTTATCGCTCCTTCCCAAAGCCCCTCCCCCACTTGTGTCCTCCTCCGATTCATCCTCCACCGTCAATCTGATCCTCAGATCGACGGCCCACAATCAATCGCATCGGTGCTCTTCTATCTTTTGCCCCCACTGATCGCAAAGCTACGATTACATCTGGGCTGTCCATTCACCCAAATCTAACAGTCCAGAATGAACCGCTCAACCTTTGTTAAATTTCATGAATCCTCTGTATAATGTTTTAAAAACCAATATCCACCGTTGATCTCTACAGATCAACAACCCATACTAACCCATTCTCTGCCTCATATATTATTTCATTAACCCCAAAGATTGATCTTGGCTGTCCATCCCATTCATCCAACAGTCCCGTTAGGCCCACTCCTTTGGGTCCTACACCTCCCAGATCAGATCTCCGTCGTCGATTCCCTGATCAAATGGTCCATAATAAAACCACCCTACCTGCTTCCTCCCGTGCATCTTATCAATATCGCGCTCTTTCCACGACCATCAGATCTAAGACCCCTGATCTGACAGTTGACGCATATTTTTGCGCAGATTTAAGCACGAAGGTTAATTCTCCAGAGTTGCGTGATATAAGTGGTTTTGAAATGCCATGTGTCAAGCTAAGACACATATCACGTTCAAAAAGGTGAAACCACCTATCTGCATTTTCGCAGCGCGAAACCCATGGTTTTCTCATTTGAAACCATTTTCCCCATTTTACATTGTGTTTCATCGCGTTCAACTTCCGTCGTTGATCTCTACATATCAACGGTCCCAGTTTGATCTCGAATTTCTTCATCGCCCTCCGCCTTCTTCCAAGGGGATTTCATAGATCAAACACAACCATTGATCTCATGGGCCAATCTGATACAATGGCCCACGATCATTGGGAAACCCCAAATTTCCTTTTAACATATTTCCTCTGCCAAAGGGATTGTTCACCTATTTCCTTTGTATTTCTTCCATTTCACTTCAAAGTGGCCCTTTTTCATTATATGAACCCGGATCACTCCCGACCGTTGATCACTGTAGACCAACGACCCTGACTTATTTTTCCCCACCATCTGATCGACCGCTTCCCTTTGAACCTCAACGCGCAATCTCCACCATTGGATGCTTTCATCCAATGACCACGCTCTAAACCTAAGCCTCCAAAGCAGTTTTACCCAGCCACACAGGATTTTTATAACATTTTGTGTATTTTGCAGGTTTTAAAGGTTTTTCAAATGTTTTAAAAATAAAATGAAAGTCGAGGATGACAATCCTCCAGGCCTTCATTCATTAAAGAAAATCCATCTATAGGGTTCGATGCCACGTTTCATCAGTGCGTCATTAGCACTAATGCCATAAGAACTCTTTGCGCACCTGCACATCAACAAGACACGACAAAGCATAACTAAAACAGAAAGTATCAGTGTGAACGGACCCAACCATAGTAGAACTGAAGAATTGAAGGTTGAATCACAGTTTTGGTGGATTACGGCTAAAATCGACAATTAAAATCCTAATCCATTCAATTAAACAAATTTTAAAGAAAAGAGGACAATATTTAGGCCTAATTATGCCTAACACACAGATCAGAAGCTAATTAGTTCTGTTTAGGTCAAAACAAAAATATCTACTAGACCGAGAAAGCCTCCACTGCCACATCAGAGGCTAATTGAATCCTCTCAGCTACCAAAGCCACCTGTAGCCTCAAAGCATTCAACAGAGGGCCAAGTAATGACCAGAACAGAAGATATTTGCCCCAATACAGCGCAACAGTTATTTCAAGCCAAAGTGACTTATTACAAAAATATCAGCAGAGTTATTACAATGATGACACATAGCCTTAAAGTCAACAAAAGCTTCCCAGCAAGCTTAAAATTTAATGTAAAACAATTAATACAGAGAAATATCTGAAATCTTCTCCATTGAGCCCCTTAAAGGCCAAGAATCATTAACTATGTTAATTGAACTTAGAAGATCTTTTATCTCATTCAACCTCCTCATTTTTTCTGTAAAATCTTCTTGAGGAGCTCATTGTAAAGGGTTTGTTGTAGAACTTTGAAATATACTTTTGCTTGAAATTTTCTACATGTAAATAGTGTTCAAAGGCTCTTGAAGCTCTCTTTCTGATCTAATAAGTTAGGCTAGGAAGTGAAGATGATTGCTGAACTAAAACATTGGACTTGAAGAATGTAACTGGATTGACATCAATATACAAGCTGATTCTTGGGATCCTGGTCTATATCACTGGTGAAGTGCTTCTTTCTGTGTTATTTTTTTTCCTTTCATGTATTCCATTTGTCCATTATTCTCTGATAAAGAACAACAAGCATAGAGTTACGATTTACTGTTTACAATACCCTTCTCTGATTGATAAGCTTTATCTCAATGTTTTCCTCTGAATTGTGTATCTAAGAATGATTCAATACAGTTCAAGTAGTTAGGAATGCTGGCATTCCCTCGTCCTACTATTTCCTTTAAACGATGTTCTTGAATGTTATTCTCATTATTTGCTGAGTAAATTTAGACTAGAAAAGTGATGGTGTGCCCCGTTTTGTAGCTTCTTCCTCCAAAGGTAGTTCTGAAAGTTTCCCTAAGTGTATGCTAAAAGCAGCTTAGATTTAAAAGTATCTTTTTTAATCTTAGGCTGCATTTTGTTTTCCTTATGTGTTTTCATCCCTTCTGAAAGTAATTATGCGGATTACTGGATTGTTTTTCTATTGAGTTAGCTTTAATACGAACTTTTCCAAGAGGTCTATGGTGAGCCCTACCCTTTGGTTAGTTTTAACCAGTTACTTAAAAGGCTTTTCTTGTTTGGACAGACTAATTAATCCTAGTTGAAATAATTTTCTGTTTCCACCCCTCCAACACTTTTATTGTTTCCATTCCATCATTTAATCTCAAATATCTTGTGATATATATGACTTTCCCCTTGGAACATTGTTGAAATTGTTGCACAATTAAATCCCTTTTATGACTCCATAGCCCAATGGACTAAAAACTAGCGTTATATCTGTCTTATCAACCAAAGGTTGTTCTGATTGTTTGCAACTTCACACCTTTGGAACTCTTTCATTTTAGGACTTTGCACTCAAATAATAATCATGCTCAACCTTCCAAAACCAAACAAAACCTTTGTCCTTAATAACTAGCCTAATATCATACCCAAAAGCCTTAAAAGATAAATCAATCTTTTCACTTATTGGAGAGATCCCTCTCTGGATTCAGGAGGGCTAGATCCTAGAATCCCAAAGTGGTTCAAGTGTTCTCTCTGCAGTTTGTATTTTCCAATCTTGCAAATTATAGGGAGCTAACATGCCTAGCGACTCCACTGGGGAGTTTCTGAGTTCATAGTTGCTTAGCAAGCTTTTATAGAATCATTAGTTTTCCAAACAACAATAAAAAACTCAGAAAAAACCCAAAAATATTTTAGATTTGTACATGGTGGTGGACCATAAAACATTTTACCTCCTTGAGAGCTAAAATCTTCCACCTGCTGACTCCACACTCTGAAACTCCTAAAAGACCAAATGACTCCACTGGTAGAAGACCTTGAACTGACTGAGCAGACAAAATGACCTCTTTTCTGATTTACAATCATGGATTTAGATATAGACCCAGAAGACAAACATATGCTCATGATGGAAAAATTGATGTACATGCTTGGAAGAAGGGTGGATAGGTTTATGGCTAATCTAAACATTGGTGATCCAGAGCAACATATACCTTTCCCTGAGAAAACACAAAATCTTCCACTACAAGACATGTATGATGAACAAGATTATAAAGAAAAAAATCAAGAAAAAATTCTAATCATGATGGAAAAGATGATGTACATTCTTGGAAAGAGAATGGATAGGTTGATGGCTAATATGAATATTGATGATCTAGAGCAACCTATGCCTTTCCCTAGTCAAACACAAGCTCAATCACCGCAAGACCAAGACAGTGACCAAGATATGTATCATGATCAAAACTTTATAGAATATGATGAGTAGACTTACAAAGAAAGCAATGAAGAAGGTTGTCAATAAATCCTTGATTACCTTCCTATGTCTTTTACTATGCTGATAAGAGATCTCCATGACCAAAATGAAAAATCATATTGTGAGCAGTGCTTTGATGAAACGATTAGCTACTTTCAAAATGCATAATCTGATGTAGGAGGAGAACCAGTTCATATAGGGACTCCCCCTCTAGATTACAACCCATATCAGATTACACAGGAAGAGTGGAATCCTGATAACGTAGAAAAAACAACTCATGAACCTTATATGCAAACCAAATATCCTAATAATCGTGAGAATTTTTTTACACAAGAAAGTCAAGAAACAATAGAAAATCCTCAAATTTTCCCTGCAAACACAAGTCAAGATCTCCTAGAAGAGGCCCAAGAAAACATCCAGCCTCAAAATCAACTTTTACAAAAGACAGAGAAATACTGTACTTTTGTTCAAAGGAACATAGAAACATCTTCCCCGTTGACAGAAGAAGAGATATATCAGACTATTAATGAACAGTCAGTCTCTGAAAATTATTGTGAAACAAATACACTTGCTCATTCACGTAAAGAACTTTGCTAGAAAGACGCAAAAATTTCTTTTGTTGATCATAAGAAAGAGGGTAGTTTTTTTTTTTGTTTATGCTGAAAGGAAAATCTCTCCTTTGACAGAAGAACAAATTGATCAAATACTAAGCAAGTAGCTACCCTCCAAACCATCATCTCAACCAGATGGTCATGAACATGGTGCATATTCCATAGAACAATCTAATGGCACTCAAGACAAAGAGGATAGTAAGGAAATTAATGATAATACTGAAACTAGTCCTCATTGGAATATGAATTTTGATGGGTCATGTACTAAAACTAATGCAGGTGCAGGAATATGGCTTTACAATACAGGAAACAATCATTTTGAAGCCCATTCATACAAATTGAGTTTTCAATGCACGAATGACATAGTAGAGTATGAGGCACTCCTCTTAGGGCTACATTTATTGAAGAAATCAGGAGCCCAAAAAATAATAGTTCATGAAAATGTAGAGTTGGTAATTAGGCAAGTGAAAGAAGAATGCATGGTTACTCATCCCAGACTTAGAGCTTATAAGGATGATGCTATGGATTTATTAAAATCTTTTAACGATTTCCAACTTATCCTTGTCCCTAAATACCAAAACAGTTTTGATAATGGATTAACCCTTGTGGTTAGTACATGTATGAGACCTTGGGAGAGAAAATAATATACGATACAAGAAAAATTTAGACCAGCTGTCCCAAACAATAAAATATACTGGCAAAAATTTGAAGGAGAAAAAAAAAATAGAAGACTATCCTACTGAGGATATACCATATTTTCAAGAAGAAACCTCTCCTATCAATAATATCAATCTGCCATTCAAAGAACCTAAATGTATATCAGAAGCAAGCATAGATTTAGAGAAAAAAGAAATTTCACCGCTTGCTATTTTTCAAGTTAAGGATGATGATACTTCCAAGCCACATACTGACAACGCAGTCCTCAAATCTAAAGTCTTGGAAGTAGACAATCTACCAGACATGGAGAACCAAAATGAAGAGAACCTTCATCTTTTCTTTGTTGATCCTTTGGAAAATTTTGTGGAATTCCCAACTGGCTCAAATTATCAGACATGGATCCTTTGCAAGAGCCAAAGACATGAAAAGTTGTCACCTTCTGTGATGGCCTTGGTTTTGGAGATTAATCTTCAAAATATACTATGGATACTTCTGAAAAGAAGCCAGAGTTTCTTCTTCTTTATGACACTACTCAACTGGCTACATTGGCACTTTTGTATCATATAAGTATGTAAATACCCCAAGTTAGAATAGGTTAGATAGGAATGTCAGTAAAGCTCAGTTTTGAGAAAATTAGATAATTATTGATTTTGTCTCCGAAGAAAAATAAAAAATACAAAAACAATAGAAAAAGAAAAGAGGGCGGATTGTAAAAACAAGAAAGGTACAGCCCCATACCAAAAAAGAGAAACAAAAATCTAAAAGTGTGCAAGATCAAATGCCACTCCTAAGAAACCCACTTCTAATTAGTCATACAGCCCAATATTGACTAATTAGTTTTAAATTTGCTGCTGATAGGTTAGTGAATTCGATTTTCCAAACAACTTAATCTTGGCTTATCAGTTAGATATATTAGGATAGAAGAAAAAGGGTTCAAACAAGCTCAAATTCTGAACCTAAGTGTCCAAGAGAAGAATGAATCCCATCTATTTTATCTTGAATAAAAAACAGAGGTAAACTAGTTCTAATAAGTTCAAAATCTAAACAGAGAACAAACAGAAAATAGCTTGAAAAAACTCAAAAACGGAGCTGAAGGAAAGAGAAGGTCGTTCTTAGAAATTTTAGATCTTAAGCCTTCAGCATTTGGATTTAATTTTCTGTAAATAATTATCTATGTCCAGCTTGCTTTTATGCCATAGATCAACAACAAGTTAGACTGTTCAATCTTGACTTGTATGCTTTTAAATTTATGTTTTAGAAGTTAGAGAATAAAAATCTGTTAGACTGTTTAATCCTAACAGATAGTAGATTAGGTAGAGAAACATATGAACTCAAATGTTTAATATGAGTTCATGGAGAAATAAGAAGTAGACTTAAACTAGTTTTTTGCTTTCAAAAGAATAAAATGTTTGTAAAAGAGTTTGCCAATCCAAGTGCACTTTGAAAGAAGAAAAAATGTTAGATCAGTAGGATTGGGTAGGTAGAAATATTTTGTTGATGAAGTTCCATTATTTTTTCATGGTTGCTAACATTTTCAAAACAGAAGAAGATCATCCAAGTAAGGAAGGTTGCAGCCCAATGGATGAGGCATTGATCAACCTCCTAGAGAATGCAAGTCTGAAGTTCTTGATGCCTTCAAGAAGGCACCATCCCCATGTGGGGCCACTGTTAGCCACCTATAAAATTTGTCATATCAAATGGTGGCTAAATCATTTTTGAAGCCTTCAAGAAACAATTTTTATTGAAAACTTGTTAATTCTTGAAGTCTTATGAAGACATCTTACTCTTTGATTAATCTTCACTGTTGTTTCCCTCTTAAAACTCTGAAAATTTGTTGCTTTCATGAAGAAAAGACTCCTGAAAACTCCATTTTTCATCATTTTTCACTCCTCCTTTCCTTCATCATTAACCTCCTTTTTATCCCCCTTTTTCCCCCATAAAATTCCTCTATTTTCATTTATTCCCATTTTCCATTCATGAATCCCCTTCTGTAAGGTTTAAAGCTCCTTTTTGGACCTTACAGAAACCCCCAAATCCATTAAAAAACCTTGAAAAAAATCATAAAAAACACACTTTTGAATTACAGGCCTAAGCCCCTTTGGGCTAAGCCCTAAACAACTTCCCCACCATAAACCCATGCCCTGGAACCAAGCGCTAAGTCCAAAATCTCTTATCGCATCGGGGCATTTGCGATGTGCGCATGTATTTTGTTTCATAAAAAGTTCCGATGCGATTGACCCTCTTTTATAAGCCCCGATCCCTTTGCATATTTGCATAACCAAAAGCCTCGCAATCGGGTGCTAAACCTTAAAATAAAACCTTCCCCGATGCGATATTCCTTTGTATTTCATCGAAAAATCGAGTTTTTTTGTTTTAAACGTGACCCGCCGGTTCATGGTTTAAACCAATCTCAACCGTTGATTTAAATCCAATCAAATGGCTTGCGTAATCTTGCATCAGAGATTTCATTGGGTGCATTTTCTTTTTTATTCACCCCCCTCCCGATTGGTGGTCTCCCGATGGATTATTAGCCGTCGATCTATTTCGTCTTTTCCAAGATCGGACGGCCCTTATTGCTCCTTCCCAAACCCCTTTCCCCGCTTGTGTCCTCCTCCAATTCATCCTCCACCATCGATCTGATCCTCAGATCGATGACCCACAATCAATCACATTAGTGCTCTTCTATCTTTTTCCCCACCGATCGCAAAGCTCTGATTACATCCGGGCCATCCATTCATGTAGATCTGATGGTCCAGATTGAACCCCTCAACCTTTGTTAAATTTCATCAACTGCTTTATAAAGTTTTAAAAAGAAATCTTCGTCGTTGATCTCTGCAGATCAACGGTCCATACTAACCCATTCTCCGCCTCATATATTATTTCATTAACCCCAAAGATTTATCTTGGCTGTCAATTCCATTCATTCAACGGTCCCGATAGGCCCACTCCTTTGGGTCCTACCACTCCCAGATCAGATCTCCGCTGTCGATTCCCTGATCGAACGGTCCATAATAAAACCACCCTACCTGCTTTTTCCATTGCATCTTATCAATATCATGCTCTTTCCACGACCGTAAGATCTAAGACCGCTGATCTGACGGTTGACGCGTATTTTCACGCAGATTTAAGCACGAAGGTTAATTCTCCAGAGTTGCGTGATATAAGTGGTTTTGAAATGCCACGTGTCAGGCTAAGATGCATATCACATTCAAAAAGGTGAAAACACCTATCCACCTTTTCGCAGCGCGAAACCCATGGTTTTCTCATCTGAAACAATTTTCCCCATTTTACATTTTGTTTCATCGCGTTCAACTTTCGCCGTTGATCTCTGCAGATCAATGGTCCCAGTTTGATCTCGCATTTCTTCATCGCCCTCCGCCTTCTTCCAAGGGGATTTCATAGATCAACCACAACCGTTGATCTCAGGGGCCAATCTGATCTAACAGCCCACGATCGTTGGGAAACCCCAAATTTCCTTTTAACATATTTCCTCCGCCAAAGGGATTTTTCACCTATTTTCTTTGTATTTCTTCCATTTCGCATCAAAGTGGCCCTTTTTCATTATATGAACCCAGATAACTCTCAACCGTTGATCACTGCAGATCAATGACCCTGACTTATTTTTCCCCACCATTTGATCGACCGCTTCCCTTCGAACCTCAACGCGCAATCTCCGCTGTTGGATGCTTTCATCAAACGACCATGCTCTAAACCTAAGCCACCAAAATAGTTTTACCCAGCCATGCAGGATTTTTATAACATTTTTTGTATTTTGCAGGTTTTAAAGTTTTTTCAAATGTTTTAAAAGGAAAACTAAAGCCGAGGATGACGATACTCTAGGTCTTCATTCATTAAAGAAAATCCACATACAGGGTTCGGCGCCATATTTCATCAGTGCATCATGAGAAATGATTCCATAAGAACTCTCTGCGCACCTACACATCAACAAGACACGGAAAAGCATAATTAAAATAGAGAGTATCAGTGTGAAAGGACCCAACCATAGCAAAACTGAAGAATTGAAGGTTGAATCATAGTTTTGGTGGATTACGGCTAAAATCGACAATTAAAAGCCTAATCCACTCAATTAAACACAGTTTAAAGAACAGAGGACAAGATTTAGGCCTAATTATGCCTAACACACAGATCAGAAGCTAATTAGTCATGTTTAGGTCAAAACAAAAATATCTACCAGACCGAGAAAGCCTCCACTGCCACATCAGATGCTAGTTGAAACCTCTCAGCTACCAAAGCCACCTGTAGCCTCAAATCATTCAACAGAGGGCCAAGTAATGACCAGAACAAAAGATATTTTCCCCAATACAGCTCAACAGTTATTTCAAGCCAAAGAGACTTATTACAAAAATATCAGTAGAGTTATTACAATGATGACACAGAGCCTTAAAGTCAACAAAAGCTTCCCAGTAAGCTTAAAATTTAATGAAAACCAATTAATACAGAGAAATATCTGAAATCTTCTCCATTGAGCCCCTCAAAGGCCGAGAGGCATTAACTATATTAATTGAACTTAGAAGATCTTTTATCTCATTTGACCTCCTCATTTTTTCTATAAAATCTTCTTGAGGAGCTCATTGTAAAGGGTTGGTTGCAGAACTTTGAAATATACTTGTGCTCGAAATTTTCTACATGTAAATAGTGTTCAAAGGCTCTTGAAGCTCTGTTTGTGATATAATAAGTTAGGCTGAGAAGTGAAGATGATTGTTGAACTGAAACATTGGACTTGAAGAATGTAACTGGATTAACATCAATATACAAGTTGATTCTTGGGATCCTGGTCTATATCACTAGTGAAGTGCTTCTTTCTGTGTTATTTTTTTTCCTTTCATGTATGCCATTTTGTCCATTATTCTTTGATAAAGAACAACAAGCATAGAGTTAGGATCTGCTGTTTACAGCACCCTTCTCTAACTGATAAGCTTTATCTCAATGTTTTCCTTCGAATTGTGTATTTAAGAATGATTCAATACAGTTCAAGCAGTTAGGAATGCTGGCGTTCCCTCGTCCTACTGTTTCCTTTAAACGTTGTTCTTGAATGTTATTTTCATTATTTTATGAGTAAATTTAGACTAGAAAAGTGATGGTGTGCCCTGTTTTCTAGCTTCTTCCTCCAAAGGTAGTTATGAAAGTTTCCCTAAGTGTATGCTAAAAGCAGCTTAGATTTAAAAGTATCTTTTCTGGTCTTAGGCTGCATTTTGTTTCTCTTATGTGATTTCATCTCTTCTGAAAGTAACTATGTGGATTACTGGATTATTTTTCTATTGAGTTAGCTTTAATATGAACTTTTCCAAGAGCTCTATGGTGAGCCCTGCGCTTTGGTTAGTTTTAAATAGTTACTTAAAAGGATTTTCTTGTTTGGACAGACTGATTAATCCTAGTTGAAATAATTGTCTTTTTCCACACCTCCGACACTTTTATTGTTTCCATTCCATCATTTAATCTCAAGGATCTTGTGATATAGATGACTTTCCCCTTGGACCACTCCTGAAATTGTTGCACAATTAAATCCCTTTTATGACTCCATAGCACAATGGACTAAAAACCAACATTATATCTATCTTATCAGCGAAAGCTTGTTCTGATTGCTTGCAACTTCACACCTTTGGAACTCTTTCATTTTAGGACTTTCCACTCAACTAATAATCATGCTCAACCATCCAAAACCAAACAAAACCTTTGTCCTTAATAACTAGCCTAATATCATACCCAAAAGCCTTAAAAGATAAATCAATCTTCGCACTTATTGGAGAGATCCCTCTCTGGATTCAGGAGGGCTAGATACTAGAATCCCAAAGTGGTTCAAGTGTTCTCTCTGTAGTTTTTATTTGCCAATCTTGCAAATTAAAGGGAGCTAACACCTCCTCATACAACTGCTCCATCATCCTCCACTGTTAGTCCATCACTTCCTCTGCAATCATTTCCTCCATCGACACCTTTTGTTGTGATTTCCATACAACCTTCTAGAACAGTCATGGAAAGACTTGTTCCTTTGATTTTACCACACAAATTACTGCTTTGCCTCGAAATTATGGTCATATATTTCCTTTCTTTGATGGGACAACAAAGGTCATGACTCAACAACATATAGTTAAAGTGATTTATTTTATTTATCTTAAGGAAATTGATGATTATGATGCCAAAATGTGCACAATAGCTCAATGTTTTCTAGGGGACACAAATAAATGGTTATGTTCCTTAACATTTGCTTTTGTAGCCAATCCACAATAATTAATAGACCTATTCCTAGCAAAGTGGGAAGAAAAAAAGAACACTCTCCAATTTTTAGGCAATATTTCACAGCCAGATTTAATAGGATATATGATTCTATCCCATAAAAAATTAATCCTCCTCCTGGCCTAGAAATTATTCATTATATAGATTATTTTCATCTAGATATGACATACCAATTGAGGGAGAGAAATCCTAATACCCTTGAAGACATGCAAAGGAATGTAGTAAGTGTTGAGGTAATTATTCTTATCAAAAATTCAAAGAGGAAATAAAAAATGAGGGTTACCATAAAGGAGGAGCCATCTACTTAATATGATGGTAAAATTGATACTTTGATTCAGAAAATAGAGAATATTATGGACAAGATGAACATCACAGATAGACAAGCATAACCTCCAATCATAAATCCCAACTTCAGACATCAACAACAACAACCTCAATACAGGATTAGACAAAGGGAGCAGAGGGGTAAATATCAACAAGGTCAGCAGTTGATTCATACTCCTTTTCAGAAAAATTATACAAAGGGCCCTGATGAGGAAGAAGAGATCTCATAAGAAAATCACTTTTTTGAGGAAAATCAGCAACCCATTTTCTTGACTAAGGAGGATGAATTTTATGAAGAACCTTATGTAGCTGATGACTAGAAGTATGTTCTTTCTAGTGATGATATTTTGGTAGTATAGATAAAGGATTATCAAAGAGGTTATCAAAATTCCCTTAGCCAAGTTCAAATGTAATATGTTCTGAGAAATATAAATGTGCCCATAAATTAAAATTAGAAAAAGCAAAAATCTCAAGAAGATGTTCATAACAAAGAAATGACCTTTACAAATCAGAATAAGGAAAGAGGACATGTTGTTACTAATCAGGGAAAAATTAATGAAGCTTCCACTAGAAATCCGAAGAAAGACAAAGAAACTCAAACTAGAGGAAAAAGAAAGGAGATTCCAATTAGAGAACAACCTGAAAAGAAGGACTTGTCATCTAAAGAGGTAGAAAATCATTCTACTTTATTTAGTCTTGAGAATGAAATTTCAAAGCTTAAAGTCTCAATTCCATTGACTGGATTAATTAAGAATGACCAATACAAGTTTCAGGTAGCCAAAATGTTTAAGGTTGACCAAATGTATGATATGGTAAATGTTAGTGATGACCACCAGGAGCTTTTGTTTGACCCTCTTGTAGATGGTAACTTTGAAGACAGTGAAGTTCCACCTTTTTACCTTAGTCTCAAAATTAATAACTTCATCCTCCATAATGCTATGCTAGACTCTGGGGCGTCACATAATCTCATGCCTAAAGCCATCATGTATAAACTAGGATTGTATATTACCAGGCCGTACCATGACCTTTACCACTTTGACCTTGGAAGGGTTAAGTGTCTTGGTCTAATCAAATATTTAGTGGTGTCCTTAGATCAAATTCCAGCTAAGAATGTTCTTATAGAAATTGTTGTAGTTGAAATTCCTCTAAGATATGGAATGATTCTCTCTCGATCACGAGGAGCCAAAATTAAAGGTGCTTTGCAGTTATACTTTTCCTATGCTACTATACCATTTTTTGGAAAACTTAGAAAATTATACAGGGAGAACAAGATGAAGTACATGATTAGTAGCAAATAAAAACTCAATAATCGCCCAATTCATGTTGTACATATAGATTTAGAGTCATTTGTTTTGTACAATGATGATTGTTTAGCATTGTTATAGGATTTAATGGAAGAAAAAACAAAAATTTCGAAGATTTCAGATTGTGTTCAAGAAATTTCAAGTGCAGAAAAGTGATAACAGGAACCAAGTAGCTTGCAACCAAGTGCAACAGACAAAAGGACAGTTGAAACAATGAATGAGACAAAGCCTATTGAGACAACAATTTTTTCTCAAATAATTAATCAATATCAATCATCCAAAATTGAGTTTCTCAATGAATAGTATGGCCTATGGACCATGGATTTTGGCAGAGCCTTAGGTAAGGAAGGAGTTGGAATTGGAATTTGGACTAGTGGTCCCATGAATCAGTAATCTCATCTTCCTCCTAATGTCTGGATGTGTTCCTATAAATTAGCATTTAATTGTTCCAACAATGAGGAAGAATATGAGGCTTTGATAGTTAGTCTTAAAATACTCAAAAAAATAGGTGCTAAGAAGATTTTTGTATATGGTAAATCCAAGTTGGTAATAAAAAAAGTTAAAGGGGAATATGAGGCCCAGCATCCTAGAATGCGAGCATACCATAATGCGGTATTAGACACTATTAAGACCTTCACTGAATACAGTCTATAATTTATTCCAAGGAACAGTAATATCATTGATGATGCCCTTGCCACTTCAGCTAGTATGTTCAAAATTCCGATTTATCCCAACAATAAGTATGAGATCAATTTCAAACATCACATTACTGTTCCAGACAATGTTCGGTATTGGAAAGTCTTCGAGAATGATAAAAAAATTTTTAGTTTCTTGGAGATGGAATAAGAGTTTGTTAGTTCACAAATTGATGATCAGTTTTATGAAGATGATCAAGAAATGCATGCAGCAAAATTGAAGGTACTATAGTTGAAAGATAACTCAATTCCAAGAGGTCGAGTACCCTTGGAGGATATTTTTGATCATGATGATGTTGCACAGAAACCAACAATTTTTCCAATTGAGTTTGGAGTAGAATATCTTAATCATGGAACTCCTGATAAGCCCAAAATGGTTAAGATATCAAAGTCTTTGAGTCCAGAGATGAAAGGTAAATATGCAACACTCATGACTGAATTTTCTGATGTTTTTTCATGGGAATATAATGATTTAAAGGTGTATGAAAAGAGCATAATTCAACATAACATTCCCATAAAACTTGAGCAGAAGCCTTTTCGTAAGAAACTAGGAGGATGAATCCAAAGTTGTTGCCCTCCATTGAAAATGAATTAAACATACTGTACACTATTGGTATTATTTTCCCTCTCCATTTCCCAAATTGGATGTCAAATTTAGTACCGTTAAGAAAGAAGACAGGTGAGATCCGCTTGTGTATTGATTTCTGCAATTTAACTAAATTTTCATTGAAGGAAAACTATCCACTTCCGAAGATGGATCATATCCTACAAAAGGTCGTTAGTTATTCTAGGATTTATTTTTTAGATGGATATTCTGGGTACAATAAGATATTGGTTCATCCAGATCAACAAGAAAATACAACCTTCACAACACCTTGGGGTACTTTTATGTATGATAAGATGCCCTTTGGGTTGAATAATTCAGGAGCAACCTTTTAGGGGGCGATGAATATCACATTGGCAAATGAGAAGGATGTGTTTTTGGTCATTTATCTTGATGACATAACAATTTTTTTAAAGAAGGATGAAGAACACTTGCAGCACTTAAAGGTAGTATTCTGAAGATGCAGAAAATTTGGCATATCACTGAATTCAAAGAAAATTTTGTTTTCTATGGAGGAGGGGAAATTGCTCAGTCATATTATATCTAAATATGGCATTCGAGTAGATCCTTAAAGGATTGAGGAAATTCATAATCTGGACTATCTTAGGAGTAGAAATGAAATTCAATCATGCAATGGTAAGATCAATTTCATGAGAAGATTTATTCCTAACCTTGCTGAACACTTAAGGGAAATCACTAATATGTTAAATAAAATCAGTGAGGTGAAATGGTCTGATGAGGCAAGAAAATAGTTTAATCAAGTCAATTTTTCATTATCCCATGCTCCCATCCTTATAATCCTAGATTATACACTTGATTTCATCATATTTTCCTTTTCCTATTAACATACATTAGATGATGTCCTCATGTAGAAGAAAGATTAGAAAACAGAGTAGCCAATTTCCTTCTTTAGAAGGACAATAAGGGATGGGGACTTGAAATATAATATCATTGAAAATCAAGAATTGGTGCTAGTTAAAGCTTGGAAGGATTTCCAAGTTTATATCTTTCATTCTCATGTTCTTGCCTATGTTATTAATGCTACAGTCAAATATGTGTAACACATAATGATCTTGAAGGCATGCATGGTAAGTGGATAGATGCTATGATGGAATATGATTTAGAAGTCATGACTACAAAACTAATCAAAGGTCAAGGCTTAGCTAAGCTCATGAAAGACTCTAACTTACATCCTTTAGACATAAGCTTTATTTTTGCACTTTCCAAAGAGCAGGAGGCTAATTCATTACCTCAGGTATCTCAAATTTTTATTTCATCGCCATGGTATTGTAATATTCCTAATTAGTCCTAAGCTAATTGGAATATTCATTTTTGTTTGATTTCTTTGTTTGAAGAATAAAAGTGTAAAGGAGGTCCAGAATACTCATAAACAGTTAATAAATCAATGCCAAATGTAAAAAGGCTAAATATTGGTTGTTTAAACAAGCACCCTTAGGTTTGAAAGGGGCTGGATATTTTGATTGGGTCAACCTTGACCAAATCTACAATGTTGTCTTCGAGGAGTGGTCATTAATGAGGCACAACACAGTTTTAGATGGAGATGGCTTGTGTGAAAGAAGTGATCTCATTGAAAGTGGTTTAGGGCTTGCAAGATCTCAAATTATGAAAGGAAGCGGATGGCAGCATGACAAGGTTGTTGATGGTTATCATATTTATGAATATATTTTCTATTTAGACATATATCATTCTCTTTTTGTTTAGCTGAGAATAGTGTTGTTTAGCACTGGGTGTTCCTGATCGGGAATCCCACCTCTTTCCTTGAGAGGCCTCCTGGAAGAGTTTGCTTTGCATAGTCCACTATCTATCTGAAGGCCAAGCTTCTTCTTTCAACTACAATGTAGATCCCATTGAGGGTTTGGTTTTCTTTGCAAGCTGCAACAAGTGGAGGCTATATCTACTCAGATCTAGATAATTTCAGTGCCCTTCCTTAGTGGAGGAGGCTTCTACTCCGTTGGGAGGAGTGCATTGGAGTGCTTGGGCATAATTTTCAGTTTCGTGCATGTGGCCAACTATGTTCTAATCCCTACAATGCAGTTTTTCTTCTAGATCTACGCTATTCTTGTAGGTGTTGTTGTAGGGTCTTTTGGCACATCATTTGGAGGATTGGTTTTCAAGTGTTTGGGATCTACCCTTCACATTTCAGATCCATTGTTCATATCAGATCAGATCCGAATATTTCTAAATATCTGAGCATTTCTACAGATCTGCAGATTTATATCTCTGATCTACTCCTTGTACATGGTGTAATGCTGAAAACCCCAAAGGGATTTTGAAGAGGAGCCTATCTAGTGTATGGATCTGTTATAGATCTGAATTTTCATGCACTGATTTTCTCTAGATATAAAGGGTAATAAAAATTTGTTCCAGCCTAATAAAATAACACTGTCAAGCCTTTTTCAGTCTATATACATGGTTGCAGCACCTCTTTTTGAGGATTTTCTTCTATTGGAGGCTTCTATTTCCTATTATACATCTTATGGGCCATCTTGTATATCTAGTTTTCTGTTGTAAATCTAAATGAAGAGTCTCAATATTGGCCTCGTGCCTTGTCTTAGATGATCTGCATTATTTTCCTGAGAAATGGCTTTGTATTGTTGCATTCCCCATTTGGGAATATTACAAGTATTCAGATATAGTTCATGTGTTGCAACATTTGAATCCTCCACCTTGTTTTCCCAAGAGTAAAGGTATATCTCTTAAATTGAAGGCTCTTAAGTATTGTATTATTAATATTGTTTTATATTGGAAATATCTCAGAGGGGTTTTATTAAATTGTTTGGTAGAAAGTGAGGTTGGGAAAGTGATGAATGATTTCCACAAAGGTGATTGTGGTGGTCATATTTTTTGGAAAAATACAAAAAATAAGATATTCAGGGATGGATTCTATTGGACAAGTTTGTTTTCATATGTATATAAAATAGTCATAAGCTATCATCAATGCCAAGTTTTCCAAGGAAAGAGAAAATTGTTACCGTTGCTCTTGAAACCAATTGCAGTTCAAGCACCCTTCCAACAGTGGGGGCTTGACTTCATCAGTGAGATTCATCCTCCTTCATCAACTCAACATGAGTGGATACTCATTGCCAATGACTACATCACAAAGTGGATTGAGGTCATCCCCATGGGACAAGATACATACACAACAATTATTCAGTTTTTGGAGAGTAATATTTTGTCTTGTTTTGCCTGCCCACAGAAAATTATTACTGATAATGCAACAAATTTCAAATCCAAAAATATGATAGAATTTTGTGATAAATATCACATAAGACTCAGGCATTGAACAACTTATTACCCTCATGGCATTGGGTTGGCATAATCATCAAACAAGTCATTAGTGAACATAATCAAAAAATTGTTGCAAGAGAACAAAAGGAATTGGCAAAAAAAGTTAATTAATGCTCTATGGGAAAACATAGTTAGCACAAATAAATCTATCAGCATGTCACCCTTTCAGCTGGTCTACAGTGTAGATACAATGTTTCCAACTTCCCTACCAGCGTTTGTGATGAAAATCCTACAAGAGATTGACAGTGGGCCAAATTACATTCAACAAAGAATTAATAAAATGATCAACTTGCAGCAATCTAGGGAAGAAGTTTTCAAAATCACCTCAAAGCTCTAGGAGAAGATTAAGAAGATTTATGATAAGAAAAATAAGGTTGATGATTTCAACTTGGGAGATTTTTTTCTCTGATGGGATGCCCGAAATGAGGATAAAGGTAAACATGTTAAATTCGACAACCTATGGAAAGGACCCTACAAAATTTTAGCATTCAAGGGGAATAATTCTTACTTATTAGAAGATATTGATCCAAAAACACTTTTGGGAGGACAGGTCAATTGTAGACTCTGCAAACACTATCTTACCTGATCTTGAATAAAAGTTTTCACTTCCATTGTAAATAAAATTTTATTTACCATCAAAGAATAAATGAGTTGTCAAAGAAGTTTGAAGCCCGAGGAGAAGGCCATAAGGCTTCTCTGATCAGATGTTGTTTTCATTTTAAAGTTTAAAATTCAAGTTAGTTTTTTAGTCAAGTGAAGTCATTTTCTTCTCTCAGGTTAGTTAGTTAATCATTTTAGTTTCAAGTTTGTGTATGTGACTCCATTTCCCAATGAGTAAGGCAACTTGGTCTACGGTTTTCTTGGAATCTCCTAAACGATTTGTTATCCCCATTGGAGCCAATGTTAGTGTCCAATAGTCACACTGATAAAAAATTACTCCTTTCACTGCAATTAGAGTCTTATGGTCAAATTGTTATATTTTTAGATAAAATTTGATACCTCTCCTAGTTTTCAAATGGTCAAGTAATTGTCTAAGTGTGATTGTTACTCTCATTTCATGGTCATCAAGGTCAAATCATAATCAATTTCATGAGTCATTTAGTCACCATAGGTCATTTCTCCTTCATTAAGTGTCATTATTTAAAATCTGGAAAGGAAGAGGCATGGTGTCATAAGGTTGATCATAAGCATGTCATGAGTGTCATATTCCATTTGGATTCATGTAGTCATCATCTAGAACTAGTAGAGTGCCATGAGAGTTAGCACCTAGGGAATAAATCACATCATAAAGTAATTTTTCTTGAGAATGCAGCAAGATGATGGAGCTTAGTGAAATGAAGTCGCCTTCACTAAGTGGGCCCGCAGGCGAATTCTGGCGCAAAGTCTATTTTTAGACTATGTCTATTTTTAGACATATGGAGCATGGTTCGGGGATTCTAGTTTGAGATTCTTGAAGTATGTGTCATGTTGGTAAAAATAGATGAGACTCTATTTTTGAGGTCAAAGAGGTCGAAGTCTATTTTTAGACTGCCTCTCCTTAAAACAGGGAAGTCAAATATTATTTACCCTTAATAATATTTAGACTATAAACAACAGTTTATTCTCTTGGAGCACTTCAGTTCGAGCTACAGAAGTGGCTCATGCATCTGACAGAGGAATCACGTGGTTCCCAAGGGTTTCATGGCATCATGCATGGTTGACTTCAGTTGGACTTCAGTGGCAGAAGTTTGGAGGAGTTAATGAGACAACTAGTGGAGTTGTGTTCTGTTTATTTTAGTTGAACTAGTTGAGATTAGTTTAACTAGCTAATCAATTAGTTATGAGTGGAGTGAATAAAATATTATTTAATTCATTAATTAGTAACTCATTATTCAACTCAAGAACACATCAGTTCACTACAGTGCATGATCAGTTCAGTGGAGACCAGTGAAAGAGGTAGATGAAAGGGTGGAGTTAGCTATTAGTTGTGACTATATTGTTGCTATTTGCAACACACAGATAGGTGGAGTAAGCCTATGAGGATTGCGCAGTTCAGGCTGGTGGTTTATCTATATAAAGAGGCCATCCCATAGCATTGAAAAACGCAATAGAGGCAAGGCAATTGGCGGTGAGTTTTGAACCAATAACTTGTTCAAAACTGAGCTAGATTGTGGGTAACTGTATGAGAAAGTACTGAGTATTTGTGAGGAGTATTGTACTGATTTTGTTACTTGATTTATCCATTATAATATACACAATAGATGCGGGGTTTTCAGCTATAAGCTTTCCCCATACATACTGTGTTAATGTGTATGATGATTTGATGTGTTATCGCTTGATTTTATTTCCGCATGTGTGATGATCTGAGTTGAGTTGAGCGGAAGAGATTATGTGTTGTGTATGAAGTTCAAATAGTATGTGACCAGGATAGTCTCGGTGAATAATTAATCATTATTCAGCAAATTTCTACATGGTATCGGAGCTATTGAAGCAGAGATTGATCATCACAGTGATTACAAACTTATTTCAGTAGACAGAGTCTGCATGCGGGCCAGGTAGCCTCCGGATTCATCTTTCTTCGGAAAGTGAAAGGTCTGGTAAACGCCCCTTGCAGTCGATCTCTGTGCTAGAAATAATTTGTTCTCATGATCTAGATTGGTTGAGCTTTGAGGTGGAATTCGAAATTTTGCAGCAGTTTTGTTTTCTTGGTGCCAGTGTTGAAAATGTCTTTCAACGGTTTGCGACTCGAATATGCTCTTGAAGGTAGTTCGAATTATGTTGCATGGAAGGATCGCATGGAGGCAGTATTAGAAGATAATGGTCTGAAGGAGTTCATAGATACGGATGTCCAAAAGCCCACTGATGCAGCCGAAGTCGATGCATGGCAAAAGAAGATGGCGAAGTGTCGAAGGATCCTGTTGGAGGGCGTCAAGGATCATATTGTATCCAGCCTGCATGGAAAGGCTTCTTCATTTCTAATGTGGAAAGCTTTGACGGATCTATTATAGAGTAAGAGTGACCAAAGGAAGCTGGCGCTCAAATATAAGCTTAGGAACATCAAGATGGAGAAGGGCGACAGTATCGCCAAATACCTCACGAAGTTCACTCAGTGCAGAGATGAGCTGGGAAGTGTGGGGGTGACTGTCGAAGACGAGGACATGGTCGACCTGGCTCTCCTTGGTCTTTCGAAGGCTTGGCACTCATATCAAGATAGTGTCAATGGTCGGGAGAAGCTGCCGGGATGGGAGCACCTTTGGGCGGATCTCATGCAAGAGGAGATAAGGAGGACTACTCGAGATGGATCTTCATCAAAGGGAGCTGATGAAGAAAACTGCGCTTTGGTGGCCAAAGAAAAGAAAGGGAAGGGTAAGAAAACCTCTCATTCTGGTGCAAAGGGCAAGAAGCAGGATATGGCGAAAGTGAAGTGTTTTCACTGCCATGATCACGGACATTATGCTACCAATTGTCCAAAGAAGAAGAAGAACAAGCAAGCGGGAAGATCAGCAGATGGAGAAGCTTTGGCTTCACAGTTCGAGCTTGACTTTTCACTGATTGCATGCTTGGTTTCAAGTGTGATGGGATCGGTGTGGTTCTTGGACAGCGGTGTGTCATTTCATATGACGGGAGATCGGGAGTTGTTCTCAGATCTGGAGGACAAAGATTTGGGTGTACACATCGAGATGGGCGATGATGGTAGATACAGTGCGACTGGTATCGGTACCATATCCTTTCAGAGGGAGTCTGGTAAACCCTTTGTACTAAAGGATGTCATGCATGTACCCGGATTGAAGAAGAACCTGATTTCAGTAGCTATGTTGGAGGATAAGGGATATGATGTGGTCTTCAGCGAAGGAAAAGCCTTCCTGCGCAGTAAGACTACCGGAGAGACCCGGAAGATAGGGGTTCGAACTCAGAACCTTTATCAGTTGCAGGTAGATGACTGCGCAGCTATGGCATGCAAGGCGGGAGAAGTGGTGAGCCGGGATGATGAGGGCGAACTGTGGAACAGGAGATTGGGCCACCTTCACCATGGAGCTTTGAAGATTCTGCAGCAGATTTCTACTGGACTTCCTAAAGGCACCCTTGCGCAGTCAGATCAGTGCAAGGGGTGTACTTTAGGGAAGTATGTGAAATCCACCTTTCACGAGAAGGATAGTCGCGCCACGACGATCCTTGAGAGAGTTCACACAGACGTGTGTGGTCCTTTCTCAGTTGCTTCGACAGCAAAGCACAGGTATTATGTGATCTTTGTTGATGATTTCTCTCGAAAGTGCTGGATCTTCTTCATGCAGAAGAAGAGCGATACATTCGCGAAGTTCCGTGAGTTTAAAGCACTGGTCGAGAAGGAGTCGGGGAAGAAGGTGATTGCTCTAAGGAGTGATAACGGTGGTGAATTCATCTCGGCTGAATTCAAGGAGTTCTGCAGCGCAGAAGGGATTTGGAGAGAGCTCATCGCACCCCATAACCCACAGCAGAACGGGGTGGCTGAGAGGAAGAACAGAACGATCGTGGGTGTTGCACGGGCGATGTTGCATGATCAGGGCCTACCCCTTCACTTGTGGGCTGAGGCATGCAATACAGCAGTGTATGTGCAGAACCGTTGTCCTCACAAGGTTCTTGGCATGAGCACACCAGAGGAGGCTTATTCTGGCAAGAGGCCTGATATTTCCCATTTGCGGATTTTCGGATCTCCTGTCTACATGCATGTGACAAAGGATGCGAGAAGGAAGCTGGATCCAACTGCTGAAGTTGGAATATTTGTGGGGTACACTGATACACCTCATAACTATCGGGTGTATGTGCCAGACAGTCGCAAGACTGTTGTGCGACGGGATATAAAATTTCAGGAGGAGAAAGCCATGCAGTGTTCGCTTGAGAGGGAGCTACACTTTCATGCAGATGAGGAGCTGTTAGTTCCTAAGGAGGAGCTTCCGGATGTGGATCAGACACAAGAGGAGGTTCAGGAGGTGGAAGAAACCACCCAGGCAGCGCCAACCATCAGAGGGCGCATGCGCACTACAGAAGCTGAGCGACTGGCTCGGGATGCAGAGAAGGTTGTAGGACCACCCACAGCACAGCGCAGACAGAGACAGTCACCGGATCGGTACACTGGATACATGGCTCTTATGAGTCAATGTGTTGTGACAGAGCCATCCTCTTTTGAGGAAGCTGTGGAGGAACCCGCATGGGTTGATGCGATGATCGAAGAATATGATTCGATCATCAGGAACAGTGCATGGGAGATTGTCCCAAGACCGGTTGGGAAATCAGTTGTAGGTTCGCGATGGATCTACAAGGTGAAGCAGGCGGCTGACGGGAGTGTGGAGAAGTACAAGGCGAGATTTGTCGCCCGTGGCTTCTCACAGATCGAGGGGATTGACTATGAGGAGAATTTTTCACCTGTCGCAAGGTACTCTTCCATACGGACGATCCTTGCTCTCTCAGCGCAGATGGGGTGGCACATTCATCAGATGGATGTGAAGACTGCGTTCCTCAATGGAGTTATTGAGGAAGAAGTGTACATAGAGCAGCCTGAAGGTTTTGAGATCTTCAGCAGTGAGTCGCATGTGTGCCGACTCAAGAGAGCACTGTACGGGCTGAAGCAAGCACCTCGTGCTTGGTACACTCGGATAGACAGCTACTTCACCGGGCTTGGATTCTCCAAGAGTGAGGCAGATCCAAACCTATACTAGATTGTGGTGGAGGGGAAGCTGTTGATCATCGTACTGTATGTAGATGATCTGATTTTGACTGGCGATGAGCAGTTGATACTTTCATGCAAGGAGGATCTTGCACGAGAGTTTGAGATGAAGGAATTGGGCATCCTTCATTATTTCCTGGGATTGGAGATTTGGCAGCGCAGCGGAGGACTGTTTGTTTCTCAGGGCAAGTATGCCCGGGAGATTCTGGAGAGGTTCAACATGCAAGGCTGCAAGCCTGTTGACACTCCTCTTCCTGGTGGTTGGAGGAAGGAGGATGCTACCTCAGCGGAGGTAGTGGATGCCACTGTCTATCGACAGTTGGTGGGGTCGCTTATGTATCTGGTCAATACACGACCCGATATATGCTATGCAGTTAACCAGCTTTCGCAAGCTATGGTTAAGCATACCAAGCTCTTTTGGAAGGCAGGCAAGCATGTATTGCGCTATATTAGAGGCACATCGGGATATGGTCTATGGTACAGACAGGAGGATGGAGCGAAGCTTTCTGGCTTCACTGATGCAGATTGGGCAGGGAGTCCAACGGACCGGAAGAGCACATCTGGAGGAGTTTTCAGCATTGGGTCGATAGTAGTTTCCTGGTACAGCAGGAAGCAGAGATCCGTGGCACTCAGTTCAGCAGAGGCCGAGTACATGGCAGCTAGCTTGGCTGCATGCGAGGCTATTTGGATGAGGAAGATCTTCGCAGGATTGTTCAGGTTGCATTTGGAGCCTACAGTGATCTACTGTGATAACCAGAGTTGCATTAAACTCTCGGCTAATCCAGTATTTCATGATAGGTCCAAACACATCGACATCAGGTACCATCATATCAGAGATTGTGTTCAGTGGAGAATCATGATGCTTTCATATATTCCCACGGAGGATCAGGATGCCGACATCCTGACGAAGGCGCTCACCAGGAGCAAGTTCAAATTCCACAGAGGCAGGATAGGGGTTGTAGATAATCCATATCTTGTTGAGAGGGAGTGTTGAAAATGCAGGAAGATGATGGAGCTTAGTGAAATGAAGTCGCCTTCACTAAGTGGGCCCGCAGGCAAATTCTGGCGCAAAATCTATTTTTAGACTATGTCTATTTTTAGACATATGGAGCATGGTTCGGGGATTCCAGTTTGAGATTCTTGAAGTATGTGTCATGTTGGTAAAAATAGATGAGACTCTATTTTGAGGTCAAAGAGGTCGAAGTCTATTTTTAGACTGCCTCTCCTTAAAACAGGGAAGTCAAATATTATTTACCCTTAATAATATTTAGACTATAAACATCAGTTTACTCTCTTGGAGCACTTCAGTTCGAGCTGCAGAAGTGGCTCATGCATATGACAGAGGAATCACGTGGTTCCCAAGGGTTTGATGGCATCATGCATGGTTGACTTCAGTTGGACTTCAGTGGCAGAAGTTTGGAGGAGTTAATGAGACAGATAGTGGAGTTGTGTTCTGTTTATTTTAGTTGAACTGATTGAGATGAGTTTAACTAGCTAATCAATTAGTTATGAGTGGAGTGAATTAAATATTATTTAATTCATTAATTAGTAACTCATTATTCAACTCAAGAACACATCAGTTCACTACAGTGTATGATCAGTTCAGTGGAGACCATTGAAAGAGGTAGATGAAAGGGTGGAGTTAGCTATCAGTTGTGACTATACTGTTGCTATTTGCAACACACATATAGGTGGAGTAAGCCCATGAGGATTGCGCAGTTCAGGCTGGTGGTTTATCTATATAAAGAGGCCATCCCATAGCATTGAAACACGCAATAGAGGCAAGGCAATTGGCGGTGAGTTTTGAACCAGTAACCTGTTCAAAATTGAGCTAGATTGTGGGTAACTGTATGAGAAAGTACTGAGTACTTGTGAGGAGTATTGTACTGAGTTTGTTACTTGATTTCTCCATTATAATATACATAATAGCTGCGGGGTTTTCAGCTATAAGCTTTCCCCATACATACTGTGTTAATGTGTATGATGATTTGATGTGTTATCGCTTGATTTTATTTCCGCATGTGTGATGATCTGAGTTGAGTTGAGTGGAAGAGATTATGTGTTGTGTATGAAGTTCAAATAGTATGTGACCAGGATAGTCTCGGTGGATAATTATTCATTATTCAGTAAATTTCTACAATTTTGTTAAAGTACATGATGTCACTTCACTAACAAGCCAAAATCGAGTTTTTAAGTTATAAAGGGACATCAAATAATTTCAAAAATTCATTCCATCCTTCCACGAGTTTCAAGAGCTCCTATCCATCAATTTGAAGAGGTGCCATATCCACAAAAACTTCGAATTTTTTCCACCACTACTCTTACATCAGTCTGTTCCATTTCTGGAGGGTCTTGCTGCACTTTTTATTTGGAGGAAAAATGGAGAAAGAAAGGTTTAAATTATCATCTCAGTGCTTCAAAGGCTCTTTTAACAAGTAATTCCAACCTTACAAACCCTCTAATGCATCCTTTTTCTACAGAAAGTGGGTCAAAATCTGTCCCTAGGGTTTTGTTGCATTTTCTTGTTGTGTTTTCTCTTCCATTGGCGTTTTACATCTTTTGAGAGGAAACTTCCTTGTTTTTGGGTTCATACATCCTTCATTATCCTCATCAAACATTCCCCACCCTTACCCTCTCTAAAAATCCTTCATTTCATCATTTCCATTATAAAACCCAACTTGTTGCTATGCTTCTCGCACAAGTCTGTGTTTTCCCTTTTCCCCCACTTATTTCTCACTCATTTTGAGAAATTTCACTTTCACTCTGTCCCTAACACCTATCCTTAACTGTAATGTCCCAATTTTTATGGGACATTAATTTTTTCCATTTTCATATAGAAGATAAATAAAATGGGTAGAAGACCCATTCATTTGATGAATATGTAATAAAAATCCTCTTGGTATGAAGGAGGATCAATTTTTGAGCTTTATTTCACACCTCCATGTGTGAAAGGGGGCTTATGCAAGAAGGATAGGCCAGGTTTGACCAAGTCAAACTGCGCAGTAGCATGAGGTGGAGAGCACATTATGGGCCAGTGTAGTGGGATAAGGAGGGAAACTTATAGAGGAAGGAAACCCTAATGAGTGGGGTCCATTGAGAGAGGTCTCACATTTCTTAAAAAGGAGGGCAAGGTTGCCATTGAAAATCATGTTGAGTATTATTCATCTCATTGTCTATTCAGACAAGAGAGCATTCTTTGTTGTACACAAGAATTGCCAGAGGAATTCCTGTTTAGGATTCCTTCCCCTTCTTGAGAGGCCTCTTGAAGGTTGATCTTCATTCTCCACATCTCATGGCTCAAGGCCAAAGCTACTATCTCCAGTGACAACGTTATTCTTGTTTAGGAGTGTTGTTGCATTGAAGAGAGTTGCAGTGGAGGACATATACACCACTTCTGTAGCTTATTTTCAGAGGAAGGGAGTCCCTATTCCTTTGAGGACTTAGTGAGGAATACTTCAAAGAATTATTGCAGATTCGGCATCAAGGCCATTTCAGTCCCTTGCCCCTACAGCGCAGTTCACCCAGTGACTGCGTTATTTTCTTGAGAGCATTTGTAGTAGGCCTCTTGCAGATTATTGGAGGGAGAGATATTTAGTGAAGGGATCAGCCTTTCACTTGAAATATCCATTGGAGGAGGCACATTTAGTTTCAGCATCAGATTCAGCCATCTCCATCCAGTTCTATTTCTGAGTTGCTGCAGCTACCCAGCTACTTTGGCATTTTGCAAATTTTGTGTTCTATGATCAATCCTTCCAGGATTGATAGGGGGTAGCATTTGGGAGTTGATATATTCACTCTTAATGTTATTTTGTACCATATCATTGTATATCTATGCATTTGGCATCGGTAGTAGGCAGTTTCTCTTTAAAACTGCGCTGTCATAGCTAGGGCTTATATGTGCAGCAGAGTTTCTTCATGATTTATGTACTCTTCTCTTGAGATCTGGCATTGTGCATCTTGAGTATCATTTCCCTCAAGATTTTGTATAAATATGTTGCTGCTATGATTATAATGAGATAGCTATGGATTCCTCTTAAATTTTTATGAGTATGTGTCACTGCTATTTGTCAAATGGTGTATTTTCTTATTGATGTAGTTCTATCTTGAGGTATTCTCAATAGAGTAGCTTTTTCCTAATAGGAAATCTCACATAGCTATAGACAGAGTCTGTGAAGGGCCAGGTAGCCTCTGGATCTCATCCTTTTTTTAGAGGTGACATATCCGAAAAATTCCCCCATAGTCTATCTCTGGAATAAACTTGTGTTATTTCTGAAAAAGGGACATTACAGTGGTATCAGAGCATCAAACTGGCACAGCCTGTGAGTTCAATTTCAAAGGGGAATGATGAAGAATATGGGTCTAGCCTAATCTAATTTTGGAATAAAGAAGAGCCTCCCTAAGCAGGAGGAGAAGAAAAGAGGAGAAGAGGAAGGTTCATGCACTTCCTACTCTCTTGAAGACCAGCATGGAAGATGCTTGGATTTCCAGATCTTAAGCAAGTACCTGGGTGATTATAAACCCCATTCTATAGCATTCAGGAGAGCTACAACATTCTCACAGTCTATTCAGCATATGGAGGAGAGAAGGCCCTGTGGAAAAGGAGAAATCAGAGGAAATAGGCTTCTATTGTCTACATTTGATAGGGTTACTTCAGCTAGAGCTTGGGAGAGAAGCTGGAGGCAATTTTATTGTTGTATACAATGGAAAAGAAAGAAGCAGTGGTGATGGCAGCACTGTACATGGAGGATGAACCCTCTTTTTGGTGGTTCAAACCCTTGGTCCATTCAAGGGTGAGCTATTTTGCAGTATTTTCTCAAAGGTTGACCAAAACCTTTGATGGAGGGAGAACACAGGGAGAGAAGCTCACACCACCATGGGAGGAGGATTGCACCAACGCTGTTATAGATTTGGAGGAGCAGCCTTCTACATCTATGGATGAGGTAGCCATTGCATTAGAAGAAAAGTCCATTACATCCACACAAGAAGGTCCCAAGATCCACCAAGGTATGAGCAAGGTTCCACTTTCTATTTCAGAAAATTATCTTAAGGATGGTGGAATTTCATATGGAGATGTCCAAGGATCAAACCACATGGCCACTTTAGGGCCTCATGTTTGCACTGCTCTGTGCAAAGGGTTCAAGGAGGAGAAGAACCCTCATCCTTATACATTTTGATGATTTGAATTCAGTCTTCAAGGTAGGAGTGCAAATTTTGGAGGATGAAGTAAACCATGACACCTCAATGGAGAATCATGAAGAAAATTATGAATCGGAGGAAGAGACAGCTGCTACATCATTGGAGGAACTAGCAGCACTGTTGAACATGGGTGGAGAGGAGAAATCACTTCCATCACATTTGGATCTTTATAGGTCCAACATAGTCATGGGTGAGAGGCCTTTCTTAAGGGATCTCCAAGGAGCTACATTTCAAACTCTCATGAAATGCAAAGATCAAGAATTGATGGTAGCCCTCATGGGAGGAGTACCAAAAGAATGGGAAATATGGTAGGATACTTACATCATTGAGCATCATAGAGTATGGATGCATGATGTTTATGTGATTCTCATATCATTCATTATGTCTTCATCACATGGGTTGTTTGATGGAAGTATGGGAGAGCAGCAAAATACATTGTTTCTTTTCTTGAGAGAGCAAGGGTAGAATTGCTCTCATACTTTGCATGATGTTGCAGAAGGAGGAGATGGCATTATATCGTTGGTATTTGATGATACAGAGGTACTTCCATCTTGGGAGGGACTTCTTATGTATTGCAAAATTATGAGAGATATCTTTGACAAGAGCATGTCAAAGAATGGAGATGGACATTGATGAGAGGCTATGTGAATAGGCCAACAACGTTCTCTCTTCGGAGCAGTAATCGATGGATGAAGTGTGGCCAACGGAAGTGTGGTGGATCCATAACCCACAAGTCCCAGGAAAATTTCATATTTGTTGCATTTTATAGACAAAGAGGAGGTTAGATGGATGAGGTAGTGGAAGAAGTCATCTATGATACATTCCTCTTGACTTGGATTTCCAAGCATGAGAAGAAGGGTTTTCTTGTTGCAACTAGTTCATTCCTCTTCATGGGAGCATGCCAAAAAAACTATGGAGGGTTAATTCATGGATACATACATCATCTTACTCCTAGTATATGTTAAGAGATCTATTTTTACATTGGCTTATTTGTATACTCTTATCACTATCTTTGTAGTGCATGGCTCTACAAGAGGGCAAGCTTTCCAGATTGCTCCATGGATAAAAATTGGGCCAACTTGTATGATGGAGGCAGCAATATTTTATATGGCCTTAGGCAAGTGTTTTATTTCATGTATGATCAGTGATATACTCAGCCATTTTCTATTTATCAGTAGCCATCATGACATACATAGCAATTCATGTAACACAAAACAACTTGCCATGATATTTTCTAAAGCAGCAGTTTGGTAAAACTGCGCTGTCACTCTTGGGGAAACTGTTGGTACACTCTTGCAACACATGAAACCTTCAAAAAATTCCTCATTTTATTGCTGATCATGAATTCCTTTCTGATATGGATCATATTTGTGAAAGAATCATGATTATGAAAAAGGCACTGTGTCTTTGAGTGAGACAAACTCTCACATTTTCTACAGTGCATGTTCTAAAGGGAACATGAAAGGAGGCATGGCTACAGCCACATATTTTCTCATTTGAGGGGAGAGCCGTGGGCTTGGTGATGTTATCCATCCATTTTATGTATATGGGCAGGTGTTTGACCTTATGTTGCTGATTCACTCATCTATTTTATTGTTCAATAGTAGAGGTGATATTCTTGTACAATACTTGCCATGCTATTTTCTGCAGCTGCAATGGGTGAGGTTGCATCATAACCCTATGAGGAATTGTTTGCACTTGCTGAAAATGGTATAACCTATAGAAAAAATTTTATGGGGAAATTCTATGGTGATCTTGCCCTATTCATCATAGATGACATGTCTTGGGCGAGCTGGATTTTCATTGATGGAGGAGATATCCTTGGAGGATTGCTCTTCATGTTGCCACTTGGAGGCAATATATTTTTAGCCCTTGATAAGAACACACTCCACACTAATCATAAGTGGAGGAGAGGACAGCATGGGGTGAGATATGGAGCTCGCCATATTCAGATTTTCAGCCCACCTTCTTTTCCGGAGCTCAAGGTGGAGAGAGTTTTATACGAGTTGCTATGTTTGGAAGCAGCTCATGTTGTATGGATTATTCCTTGGGGATGGGAGATTCATATGGGGATGATGAGTCCCACTTTATATCAGATCTCATGCCTCAAGGAGGCCCTTAGACAACCCATTGTTTCCTTCATGGATATTTTCTTCTACATGATATCTATTTGGGAATGTTCACCAAAGGCTAGATTGCATATGTTGGAGGGACAATCTGAACATTTGATTGATGATATGGCATCCTTTTCTTGGGGGAGTTTATCATGCATGGATTCTACAAGGAAAGTAAGGGGAAATAAACCAGTCTTTCCTAGTACTTACTTGAGGAGAAGCAATCTTTGAGAGGGGAGGACTGTAATGTCCCAATTTTTATGGGACATTAATTTTTGCCATTTTCATATAGAAGATAAATAAAATGGGTAGAAGACCCATTAATTTGATGAATATGTAATAAAAATCCTCTTGGTATGAAGGAGGATCACTTTTTGAGCTTTATTTCACACCTCCATGTGTGAAAGGGGGCTTATACAAGAAGGATAGGCCAGGTTTGACCAAGTCAAACTGCGCAGTAGCATGAGGTGGAGAGCACATTGTGGGCCAGCGTAGTGGGATAAGGAGGGAAAATTCTAGAGGAAGGAAACCCTAATGAGTGGGGTCCATTGAGAGAGGTCTCACATTTCTTAAAAAGGAGGGAAAGGTTGCCATTGAAAATCATGTTGAGTATTATTCATCTAATTGTCTATTCAGACAAGAGAGCATTCTTTGTTGTTCAGCAAGAATTGTCGGAGGATTTCTTGTTTAGGATTCCTTCCCCTTCTTGAGAGGCCTCTTGAAAGTTGATCTTCATTCTCCACATCTCATGGCTCAAGGCCAAAGCTACTATCTCCAGTGACAACATTCTTCTTGTTCAGGAGTGTTGCTGCATTGAAGAGAGTTGCAGTGGAGGACATCTACACCACTTTCGGAGCTGATTTTCAGAGGAAGGGAGTCCCTATTCCTTTGAGGAATTAGTGAGGAATATTTCAGAGCATCATTTAAGATTTGGCATCAAGGCCATCTTAGTCCCTTGGCCCTACAACGCAGTTCACCCAGTGACTGTGTTATTTTCTTGAGAGCATTTCTAGTAGGGCTCTTGCAGAGTATTGGAGGGAGAGATATTTAGTGAAGGGATCAGCCATTCAGTTGAAAGATACATTGGAGGAGTCACATTCAGTTTCAGCATCAGATTTAGCCATCTCCATCCAGTTCTATTTCTGAGTTGCTCCAGCTACCTAGCTACTCCGACATTTTGCAGATTTTGTGTTCTATGATCAATCCTTCTAGGATTGATATGAGGTAGCCTTTGGGAGTTGACATCTTCAATCCTAATGTTATTTTTTACCATATCATTATATATCTATGCATTTGGCATTGGTAGCAGGAAGTTTCTCTTTAAGACTGCGATGTCATAGCTAGGGCTTATATGTGTAGCAGAGTTTCTTCATGATTTATATACTCTTCTCTTGAGGTTTGGAATTGTGCATCTTGAGTATCATTTCCCTCAAGATTTTTCATACATATGTTGCTGCTATGATTATAATGAGATAGCTATGGATTCCTCTTACATGTTTATGAGTATGTGTCACTGCTATTTGTCAAATGGTGTATTTGCTTATTGTTGTAGCTCTATCTTGAAGTATTCTCAATAGAGTGGATTTTTCCTAATAGGAAATCTCACATAGCTATAGAAAGAGTCTATGAAGGGCCAGGTAGCCTCTGGATCTCACCCTCTTTTTAGAGGTAACATATCCGAAAAATGCCCCCACAGTCTATCTCTGGAATAAACTTGTGTTATTTTTGAAAAATGGACATTACATTAACTCCCATACATTTTTTAGATTTTTTCCTACCCCTCAGCCCATCCATTACGTTCCCTCAAGTTGCTGCATTTTTAGCGCTATTTTCCAACTCAAAGTCCCTTTCCCTCTCTTCTTTGAAACTAGGGTTTTCTATCAAAAGTGAAACCAAAAATATGGTGAAGAACAGTGAAAGGAGGAGGTATAATGGAGGAGATATCTCAAGATATGAGCCAACTCATATGCAAGAGGTCAATGCATCAGAATTTATCAGAAGATCATTTGAGTAGGTAGGCTACATAGGGTTTTGTATAAAAGTGCAAGAGGTAGGCTATCATCGTGACATAACAAGCCTCTTTGCCACCAATTTCCAGAAGGATCAGGAAAATATAGCAGGGATAATTTTTCAAGTTTTAGAAGAGGTCATAGCTTCAGAAACTACTATCTCTAAACAAGGTGAAATTTGGTTCAAGAGAATGGATTTAGACCTAGAACACTATAAGATGTTCTTGAAACCATAGTACAAGGAGTCACCTTATCATGTTTTTCCTAGTAGGAAATTGTTGGACAAGTACAACCCTTTGATGAAGATTATTATGAAGTATTTCACTTATGAGCTTAGGTTTACCGGGCTATACTAATATCATATCAGATTATTGATGCATTTCATTTCTAAAAAGCCCCTAAACCTACCTAACTATATGTTTAGAAGTTTGGTGAAGATGAAAAAGAAGGTGTAGTATAAAAGAAGTGATCATCAAGAAAGCCTCTTTCATCATGATTTATTTAAGGTAATAGTCCTCCACCAGCTAACATAGGTCAACATGTCATGGGAAGCTCTTGGAGGCAGTTTCTCTCTTACCTATCTCCAACTAGTCGAAGAGTCAAATCTCTCCTTCATCATCATTCAGACCACAAGGACTTGAAACATAAATCATGCCATCAGTGACAAAAACACAGCCTAGAACAAAAATTTCAAGGGAAGATAAGAAAGGTAAGAATCTAGTTTTTTTTTTCTTGAAGAAAAAGAGGAGATCCCTAAGTCTAGGTCTAAAACTAGATATCAAGAAAAAATGATACCTAAGGAGGTTGTTAGTGAAGATGCAATTTAGTTGAAAACCATGAGAGAGGAATCACCTTTGAGAAGACATGATTCACCATTTCATAATGAAGAAGTGGTACCTCTAGTAGTTGAGATGGATGATCTAGGAGTACATCATGGAGATAAGGCAGTAGAAGATATCATCAAGACTAAGGATGCCCAAATTAGAGAGTTGAAGGATGATCTATCCAAAGAACATTTCATGGTGTATTTCTTACAACAGGAGAATAAAAAGTTGAGGCAAGCTCTAATGCAGAAGAGAAATCCAGAGGAAGACCCCCCATCAGCAAGTAAAATAGGTGTTTTGACAAAAAAGGATAAAGGTAAGGCCATTATTGATGTTGAGAAGTTTGAAGAGAATAACATTCAAAGACATCATAGGAGACCTAAGACAAGAGCAATGGCTAGGAAGGAACAAAATCTAGAAGATCCATCTCCTCCTCAATCAAAAGACACCATAGCTGCTCCTCAAGCTCAAGATACTATATTTGACTCCATAAGTGTTGATATTGAGAAAAAAAAGGAGTATTGTCTTGATAGAGTGAATTTACACTTGGAGAAGATATTGGAAAAATAAAAGAGGGATACCACCATGCAAATAAATATGGCAAGGTACTATTATGCTAGGAACATGATTTTCAAGGTTAGGGTGAAAAAAATGAAGAAGAAACTCAAAAGAACCCAAAGGAAAATTTAAATGAAGAAAATTCTAGACCTATTGGCTGATGCAACACTGGTGGTATGAAAGAAAAACAAAAATCAAGGAAAAAGAGACACGGTTTTGAAATTTTGAAGCTTTTTGTGTGCACAGGGAAAAGCATCCTACAGAAACACAACAACTGGTTCATGTGATTTTTCTCAGAGGGTCCAAATAAAAAAATTTAACCATGGTTGGACAACTAATGAATTAAGGATATTAGAAAATCACTTTAGGATGTTTGTAAGGTCATAATGTGAAGAAAATAATCAAGCATTTCCTTTTTCACACCTTTCTGCCACCTTTTCAGAAATTCGTTGCGTTTCTAGACATTTGTTTCTAAAATTAGTTTTGAGGGGACTAAAATGATGATTGTGGATGACTTAAAGGTCCCAGGGTGTAGTAGATATCATAATATTTCTCCACCAACCTCCAAAATCATTCAGAACCTCTTTTCAGTCATCTAAAAATCAAGCCAAATTTGTTTTGTTTCTGCTAAAAATATTCTTTTGTTTCTGGGTTTGAAGGTTTTTCACTACACATGGAGGTCAAAGGTAAAACTTGGTCAATGTAATAGTTAAATAATGAGCTTTATTATGATTAATAGGCTTATTAATGGTTATATTTGTTAATAATATTGTGGTTAATGCCTTGAGAGATAAGCTCAATTAGTTAGCTAAAAAAGGGGAAAGTTGTCTCTAACTTCCCTAGGATTAGGAAATGAATCATTAGGTTCATTAATTAGTTGTTATGGATTATGATTCGGCTCCTTAGAGGTGAAATATTGTTTTTTTTCTATATGTACTCAGAAACAAGTCAAAGAGAAGGTTGGATACTTGAAGTTCACACTTTTTTGAAACTGGTATACTTTACTCTTTGCAGAAATAATATTCAGGAAGTTGCAACTATTTTGATGGGATTCTTGTGATGTGGTTGGTGACAGTGGTTTTCTCCATTTTTACTTATGCATCTGATGATTACGTTTTCTTAATAGACATATATGTTCTTATTGTGTTAATATCATAAGTTTTAAACATGATATATTGTCTCATATTCTCTGTGTTATCTGAGATTTTCATATACGTGTTTTATCTTCTAAAGAAATGAATGCATGCATGTATGCTCATTTTACTCCTTCTACATGAATTCCTCCTCACCACACTACAATGAAAAATTTCATTTGTTTCACTGGTTACATCTATCCTAGATCATTATATGATTGTAGTTGATCCTTTGGAACACTTATGCTAGTTCCTAATCTGGTGCTTCTTATCCAGCAAAACCTAAATCAAAAACCCTATTAAGCTAATAACTATCCTAACACCATAATACTCTCAAGTCACTTCCATTGGTTGTGAGATTGATTTTGAGAGAGCTCTCTATGATTCGGTAGTGCTAGATGTTAGTCTCCTATACCAATAGGTTTCATTTTTCATGATTGTCTTGATTGAACTATGGAATATGTTCAAACCTTCTTTCTTGAGCAAAGGTGTTCCATATTCTTGAAAAAGACCAAAAAATCAAATAATTTAAAAATGTAAAGAGGGTATACCCTAAAAGAAAAATCAAAGGGTAAGAAAAATAAAATGGTCAAAAAAGTGAAAGAAATGAACCCCAAACAAAAAATAGACCAAGGAAAGTGTGCAAATCCAAATGCCACTGCTATTTCATTTTTGTAATAAAACAATTGTGTGCAGCTTGTCAAACCTTTGCCACAATTCATGAATAAGTCAAACTGTTTAAACTTGGCTTACTCATATTTCAATTTCATGTTGTAGATTAGAGAATAAATGTCTGTCCAAACAGTTTAATCTTGGCAGATAAGTAGATAGGTAGAGTTAATAAGAGGTGCTCAACAGTTTAATCTGAGCCCTTGGATGTAATAAGGGTAGAATTAGATAGATTTGCCTTGTAAAAAGAAAAGATTGAAAAGGGTTTGCAAGTCTAAATGCACCCTAATAAAGAAGAGAAAATGGTAGTAGTAGATAGGGTAGGTAGATGGTGTTGAAAAGTTTTATCTGATGAATGATGCTGCTAAATGTTTTTGATCCTTTACTTTCATCACAAATACTGAAACAGGAAATACACTGGAAAATCACAGCAAGCAAAGTCAAAATCATTAACTTCCCTCATCACTTTCCCCTTAAAAGTTTTACTAATTTCCCCCAAAGTACTAAGGTATTTGGAGATCAAAGGGGCTCAAGGCATTTCCTTGACTTTTGGAGGGATCGGACCCTCGGCCTAATGATCAAAAAGACCTAAGTACTTGAGATAATTCATCATTATAATCATTCACCTTTAACCTTGTCCTAAGTAAAATCCTATTTTACTTAGGGAAATCATGCAAAATTCCATAAAAATCCCTCAAGAAAACTTGCTATTCTAAGTTTAAGTGTTGAAGATAAGATATTGCAATTTACTTCAGAAGTTATCACTTTCTTAGATGTGCAAAATATTTTGAGTTTCCTTGTCCCTTTGTCATATTAATGTTTAACTCTATTTACTAAATCCCTAGTGAAATGCCCTATCCTAAGTATATAACTCCTTTTTTATAAATACCCCAAAAACCTCTTTATTATAAAGTTTAACCAAAGTAATTATTTCCCCATGCATTCAAATAAAAACCCACTATATAAGCCCTTTGGTTAAATTATATCTTTATATAATAATCCCGCCCCTATGGTAAGTTAATTATATTAATTAATTTATCATATAATAAAACATATATGAAAAATAAAACTTTAAACATACGATATATATGTTTAAACCCAAAAATATAAATAAAACCCGAAGTTTTATTTTCGAAACCAAACTTTGGATAATTCCCGCGCCAACGTGGCTCATCCACCTGGCATCCCACCCGATACTTTAATTTTAATACCTGCGCCTAACAAAACCCCGCCACGACTCCTTTTTTCATTATAATTACGGGATTAATTAATTATCTGAATTAATTAATAATTATACTTCCCCGCCTATCAGACGCCCCCCGGGGAGATTAATAAAGTTAATGGCATTTGAAACCCTGCCGGGCCCGCGCAATAACTATCCCATTATCTTTCTGTTTCTTCAACCGTCAGATCGCTCCTCCGCAGATCAACGCTCCATGTCAATCCCGCTACCCATCCTTTGTAAGAACTTTAACCAGCGCGGGATTGGTGGTATTGAAACAGTTCACCGTCCACGTGTCAATTACTTTGTGGAATCGCTGCCCTCCCGACTAATACCACCTTCGTCCATAAGCGATGCGGGGATTACCGCTTACCGCTTACTGCTTACCGCTCAACCCTCCACACGTCAGCCCGTACATTGATGACGTCACTCCTCAAAAAAATAAAAAACCCTTTTAACTTGTGAATAAAGCCAATTTTCATGTTTTTTTTCCGTTATTTTTGTTATTGAAAACGACGGCGCCTTCTGCTACGATTTTCGAATTTCCGCTAAAATCCACTGTTCCATTCAATTTCGCTCCAATATTCCATGGCACCTGTGTACGAGTACCCTCCTGCCATCGCCTGATACCTGTTAAAAGCCAGTTTTCTTCCAAGAACAGGTATTTATCCTATAGCGCTTCGAAACTCAAATAGAAAGTCTGTTTTCCCTGTTTTCCACTGAATTGGTAATTAAATCTTATCACTGAGGTTATTCTCTGAGATTGAAAACTGTTAATTCTTCCCCCAGAACTGGCAATTGTGCCAATTTCCTCATTTAAATCGAAAAGCGCCCGGCCTGTGAAGAAAACCCAGGAACTTCCATTCTGAATCCACAAGAACCAAAATGGAAGCCCCTGCAGCCCTGAATGTGACCCCACTGAATGCCCCTCACAGAGAGTTAGAGTATTTACCCTTAGTGGACAAAGATTTTCAGATTAAAGACTTGCATTTTGATGAAAGCCCCCTTCTGAGTTTTTGTCGCTGCAGAGACGATTATTCAAAGGGGCAATATGTTATTGGACTGTGGGAATCCAATCTCCCAAGGTATCTCATCCCCCCAGTCATTAATTTCCCAGAAATTATCCACTATTGCCATTCCAGCTATGATCCCACTCAGAGAGCTGTAATTTCCCCTGACCAAAATGTTCTATTGCCCATTACTCCCCAGGCCATCAATGAAATGCTACACTTTGAACCTGACCAAGAATTGGCACCTCTGTCCATGGAAGAATTGATTGAGAAGTCTAATAAATTGACCCCAGAGAAATTAGAGTCCATTTGCCATAATTTCATGTTGCCTGAACACCAACCTAAGGGACCTCCTCCCTATGGTTTTTATTATTTCAATCAATTGGGAAGACTCATCCTCAATATGATATCTTTTTTCTTGGGCTTCAACACCAGTGAATATGTTGATGAGATAACTTTGGTTTTGCTATCCATTTTTACTCCTGGGCAACCTCCTGAGATTAAATATGACTTTGCCTCCTTCATAGCCAACAAGATCCATGATCAGTTCATGAGGCTAGATGATGAAAAAGTTTTTAAATATTCCTCAGTCATTTATCATCTCATTATCTACTATCAGTCAGAAAAGTTCCCTTTCCCTGTTCAAAAACTTGATGCCAACGGAAACCCAAGGTCAGTTATATTTTGGTCTCCCATAATTCATTCTTATGAGTATCCCTATTCCTATTCTGAGTTTATAGATTTTTTTGTATATCCTGCAACTACATTGTTGACAGGGATTCCTCCCCCAAGACTCAGTAATGAAATAAAGAAGACCTTGCAACTTTCAAGGACCTATAAAGTTGGGGATTGGTATTTGTATCAAAACCATACAGTCATCAGAATCTATGGATGTGAATTACATCCATTCAAGTTACCAAAGTATGTACCCATGAGATTGTTTGCCTTGGAATATTTTAGGCAAATGAATAATTCAGATGTGATCCATTTTTGTAGTGTGAAAAAGAAAGCTCAACTCCGGATTAAAAGTCAATTAGGTCCCTACATCTGCAACTCTAGAGAGGCTGAGCGAGAAGCAGAGGATATATTACAAAACCACTGCAAATTTCAAAGAAGTTTTCGTTGGGTTCCTTATGACCCATTTGGTTTCATCTGTGAAAAAAGATTAAAGAAAAAATATTCCCCTTATATCCACCACAAGATTCCTGATATAGAGCAATATGCTAACCAAGATGAATGGGTGGAAAAAACACTTGTTGAAGAAGAAAGTGCAGAAGAAAAAATGAATAAAATTATGAATGATCTTCAAAAGAAATATGACCTAGAATCTTATGGTCAAGTGCAGGTATCTCACATTGGCACATCTTCAGCAGCAAATCCACAGCAGAGATTGCAGGAAGGCAGTTCATCAGTGGCAGCAGAGACAAAAGGCAAAGGAAAGGAACCTGCATTACAGGTGATTGAAACTTTAGTCATGGCTGAGAAGCCTCGAACTTCCAGAGAAGTTTCTCCCACTCAGGCAAAGCACACACAAGTTCCAGAGTTACAAACTCCATCAAATGTGGAAATAGGAAAGAAAAGGCAGACTCCAGATACCACTCCTCCAAAAGAAACCTCACAGGCACATCAAGCCAAGAAACAAAAACCAGATCCACTTTCAGATGTGGAAATCATAGATGAAATGTTTGATGATGGAAGGGAAGATAGTCAGCAAACTGGTACAGTTAGTGAAACAAACACAAGCCAGAAAGGGAAGGCTTTACAAAAGCAATTGAGTACAGAACTATCCTCTTTCAAGCCACCTAAAACAAATACAGGGGATATAAAAAGAACTTTCATCAACATAAAGGCAAAGAATGATCCATTAAGGATGAAAGTATATGACCAATATCTAAAGATGGCTCCCCATAATCAAGAAAGGTTAATGTCAGCATTTGACCTTTCACAAGGCAAAATGCTGATGAGCCACTTCAAGACAAAGGTGCCAAAGCCCATGTCAGCAGCTGATTACATTAGAACAAATTTTGAGGTCCTGGCAAAGGACATTCATCCTTTGGACCAGATAGAACTGCACAGACAAACTGGGGAAATGGTATATTCCACTCTTACCAATAAAGCCATGGCAGCCATAACGCTGCAAGATTCTTTGAATAACACAACTGCACAATTGCAAATTGAGAGGGCCTCTTCTCAGGCCAAAGATAATAGAATAAGGTCTCTAGAAGACATAATCATTGGCTTGGGTCACAACCCCAAAGACATTAAAAGTATTGAGGCATTAATAAAGAAGAAAGATGATGACATAGCTGCACTAAGAAAGCAGCTAAAATTGCCAGCCTCAAGGCACCCTCAGACCCAAGAAGTTTTAAAGGGGAATTCACAAGAAGAGGTAATGGAGTTGCTCCTAAATATTACTGAGCGACTAAGTGAAACAGAGAAAGAATTAGAGCAAGCTTTACAGGAAAAAGAAGCTATCAAACAGGCTACAACCACAGGTACTACAACAGCAAAGCAACAAACAGAGCCAGAACAGGTAAACACTTATGGTTTGAGTTCTGATGAGTTAATAAAACAAATGGAAAGTCTACAACTAAGGGTCACAGAACTTCAAACCACGAAATTGCAATTAGTAAAATTGGAGGAGAAATATGATGCATCTAAGAAGACAGTTGCTGATAACACCAGGGAAATAAAAAGGTTAGAAAAATTGGTTCAGGCTTTGGAGAAGGACCTTTCATTAGAAAAGCCTTTAAAGGAAATAAATGAAATTCTTTGGGGTAGTATCATTGAGTTAATAAAGGGTATTTGGCCCTCTGTTCAAGCTATTTTTGAACAAAATGATTTGGTTAAAATAGCCCAAGAAGAAATATACAGGACAAGAAATGAATTAAGAGGTAGGCCTGAGCATGCCAATCAGCTTATTCAATTTCTAAACACCAGGACAAAGCAACAGCTTGCAGTATTAGGGATTGAGGACAGGACCGGCACAGTTTTGGAAATAAAGAGAGTTTTAATCAAAAGAACTTTCATGCAGAATTTAGAAAGGAAGTGCTCAGATATTTTGGTTGATATCAATATTTTCAGAGAGAAATTTCAATATTTGTTGGACAGTGGGTTACCAAGTCCTATGCTCTCAGAGGATCAAATAATGGACTTGGAAACCTATGTAAAGAAAATAAATACTCATGCTCAAAATACAGCTGCTTGTTCTACCAGTTTATCAAAGTCAACATTACCAACAGGAAGAAATATCTATGATAGAGTGAGGAATTTATTTCATCTGGAACATGAAATAAAGTATCTGTTCCCTAATGAGCCCACCTTTTACAAACTTACCGAAGCAGATGAGACATTGAGAAAACTCAAAAGAACTATGATACCAGATGACCAATGGTGGAAAGAATTATTGGAAATTCTATAAAATTTATCTTCAGGATGAGAATTTTATCTTTACTATCAGGTAAAAGGATAAAAATGAGTACAGATGAAAGAGTATCAGTTACGTAGGTTGAAGAGTATCCGTAAAGACAAAGAGTATCAAGCAAGCAAAGAAATTACTCCACAAGACAGCATTGAGCCCTTTTTCAGCACTTACCTCCAGCACATCAGCAAAATGAGGAAACAACACATCAGCAGTTACCTATTATTCTATCCACGAGACCATTTGTCTCCTGTTTATTTGTAAATTACTCAGTCACCCTAGGTTATTGGCTAAGTTAGTGTGAGATTTTTTCAAGTTTTTCTTGTATAAATAAACCCTCAAAGGAAGTACTGAGGGTGGATTCTATTACTCTGCTGTAACATTGAGATTTTCGGAATAAAAGCATTTTGGAGAAATTTATTCGTGGCTTACTGGATGACGATTTAAAGCACTAGACTTGTTGCAGGATTCATGTGTTGGACTACAGTTCAATAAGTCTTTCTACCCTTTGTCTGAAGTTTTATATTAGTTTATAATATCATTATATCCATTTCTGAATAATTTACATAAAGGATTGAATCATAATTTACTTAATTGTACTCTGATTTCAGATGTGATTGTTCTTAATGTTTTCCTCTAAATTAGTTATAAGCATGAATTCTTAAATGCTCTTGCTTTGCTAATTTAAACATTGTTGATTACTATAATAAAGAATTCTTCATTGCTCTTTATTTGTAGTCATCTCATTTCTTTCTTTTGAACATGGTGAAATATTCTTAGCTGCCTTTCATCCCTTCAAGATCATTCCATCCACTTTAAATTTTAAGGATTGTTCTCTGTCTAGCTATCTTGCCCTGTAAAACCATCTTGTGTTTAGAATAGAAATCCAGTAAAGCCATCCTTTGACTCCATAGCCCAATGGACCGAAAACTTTCAACCTTGCCCTTAGTTTAAGGATTCCACCATTTTTCAAAACAAACATCTTGGATCTATAACTAGCCTAAAACCTTCTAAGAACAAAGATAAATCATAAAGAGAGAGCCCTCTCTGGATGCAGATTGGCTAGATTCTACATCTGAAGGTTGGTTTGTGGTTACCTCGGGTATACTTTCCTCTTACACAACTTCTAGGAAAACCTGAGTGATAACACTAGATACCAAATAAAAAGTTGGTATGTGGTTACCTCTTTGGTTTCCTTTCTCAGCCTTGGGAAACTAAGGAGCTCTAACAAGAGGCAACAATGGAAAAAAGGGGGAAAATACTTGTAGAGTGTAGTGCACTAGGATAGCACATTGGAAAGTTACAACTAATTGTCATACTGTGGGAGCACAAGAATAATCCATAGGGTGGGATTAGAAATTGTGGTCATGCAGTGAGCATGGAAGAAATTATTTAGTGTGTTGTGGGTTCCTGGTTGAGGGTGGAGGAAATCGAGGAAATATTACCCAAATAATAGGGTGGATATGGTGTAGTATTTGGAACTCCTGTAATGGCTATTTATTTGATATATTTTCCCTTGAGCACTCCTTCTAAAATTATGAGCCTAGATCTAGGGTTATTGGCTACAACAATGGATAAAATATAGTCAATTTATTGTTGGGTGGAGATTTAGAGTCTTGATATCCATTTCTAATCTCATCTATAATACAAGATAATATTTTCTTATGCTAATCTAAATGAGATTTCATTGTGATTTTATATTGTTGTCATATTGCATGTGTTTCTAATGAGAATTTTCTAATTCATTATGAAATTCATTTTATAACTTGAATGACAAATATGCATGGGTGGGAGTCTTGATGTTCCCTATAACTCTTTCAAGCTTACAAAGATCGATTATGGCTACCTCAATGGTTTTATGCTTTGAAATAATTTTCGTGGCAATCCCTATATAGATAAATTATGTGTGAGTGTTTGGGTAATCTCAAGAAGAAAATTCCATATTCGACTAATTGTTGAGGAAAAATTTATTTAGATAGAATATATGGGTACTTGTTCATAAACGTAGGAGGGATAGCCTAGGTTCGGTTATAGGTCGAGGGAATCCCCATCAATTTATATATATGACAAGCTCATAGGTTCAAGAGGGATAGACTCGACACTATATAAATGATGAGAGTGCCACACACACACACACACACACACACACACACACAGATATATATATTCACGTGCACATACATACATATGAGAGTGGGGCCCACGTGCTTGTTCAATCTCAAGAGAGAGATGCCACAATGGTTGTGTTGAGAGAGTATTGACTTATACATTTAAATTTATAAAGGTTAAATATCAGCACAACCTAAAGGAGATAGAGTGAAGAGGTAGGATGATGGATGATAATAGATAGGATAAATTCCATATTACCGTGACCACAGAAGGTGAGCTCCCTTATAGAGGTGTGTGTTTCATTCAATTCAAGGAAATATTTGGGTGACAGATAACTTGAGAATGGTCATTTTTATGTGGAATATACAACTACAGACAAAACTGTCTTCCCTAGACCTAATGGCCTATTCTAGAACAAAAAAATACAAAGAACATCATGTTTCCCTTAAAGTAATTGAACAAGGAGATGAGGGCTACCTAGTATCCATCGCTAGCTTCAATATTTTTTTGACTTGTACACTCCCATCCTAGCTCTGATTGCTATAATTAGAACCTTCACATAAAAACACAACAAGCCAGAGATATACAATATCTATGTAGCATTATCCAATCACTTCATTTAATGGGTCGAAAAAGCATTGAAACATATGAACATCAACATAATATATAGGAAAAAAATGTACTCCTTGTATTAATAGTAATGGAGAGAGTTACAACCAAATATAGGAGATGATCATGTAGAGAAATCCCAAAGTTGGATTTTCCTTCCTTGCCACACAATACACCTCTATGTCACCTCAATGCATGCAATGATGACTCTCCTAGAACCAAGGCATCAACATGAGCATAATAAATCTCCAAAATCCAACCCCTGGCTTATGTATGGTAGTAAATATATAGGAGAGGATGGTAGTTTAGGAATTCTTATCCATTTATCAATATAGGTTTTAGATCCCCTTTTAATGGGAGGTTGAGATCAAGGGATAAGGGGTGAAATCTCCAAGGTAGGATGAGATAATTTTCAAAGGTCTTATTAAAGGTAAATGGTTGAAACAACTTCTGGAAGCTTTTGGAAGAGGGAGCTTAGAGATTCTTTTTATTTTTCCCGAATTTATAGAATCATCGCACCCCAGTAATGGATAACTAGTTAATGATGAATGTAGGTGCATAGTGGAGAAACATACATTGAATGTAGTATCCTAAAGGAATAGGGTTCATTGGGCCTTAAAATCATGGAAATGAAGCAGTTAATCCCAGAAACTCGGGGAGTAGGGAGAGTCATGCCTAGGGTTTTATGCAAGGATGATGATAGGGTGTTGATGGATGTTGTTCAATCCGATTAACAATCCTATTGACCATATTTGACAAAATGACCTATAAAAAATTTCCCCTTAAAGTGAAAGTTCAAAGGTGGTGAATAAATGAATGAAGTGATTTACTTTTTGACAAGTACAGATCAATAAAAACTGGCAAAAATCACCATATGTTACAATACATTTATATTTTTGATATCTTTGTTGAGGGAGGCATACCCATGCTCAACACATAAGCTAACATTACATGTAAAATGATAAAAAATACACGTCCAATGATGGCAAATTGTGGACCCGTGACTAGATGATTGTCTGATCATAGCCATCATACTTTGTAATCTTCTATTAATATTAAGATAAAAACCCATATGGATGGAAAAATATCCAGGGTTTTCTATCTCATTCACATGATCGTTCAATGTGTGATTATAACCATGCGAATCAATGAGCCGAGGTCGAATATGGTAGCAACCATATGATTAATGACCATTGATGTAAGACATTAATAGATGTGAGAGAAACCATCGATGATGTTAATGTATCTCAATGTAATATAGTACAATATGTATGGTGTCAATGAATGGGTTTAAGTCGAACACCACACATAATATTTCGGTCAAAGGATAATGATGTAAACATATTTTTGAGAGCAAGGAAACTTGCCATTGATGTATGCAAGAATCAAGGCCCCGAAAAATATTTGTTATTCAACTTCCTCGATAATGATTTGATGTCAATAGGAAGTGACCCATCAAAAGATGGCCTTGATGTATCCCTCATCAATGACACAAAATGGGTATCATGATTTCAGACATAATGATGCGAATACAAAACTAGATTAGGAATGACAGACATGGAAATAATCCTTAAGAGTATGGTAGAAAATATCAACTCAATGAATTCTCTTGAACATATGGAAGAAACTCAATGGAGTTGGAAGAATAAACCCAAAACCAAAAAATAAGGTTTTGAAATGATGTGATGAACCAAAAGACATGTAGATTTCCCAACCTAATATCCATGAAGATGAAGTGGAAGAGTGTCATGTTCAAGAGTGACTAACTACCATTAACAAGTGGAGTACCATGTTTTCCCCATTTCCCCAACAATTTTTGTCAGTGCATCTTTATTTTTTGACAATCTTGAGGAGGATAACATATGCTTGATCTGTAAGTTCATCTTTCAGATGAATCCCTCCGAGTATGTTTAACTAACTCTGAGAAGGAGACGTTCAACCCTATAATGATTAATAATTCCATCGTTGTTTAATGTTTTTACAAGTCAAGAAAAGGTACAATTCAACGCCTTTTTCATGTCGGTAATCATATGGTTGCTCCCATATTTGACGAAAAATAAAACTCCAAAGGTTCATTTTCGTAAATAGTTCCTTGAGTTTGAAAAGGAAGAAAACAATACCCAAGATAACCTCCAAGTCATTTTTAACTAAGGTATTCCTTTTTCATAGTTAGTCTCTATCACTCTAGAAAAGGGTTAAAATTATACTGAGTAGACATATTTTCATTTACTTTAATGAGTTTGAAAAGAAAAGTGCTTGACAATATTTTCATATTTTGTGAGTTTGAAAAGAGTGGAAAGAGGACTTGAGGGGTTTGATTTTTTGTCAATTTATAGAGCCTGAAAAAGTGATAAAAGTGTGCACTTTGGTCAAAATTATTCATAACACGAAAAAATCCATTAAATATTTGTTGACCTTCTCAGAACACTTGTTATGCAACCAACTCACAAAATAGAATAAAAGATAGATCACCAACTTATAAATCAGCCTCTTCGACGAGGAAACATCCTTTAAATTACATAAATGAAAAATTATTGGATGATTAAAATGAAAAAAACTTTCTTTCTATATGTAGGAGTCTAAGGGGTACCAATATAATCAGAGCCTACCTAAAAATAATAATGTAAGGGCACAAAAATAACAATAGTGGGATACTATCAGGCATAATAATTACAATATGGGGACTACATGGGCACACCAATAACAATAAGGGGCCTACACTAATAATAACAATAAGGGTTTAAATTATTATTATAGGGACCTAACATGCCCATCTCCTTCAATTTTTTTTTTCCTCAACGCTTGAGTAGTTTTTTAATCAAGGTTGTCATTGATGTCAATATGACATTATTGGGATGGAAAATATTCTTGTGATGCATAATATGATGATGTCCTTGCTCATGGTGACAAGTCCCTCTTGTTTGATAAGGATTTCATTAATGAATATGTCAAGATATTAATAATGCCATTATGATTTCAAGCCACTAAGAATATGTCTTCTCCTAGATGCTTGAACTAACCATGAAGACACCATAACCTCATGTATCCTTGCTCTTGATAAAGAATCCCTAGAAATCATGATGATGTTCTTACCCTTGATGAAGAAGCCTAGAACCTGGATGATGTCCTTACCCTTCATATTTAAGGACTATACATGAATGGGCACACTTTATGATTTAATAAGTTATGGAACTCGATGAAGGTCTTAATGACATGGACAATGATTGGAGACATGACATGAAGGACTTGGAAATCTCCTAATGGAAAATTAATAAATGTTGCACTATGGTTGGTGACATATCAATGCAATATTATTGGATGACATGGATATCCTACATGATCCTATGATGATGAAGAATCCAAACAATGGAGAAGCCATACTATCCCAAACATTTCTCTTGTCGTTGCAAAAACTTTATGCATAAAATTTAAGGATAGTCACAAGGGAAAATAATTTTTTCCACCTTAGAGCCTTATTTTCTCAATGGGACCTATACCATCTTAAAGAGTATTATTTTCTCTTTCCAATGAGCCCTTACACACCCCGAAAATCCCAGTTGTTTGTGAGAAAATGAATTTTAAGTTTAAAAATAATATTTTTTAAGGCTAGCTGACCTACACTCAAACATTCATGTCGGCCTCCCTCCAAGATATGTGTTTCCTTATTAAAGGTCGAAATCCTATATAAATATGACATCCAAAACCTCATTTCAACCATGAATTTGCTCAAAAATTCATATATTGAGCAAAGAATTAAAAATGAGGTCGAGAAGGACTTTGGAATCACATTTTGGGCTAAATATTTGTGATTGGGTTACCTCAAGCTAGTGGACATCTCAGACTAGGATAAACATCTTCAAAACCTGAATTATACACCTATGTTTGTAGCATTGGATTGTGCTCATTTGCTGGAGGATAAAACTCTGATCTTTGTTACATATTGCAGTCTCATGGAGGCTAGATTCTAGCATTGGTGGCTTGGAAATACAACTCATTTATGTACCTTATAGACCCATTAAATAAATTCAAACCAATGATACGAGGCTTGTAGAGGCTCATATTAGTTAGCATTTATACCTCAAATTAGTGAAATAAATTCAGAGACCTGTGATTATATTAAACCGAACCTCATACTTGTATTGCAGCCTAGATTAGGATCATATTAGCTTAGTCCTGTGGATAGGTTTCTCCTTAGCTTGGACTTCGGGGAAGTTCAGTGTGATTGGTTCAGTTACCTGTGGAAGATTCTGTGTGGAGAGCTTGGAATTTCCTCCTATAGAAGCTAGCATTACAGAGGGTTGTCTCATATTGCAGGTTATTTTGGAATGTAGTCTTGGACTATCTCAAATATGTGAGTTATCTTGTCTGAATGTTAAGCTATTGGCTACAACAAGTTCATTATCTAAAGCATTGAAGTACAAGGAGTAATAAAGATATTATTTTCCAGTCATTTAAGAAGGAATTAGTAAGGAAATCATCATCATTGTTAGAGAAGGTGACCTACAATAGTTTCAAGAAGTAAAAGCTATACCAAAGAATAGTGTAATCACATCATCAAGGGAAGAACAGATGCATGATTTTCCTCATTAGTATAGACATGAAGCATTGAAAATACAACATAAAATATCTTGTTTGAATGAGCATATTTGTAGCATTGTTTTCGTGGAGAAACATTATAATAGTAGGGAATACTTGAAGAAAATAAGACTTGGAGATTTTTTTGGACAGACCCTTGTAGACTTCTTCTTGAAGCAGTGTATAAGCTGGTCTTGGTGACATTCTTGGAGACTTTGATTGAAGCCCTCATGGAGTGACCTTGGAAATATTTTTCGGGTATCATGAAGAGTAGTGGTGACACCTTCATGTGAAGACAAAGTTTCCATTGATGGGATAAGCATGTTGAAGAATAATTGAGGGGAGTGTTAGCAAAGTTATTTTTAAGGCTTATTGTAGAGGACATTGGGAGCCTTGAAGAACCGTTGAATCTATTTTGATGATTTGAAGTCGTGGGTTGGAGCCCTAAAGGTTAGGAGTCCTTAAAGACAAGGTTGGTGCCTATACTAGAGATAGGGTTGGAGCCCTAGAGGTTGGAGCCTCAAAGTGACAAGGTTGGATATTTCGAAGATAGGGTTGGAGCCCTAGAGGTTGGAGCCCCGGGAAGTCCAAGTCGGTGCTTGGAAAATATAGGTTGGAGCTTAGGAGATTGAATATTCATGTCTTTATCTAGATTTGGAGCCTTACATATATTTTACTTGATTTATTGTAAAGAATAAATTAATAAAATTATTTATTCTATTATTTTTCATTTTGTGTTTTTAATATAAGTGATCTAATCGGTAAAAATAAAAATTGAAAAGAAATATTGATTCACCACCGCTCTCAATATATCCAACAGTTGATATCAAAGCCAGTACCTTCACTTAAAGCCTAACAAATTTAAGGTTGATCATTAGAACACAAATGGCGAAGCCAAGGAAGAAAGCCTCCAATCCTCCTAAATATATGTCTTCCTCAACCATCGAAATTGAAGTCAATCAATTTGTGAAGGCTCCATTGTTCAATTAAAAATTTTATATATGGGAGGAAAGAATGAGGAATTTATTAAAGACCCAAGGCATTGAAGTATGGAAATTGGTGATTACTAATAGCCTGATGGAAGGAGAATCCAAGGATTACAATACAAGAGAAACAAAGGAAATTTTGGATGGGCTACCAAACTCTATGAAGGCCATTTTTGAAAAACTTTCGTCAGAAAAAGGCATATGTGAAAAACTTTAGGATCTTCACTCAAAATGTGCATTAACAATTATATATAGTCAATAGAATGATGGAAAACAAGAAAAAAATCCAAAACCTGTAAAGGAAAGTGAAGATAAGAGAGATGACAACAAGGCTAAATAGTAACTAGAAAATGCAGAGAAAAAAAAAAGACTTTGAATAATATCTCCTAACTAAACTTATGGCTTCCATGGAAGAGATTAATAGGTTGAAAAATGAAAATGAGGAACTTAAGAAGAAAATGCAAGTTGGTAACCAATAAAAGAGAAGGAAGGAATTTGAACTTTTCGAGCATCAAGTACAAGAAATAGATGAGGAGCTCAACAAAATTAAGGAGAAATTTCATCAAAACAAAAGAAAGCATCATGAAGAAGTCATATCCATGAAAAATCAATTGGATAGGGAAAATAAAATGGAAGAAACTTTGTCAAGCCACCTTGAAGAAAGACTCAAGATCTTAAACAAAATTGAAGAAGAGATCGGTCAATGCAAGGAAGATGTATCCTTGCTTAGATCTTAACTATAAGAGGCAAGGAAACAAGCATAAGGAGCTGAGAAGGTGATGGAAGCTTTGGAATTAATATAGGGAGAATTTGATGAAGTAGAAAAGGAGAGAAACACCATGACGTGCCAACTAGAAGAAAAGGATGATGACATCATCAAGTTAAGATAGAAAATCACTTCTCTTAAGGCCCAATCATGTTAAGAAACAAAGTTGAAGGAAGAAATGTAGACCATTCTATTAGAGAAGGATGAAGAATGCATGGAAATGAAGGAATATGTTTTCTTTCTTAAAAAGTAAGTTGACTTTCTAAATAAGAACTTGAAAATTTCTCAAACCGTTGATGACATCGTAAGTCATGAAAGGTATCCTCTTGATAAATCAGATCTTGGCTATGTCGGTGGACAAGCAAGCCAAAGAAGAAAGTTACACAAGTATGGAGAAGGAAGCAAGTTGAATCTGGATTTCTCTTTAACACTCCAGACAACAACACATGTTCTTGATCTGATGAAGTCATCCTTGATATTCCAAGTATTTTATAACGAGACTCTGCCAAAGGAGACCGTGCATACTGTCAGGGGGAGCATATTATTCTTAATAATTCTTGCAAAATGTATTCATGAATAGGCCCTATTAAATTCTTGATGATTCACATGGACAATCATATTTTGATAGATCATCTCTTGGGAGAAACTCATTTAAGAACATGATTCCTTACTTATCTGATGGTCTGTTGTTGAAGATTTCTTCCACTTGATCACAAGGAAAAAATATTTATTATCTAAAGAACCTAGAATATTTTATGCAGGAAAGGGGATTTGTTTCAACCCATGAAGAAATAATGGACCACATTTCCAAAAGAAGAGCACCATTACATGGGGACTAACATACCTATGAAGAAATACTACTGATAAAGAAAAGAAGCAGCTTGGCAAGGGGAGTACTTGGGCACCCCATTTTCCATTGATGTCAAAGGGGGAGAGAATGTTGGAAGGGAAAGAATATTTTCATTAATGACAAAGGGGGATATTGTTAATCAAGTTTGTCATTGATGTCAATATGCAATTATTGGTATGGAAAATATTCTTGTGATGCATAATATGATGATGTCTTTGATCATGGTCACAAGTCCCTCTTGTTTGATAAGGATGTCAATAGTGAATATGTCAAGATATTAATGATACCATTATGATGTCAAGCCACTAAGAAGATGTTTTGTCCTATATGCTTTAACTAATCATGAAGACACTATAACTCATGTATCCTTGCTCTTGATAAAGAAGCCCTAGAAATCATGATGAAGATCTTACTCTTGATGAAGAAGCCTAGAACCTAGATGATATCCTTACCCTTGATATTGAAGGAATATACATGAATGAACACACTTGATGATGTCATACGTGATGGAACTTGATGAAGGTCTTAATGACATGGACAATTATTGGAGACATGACATGAAGAAATTGGAAATCACTCAATGGCAAGACATGACTTGAAGGACTTGGAAATATCCTAATGGAAAATTAATAAATTTTGCACTATGGTTGGTGACATATAACTGCACTATTATTGGATAACATGAATATACTTCATGATCCTATGATGATGAATATTCGAGACAATGGATAAGCCATACTATCCCAAACATTCCTCATGTTGTCCCAAATTTTTTATGCATAAAATTTAAGGACAGTCACAAAGAAAAATATATTTTTCCATGTTAGAGGCATATTTTCAAAATGGGACCTAGACAATCTTAAAGAGTATTTCTTCCTCTTTCCAACGAGCCCTTACACACCCCGAAACTCCCAACGGTTTGTGAGAAAATGAAATTTTAAGTTTAAAAATAATATTTTTTAAGGCTAGCCGACCTACACTCAGACATTCATGTCGTCCTCCCTCCAAGATACGTGCCTCTTTATTAAACATAGAAATGATATGCAAATATGACATCCAGCACCTCATTTCAATGATGAATTTGGTTAAAAATTCAGAGATTGAGCACAGAATTAAGAAGGAAGCCGAGAAGGATTTTGGCATCATGTTTTCAGCTAAATATATGTGATTTGGTTACCTCAAGCTAGTGGATAGCTCGAACTAGGATCATCTTGAAACCTGAAGTATACACCTATGTTTGCACCATTGGATTGTGATAATTTACTGGAGGACAGAACTCTGATATTTGTTATAGATTTTAGTCCCATGGAGGCTATGTTCTAGAATTGGTGGCTTGGAACTACAACTAATTTCTATAGCTTGTAGTCCCATTAAAGAACTTTGGACCAATGATCCGAGGCTTGTAGAGGCTTGTATTGGCTAGCATTTATACCTCGGATCAGTGAAATAAAGGCACATACCTATGAATATATTAAACTGAACCTTAGACTTGTATTGCAGCCTAGTTTAGGCTCCAATTATCTCAGTCCTATGGATATGTTTCTCCTTAACTTGGACTTCAGGGAATATTGGTGCTATTGGCTTAGTTACCTATGGTAGATTTTGTGTGGAGACCTTGGAATTGCCTCCTATAAAGGCTAGAATTATAGAGGGTTGTCTCAAATTTCAGGTTCTTTTGGATTGCAGTCTTGGAGCATCTCAAATTTGTGAGTTATATTCTCTCAATGTTAAGTTATTGGCTACAATAGGTTCATTATCTAAAGCAATGAAGTAGGAGTACTAAAAATATTATTTTCTGGTCATTTAAGAAGTAATTATTAAGGAAATCATCAACACTCTTAGAGAAGGTGACCTACAATAGTTTTGAGAAGTAAAAGATATACCAAAGCACAACCACATAATCAAGAACAATGTAATCACATCATGAAGGGAAGAAAATGTGCATCATTTTTGTCATTAGCACAAATCTTAATCATTGAAAATGCAACATAAAATATCTTGTTTGAATGAGCATATTTGGAGCACTTTTGTCCTAGAGCAACATTATAATAGCAGGGAATAGTTGAAGAACATAAGACTTGGAGCAGTTTTTGGATAGGCCCTTGTAGACTTGTTGTTGAAGCAGTGTAGAAGTTAGTCTTGATGACATTATTTGAGACCTTGATTTAATCCCTCATCTAGTGACCTTGGAAAGTTTGTTTAGGTATCATGAAGAGTAGCGGTCACACCTTCATGCGAAGAAAAATTTTTCATTGATGGGCTAAGCATGTTGAAGAATAATTGAGGGAAGTGTTAGCGAAGAGATTGTGAAGGATTATTACGAAGGATATTGGGAGCCTTGTAGAATAATTGAATCTAGCTTGACGAATTGAAGTCGTGGGTTGGAGCCCTAGAGGATTGGAGTTCTAAAATACTAGGTTTGTGCCTATACTAGAGTTAGGGTTGGAGCTGAAGAGGTTGGAGCCTCAAATTAACAAGGTTGGAGCCACAAAGTGACAATGTTGGAGCCTGGGAGAATGAATATTGGTGTACTTATATAGGGTTGTTTCCCTACATATATTGTACTTGATTTATTGTAAAGAAGAAGTTAATAAAAGTATTTATTCTATCATTTTTCATTTTTTGTTCTACATATAAATCATCTAACTGATAAAAATAACAATTGAAAATAAATATTGATTCATCCCCCCTCTCAGTGTTTCCAACATAGTTCTATATTATTCTGTATAAAATTGTCACCCTCCCATGTGGAATATTCAGTGGGTAAGTTCTTCCACATTAAGAGATACTCTGAAATTGATCGATTATGTAGCTGTCGATTTCTTATTTCCATTACTGCTTCAGGTTCCAATATGATTTTTCCTTCCTCGTCAAGTTCTGGAAATTTTGATTTAACTAGGATTTTTTCACCTATAACCTCCTTTAAGCATGAAACATGGAAAACTGGTTTCACTCAGGAAGATGCCGAAAGCTCCAATTTGTATGTCATTGTACCAATCTTTTGAAACACCTTGTAAGGACCGTAGTACTTTGGCGATAATTTATTATCCTTCTCAGCTTGCTTTAGGGACATTTGTTTGTATGGTTGTAGTCGTAAAAATACCCAGTTGCCTAAATCAAAACTTCTTTCGATCTCATGTTGATATCCCTATTGTTTCATTTGATTCTGTGTCAATGTTAGGTTATCCTTTAAGAGTTGGAGAACTTGTGGTTGATGCTCGATGTGATCTTCCACTGCTTGAACCTTATAATTTTCTCCTAAATATGATGTGATGGACGATGGATGATATTCATAAAGTGCCATAAATGGGGCCATATTTTTTGCAGTGTTTAAGGAAGTGTTATACCACCATTCAACCAGAGGTAACTAATTGATCCATTGTGTTTGTTTATAAGATACAAAGAAACGAAGACATCCTTCCAAATATTTGTTCATTGTCTCAGTTTTCCCATCATATTGAGGATGATAAGATGAGGTATGAGCTAGTCAAGTACCCAAACAAGAAAATAGTTATGTCAAAAAATTTCCAGTGAAAAAGGCATTTCTGTCACTTACAATAATATTTGGGTTTCCATGTAGCTTTTGAATTGTTTCCATAGATGAGTAGAAATTATACTGGCATTAAATGGATGAGATAATACATAAAAGTGTGAATACTTGTTAAGTCTATCAACAACCACCATGATGACACTCTTTCCTTCGTACTTAGGTAAACCTGTGATAAAATCCATTCAAACCTCCTTCCAACATTGAATTGTAATCGATAAAGGTTGTAGCAAACCCGAGGTATTAATTGTCCCAAATTTATTTTGTTGGCAGAACACAAATTCCGCCACAAACATTTGAATATCAGATTTAAGGCCATCCAAAAAAAAAAATTTCTTGACCCTATGGTAAGTTTTTAAAAATCTTTAGTGTCCTCCTAAGGGAGAGGTGTGCGATTCCAAAAAAATATTTTGTTTTAGATGGGAATTCTTACAAACATATAAGCGATATTTGTACCATAATGAATCATTTTTCCAGCTATATGTCTCTGATGTAGTGGGATCTTGCTGCAATTTTTGAATGAGTGTCCACACTTCTTCTTCATTCTTCCAATTCTCTCTTGCTTCGGTTATCCTATCTAGTTGGATAATAGAAATGGCACCAATCAATGCTTCCACATCCTCATCCTTTCTTGAGAGTGCATTTGCAACAACATTTAGCTTCCCTTTTTTGTAGACGATTTTAATATCATAACCCAACATATTTGTGACCCATTTTTTCTGTTCTTCTGAAGATAGCATTTGTTCCAAAAATTATTTAAGACTATCATGATCTATTTTTAACTTGAAGTTCCTTCTCATTAGGTAAGGTCGCCATTTCTTTAGTGCGTGTAGTATTGCCAACATTTCCTTCTCATAAATAGCTTTCTGTAAATACTTTCCTTTGATTAGAATAATTTCAAAAGATATGGGTCTTCCTTCTTGCCTTAAAATAATACCAATTCCATTACCTCAGGCATCAAATTCCACAATAAAGGTTTTTTTGAAATCCAGTGTAGATAAGACCATTGCTTGGCACATTTCCTCTTTAAGATGTTCAAAGGCCTTAGTTGCTCCTGGACTCCAATAAAATGCATCTTTCTTCAATAATGTTGTTAGAGGTGCTCCTAATAACCCATATTTTTTAACAAAATTGCGATTAGTAGAATTCTTTGTTGCCATAATTTTTCTTTCAACTTTTCTTGCCACCCTAAATGCCTTCTCCAATGAATCAGGTTCCCAAAGTCGAACCTCATTTTGGATGGTATCCTTTAATGTCTCTACGAACAAATAAATATTATGCTTCTCTAGAATATATTCTACCCTTATATTCAGTTTTTGGAAGTCCTTAATGTGCTCTTCCGTTGAACGCTTTTTTTTTAGATTTATCGATTGTCTAAAGAAGCTGTTGATATTTGTCTCCTAATAATGTGCTATCATTTCCTCTGTAAACGTTGACCAAGTGACAAGCGGTTTATGGGAACAAAGCCATTGATGCCATACAAATTGATTGGATTTTAAATATAAAGTTGCAATGCGTACCTTTTGTGTGTTTTGCACATTATGGAGATTAAAATATTTCTCCATTTGTAGTATCGATGTTACCGGATCCTTGCCATCAAACTTCCTCATATTGATCTTTGGAATATGGTGGTTCTTAAATCCAACATTAGATTCTATGAAATCATGATTAAAATTTATTTTCTTTTCATATTTAGTTTCATCTACTACATTTTCACCATTAGGAATTATTTCTTGTAGCAACTTTGTCAAACCTTCCTTCAAACCTTCCATGTCTGCTTTTATACCATTCTGGATGTCTTCCATGTTGCCTTTAAGTTTTTATTCTATACCATCAATATTAGGTTAGACACTATTATTCAATCCATTCATGCCTTTCTTCAAACCATCCATCTTCTCTTTCATTTCATTTTTGGTTACTCTTTGTGAGAGAAAAATTTGTTGCACTTGGTCTCGTCATTTTGATATATCATATTGCACTTCTTCTTGTTCATGCATCAAAATAGATATTAATGAGGGATTAATGGGTTTAGAATTATTTTTTGGAGTAATTTAGAACCAAATAATGATATGTGTGCTTCAATATGCCCTTGGAATTACTTCAGACTTATTTTTCAAACAAAACTTATGCAATTTAAAAAATATATATATAGACAAGTTTTCTTGCTTTTGAGGAGCTCGATAATTGAAACTGATGTATCTCTATGATTCTAGATCTTCAATATTTTAGCTTTTGTCTAGTAGTAGCCCTATGAGTCTTCTTTCCAATGCCATAGGTCAGACCTAATTTGGATTCTTCAAGATAAAGTTATGCCTAATCTCCCAAAATGACCTAATTATGGTCTGGGTCAGTAGAGAGAACTTGTACAGTGTGCCATGTGTCACTGTTTCAACCTTCAGATTTGAAATCGATACACAAGAAATTAATGTCAGTTTGATTTCGGCCAAATTTTACATAATTCCAATCTGATGCCTAAAACAACAATTACGAAGATTTTCCTTCGGTCACTTGTTTGAGATGAAATTCTTGAGATAAAAAAAAACTCTAAATTCCACATATCATATCTCTGAAAATATAGCGAACCAAGATCTAAAGTATTTTCTCAATGTTAATCAATATTTCGGCTCCATGTGGTAAAAATTTCAACTTCAGAAGCCTCCTAGAAACAAAGTTATAGAAAAAATTCTAATATGACCTATTTGAAGAAGAAAAATCCTAGAATCCCAAGATCTCATACCAAATGTTATGCAACCAACTCACAAAATAGAAGAAAAGATAAATCAATGACTTATAAATCAACCTATTCAAGTGGGAAACCTCCTTTAAATTACATAAATGAATAATTCTTTGACGATTCAAATGACAAAAACCTACTTTCTATATATAGGAATCTAAGGGGTCCCAATATAATCAGAGCCTACATAACAATAATAATGTAAGGGAACAACAATAAGAATAGTGGGCTTATTTGGGGCACAATAATAACATTATGGGGAATACATGGGCACAAAAATAACAATAAGGGGGCTACACTAATAATAACAATAAGGAGCTACACCAGTATTATAGGGAGCTAACAACATCATCAAAATATTACAAATATGTGTTCCATGATAAAATCGTGTCATAACTAGGTAAAAACATTAGAAATTAATAAAATAATAATGAAAATGACCATAAATAACCAAAATAAAATTTCATTTTTACCATTTCACATTTAACCTTTGATTTTTGAGTTCTGAATAATGTTTCCCTTGATCTTCTGTAGACAATTTCGTTCAATCAAGTGGATTGTTTGAGGCACCGTCAATTGTAGGCAGCAACTAAAACTTTTCTCTTTCATTTCATGGTTGCGTTTTGTGATTTCATGCATAATTTATAAGTTTTTTAGGGCCATAGGGCTCTAATTCTTCGCCCGAGGATCAACACACCCCCAAAAGGTCGAAAGGAGTATTGATATGGGATAATTTTCACTAGGGAAAAAGTTGCAACACACTATCTCCCTTTGGGAGGGCACATTGGGCACAATTCCCAACTTTGTTTCACCAGTTCCTATCAAAATTTGTCATTTTTTTGCATGAAATTGTCTGTGATGAATTTCCTTGTGATGTTTCAGGACTTCATTGGAAAAAAATGGCTTTGATGTGGAGGGAAAGAGAACATGAAGAACAAGATATGAATGTATAAAATTACCCTACTACCATCCAAGAATTAAGAGGTCATGGATTACTGAGATTATTCTGGATTTCTGGAATGAGGAAATAGATGGAGCTACTAGAATATCTTGTGCATGCATGGGATGTTTAGGCTCAAAAATTTATACTAGGAGAACATATGTTTGAAATATAGGTTGAATACATATATTCCTTGGTTGGTTTATCTAGGATAGGTTCCCCCATCTCTTTTAGAGGCATGAGAAGGGGTGGAGAGACAATTAAAGATTTTTTCCTCACTCATCACAGACCTCTAGCCCAACCGACCAAGGATGGGAAGATAAATATAAGATATGTCGTATGATTTCCTTTAAGGACATTAATATTCATTATTTACAAATTGACCAGTAGTTCTACATTACACACAACCAATAGGTCATACATGTAGAATTCTCTAGAATGTATAGAAACAATCGTTTTCAACTAGAGTGAGGGAATATTGGTCAACATGAAAGAGTAGTTGACTAAGGCAAAGATGGATGATTGAATAATGTTGGATATGGTTCAATCCTGATCACCTTTTATTTAGGATGAATTCCATTTCTATAGCCCCAACATATTTCACTTGATCCCACTAATCCGAGAGTCCCACGGATGAGGAGATGGGTGGATCTCATGTCCCAACATGTAAGTCCATAAACAATAATCTTCACACCAAAATTTTTCATATGGTTACATAGGTAGCTCATTATGAATGAATATTATCCATACACGGGGGTGAATTTTCGTGGAGACCTTGAGCTTGTGCTGGCTGATGGTGAGCAATGGGGTGTTATAGGTAAGATATCTCGAGGAATTCTTATTTTTAAGTTTTACAATTTTTTTGTGTTATTTATGTATATGAGACTAAAATATCGATTTGTACATTTAGATATTGGACCCATTCGACCCGTAGGATCCACATATCTCCAACATGCTGGAGACCCACAACAAGTACTAGCGCCAACACAGGTTGTTGTAGCAAAACTAGATGAACTATAGGATCTCAATGTGACTGTGTTAGGGCCCTATATTACCAGTGTATTCCCTTATTGTTCTCAGTGTAGCCCCCTTATTGTTATTGTTTTACCTCTGTAGTCCCCATATTGTTATTATTGTGCCCTTACATTATTATTGTTAGGTAGGCTAGGATTATATTGTGACCCCATGGATTCCTATATATAGAAAGGAGGTTTTGTCATTTGTGTCATCCAAGAATTGTTCATTTATGTAATGTAAAGAAGGTTTCCCCCTATAAGTGGTTGATTTCTAACGTGTTGATCTCTCTTTTCTTCTATTTTTGGAGTTGGTTTCATAACATTTGGTATCAGAGCTTTGGATTATAGGGTTTCACTACTTCAAACAAGCCATCGTGGAATTTTCACTATAATTTTTTTCTACGAGGGTTCAGAAGCTGCAAAAAAACCCATTTGCACTAAAATCTGGAGGAAATTCGTGGAAAAGTTTCAGATCTTGGTTCATAGCATTTTCAGAGATATGATTTGTGGAAGTTATGGTTTTTGTAGGCTCCCAGATTTCATCTCAAAGAGGTGACCTTGAAAAAATCGTCATAACTCTCTCTCTCTCTGAGCATCAGATTGGATTTTTGTAAAACATGGCAAAAATTACATGGAATTTAGTTTCCTGTGTATCAATTTCAGAGCCGAAGGAGGAAACCGTGACATGTGGGATGCCATACAACTATGGTCTTCTCAACCAGTCCTTAATTAGGTCATTGTGGGAGATTGGGCATAACCTTGTGTTAAAGAATCTAAATTAGGTCTGGCCCACGGAATTGGAAATAAGATTCAGAGGGCTACCAAATGATAGAAGATAAAATCTTGGGTATTTGAAATACATAGATACATTAGTTTCAATAACAAGCTCCTAAAAAGCAAGAAGAAAGTGTGTATTTTTTTTTAAATTGCAAAAGTATTGTTTGAGAAATCAGTTTGAAGTGATTCCAAGGGCATATTGAAGAATAGATATCAGGATTGGGTTCTAAAATGCCTCCTAAAAATAATTCAACACCCATTAATCCCTCAGAAGGCTCTATTATTACTCAGGAAGATAAAGAAGTGCAACATGATATATCAAAATTACAAGACCAAGTGCAACAAATTTCACTCTCGCAAAAAGTAACAAAAAATGAAATGGATGGTTTGAAGAAAGGTGTGGAAGCTAATATTGATGGTCTGAAAAAAGACTTGGAATATAATATGGATGGTTTTAATAATGGCATGGAAGCTAATATGGATAGCGTGGAAGCTAAAATGGATGGTATAGAAGGCGACATGGATGGTTTGAAGAAAGATGTGGAAGCTAAGATGGATGGTTTGAAGAAATGCACGGAAGCTAAGATGGATGGTTTGAAGAATGTAATGGAAGATAATATGGATGGTGTTGAAGCTAATATAGAAGGAAACATGGAAGATTTGAAGAATTACATGAAAGGTTTGAAGGAAGGGTTGGCAAAGTTGCTACATGAAAAGCTTCCTAATGGCGAAAAGGTAGTAGAGGAAACTCATGATGAGAAAAATCATAATTTTAATCATGGTTTCATATAATCAAATGTTGGATTTAAGACACACCATATTCCAAATATGTATATGAGGAAGTTTGATGGCAAGGATCCAATAACTTGGATACTACAAGTGGAGCAATACTTTGAGCTCCATAATACCCAAAACACACAAAAGGTACGGATTGCAACTTTATATTTAGAACAAAATAAATTTTTACGGCATCAGTGGCTTTGTTATCGTAAACCACTGGTCACTTGTTCAATTTTTATGGAGAAAATGATATCAAATTATGAGGATATAAAGAGCAACACCTTTATCCAATTGATAAATCTCAAACAAAAGGGTTCAATTATGGAGCACAATGATGACTTCAAAAAAATGAATATAAGGGTAAATAATATTCCAGAGGAACATAGGATTGATGTATTCATAGGGACTCTAAAGGATAACATAAAAAATGAGTTTCTCCTTTGGGAACTTGATACATTGGAGAATGAATTCAGGTTGGCAAGGAAAATTGAAAGAAAAATTATGGCAACAAGGAAGCCTACCACTCACAACTATAAAGATGGAAGTGTTGCTACTCCTAGACTTCCAAAACCTACATGGTTGATGCCACAAAAATTGTAATAAAAAAGAGCAAAAGGGTTTTGATAAAGTTTTGATAGAAAATACACTAAAGGTAATAAGTGTGCTGAGAAGAAATTATTTTACATAGATTGTGAAGAGGAGGAAGAAAAGGAACAAGAAACTTCAAAATAAGATGATATACACCAGGAACAAACCTTAGAGGAAGAAGAAATGAGTCAGACCATATCCTGTAATGCATTAGCAAGAATTACCACTTCTCAAACTCTCAAGATAGAAGTAAATATCAAGAAGAAAAATGTAATAGTGATTACTGATTAGGGTAATACCCATAATTTTATTCATTTTAATGTAGTCAAGTAATTGAATTGATTCCTATACGCAGTGCCATAGTGTCAAGTGATGGTGGAAAATGGAGGAACTATAAATTTCTATGGAAAGTGCTATAATATCAAGATAATCATGTGCTAATATGTATTGAATAGTCCAAGGCTTTCCACTCCAATGGGTGGTGTTGATGTTGTATTAGGAGTACATTGGTTACAATCTTTGGGACAATAGATTTTAATTTTCAAGAACTTTTCTTGAATTTTTTTTTCGGAGGGAAAGGAATTTGAATTATGGGGTGTCGCAAGGAAGCCAGGAAATTTAATAAGCTCTAATGTCATGAAAAAGCTTATGAAGAAATAAAAATGAGGTGTAATTTCACAATTATGCTCACTAGAAGTTCCAACACCAAAATGATTTATTTCTCCATATCTCCAAAAAGTCTTGGACAATCATTCCAAGGTGCTTGAAACTCCCAAAGGAATCCCACCTATTTTTTATTATTATCATGATATTAATTTAATTCTAGGAATTTTTCCTCCAAACATTAGGCCTTACAGATATCCTTATGTCCAAAAGAGAAAAATTTAACATATTATTGCAAAAATTCTAGAGGTTGGTATAATTCAACCTAGTCAAAGTTCTTTCTCTGCTTCAATAGTATTGGTTCACAAGAAGGATGGATCATGGTGCATGTTTCTGGATTATAGGGATCTCAATAAGCTCACTATTAAAGATAAATTTCCTATTCATGTGATTCATGAATTATTGGATGAATTAAATGGAGAAATTTATTTCACAATGTTATATCTCCATTTAGGATATCATCAAATTAGAATGAAGACTGAAGTCATTTCGAAAACAACATTTCAAACTCATGATGGTCATTATGATTTTTTTGTCATGCCTTTTGGCCTTACGAATGCACCTTCTACATTTACAGGGTTGATGAATTCCATTTTCAAAACCTTCCTTATAAAATTTGTGTTAGTATTTTTTGATGATATACAAATCTACAGTTGGTCTTTGAAGGATCGTGTTCAACATGTAGACAGGTGCTCAAACTATTGGAGGAGAAACAATTATATGCAAAAACCTCCAAATTTTTATTTGGAGTACAAGAGGCGAAATATCTGGGTCATATTGTATCTTAGGATGGTGTTAAGGTAGACCCTAACAAAATTAAAGCCATTAAGGAATGTAAAGTCCCCACAACCATAAAGAAGTTGTAAGGATTTATTGGGTTAATAGGGTATTATCACAAGTTTGTTAAGAATTTTGTGAGAATAGCAACACCTCTAACAACATTATTGAAGAAAGATGCATTTTCATGGAATCCTCAAGCAACTAAGGCCTTTGAACATATTGAATAAGCAATGTGCCAAGAACTGGTCTTAGCTACGCCAAACTTCACAAAAACCTTTATTCTGGAATGTGAAGCCTCATAAAATGGAATTGGTGTTGTTTTAATGCAAGAATAAAGTCCCATTTCTTTTTAAAATTTTCCAATCAAAGGAAATTATTTACATAAAGCTCTTTATGAGGAGGAAATTTTGGAAATACTACATGCACTAAATAAATGGCGACCTTACCTAATGGGAAGACACTTCAAGGTAAACATTGATCATGATTGTCTTAAATACTTTTTGGAACAAAGACTCTCTTCAGAAGAGCAACAAAAATGGGTCACAAAGATGTTGGGTTATGACTTTTGAATCATATACAAAAAAGGGAAGATAAATGTTGTTGTAGATGAACTCTCAAGAAAGGATGAGGATGTGGAAGCATTTCTTTGTGAAATTTCTATTATTGAACCAGATTGGATAACTGAAGCAAGGGAGGAATGGAAGAATGATGAACAAGTATGCACACTCATTTAAAATTTGCAGTAAGATCCCAGTATATAGGATACATTTAGTTGGAAAAATTATTCCTTATGGTACAAATATTTCTTATATATTTTTAAGAATTCCCAACTAAAAAAAAATATTCGTTTGTAATTGCACACCTCTCCCTTAGGAGGACACTTGGGAATTTTAAAAACTTACCACAGGGTGAAGATTTTTTTTTGGGGATGCACTTAAATCTGATATTCAAAATTTTTTGGCGGAATGTTTGGTTTTCCAGCAAAATAAAGTTGAGACAATTAAGACCCTGAGTCTGCTACAACCTTTATCCATTCCAAATAAACGTTGGGAGGAGGTTTCAATGGATTTTATCATAGGTTTACCTAAGTCCGAAGGAAAGAGTGTCATCATAGTGGCAGTTGATAGGCTTACCAAGTATTCACAGTTTTGTGCATTATCTCATCCATTTAAATCGAGTACAGTTACTACTGAATTTATGGAAATATTAATTCAAAATTTACATGGAAGCCCATATTATTGTCAGTGATAGAGATCCCATTTTCATTGGAAATTTTTGGATGGAGTTATTTTCTTGTTTGGGTACTCACCTATCTCACCTTATCATCCTCAATCCGATGGGAAAACTGAGATAGTGAACAAATGTTTGGAAGATATCTTCGTTGCTTTGTATCTGATAGACAAACACAATAGATCAATTGGTTACCTATGGCTGAATGGTGGTATAACACTTCCTTCCACACTGCAGCAAAAATGACCCCATTTATGGAACTTTATGGATATCATCTATTGTTCATCGCATCATATTTAAGATAAAATTATAAGGTTCAAGCACTGGAATATCACATCAAGATAAAATAACAAGTTCTCCAACTCTAAAAGGATAACCTAAATTTGGCACAGAATCGAATGAAACAACACGCATATCAACATCCCAGTGAGAGAAGTTTTGATGTAGGTGAATGGGTATTTTTATGGCTACAATCATACAAGAAAATGTCCCTCAAGCAAGTTAAGAAGGATAATAAATTATTGCCAAAGTACTATGGTCCTTACAAGGTGTTGTAAAATATTGGTACTATGGAATACAAATTGGAGCTTCCTGCATCTTCCCAAGTGCACCCAGTTTTCCATGTTTCATGCTTAAAGAAGGTTATAGGTGACAAACTTCTGGTTCAAACAATATTTCGAGAACTTGAAGAGGAAGGAAAAATATTATTGTAACCTGAAGTAGTCACAAAAAGAAGAACTCGATAGCTACAAAATCGATCAATTTCAGAGTATCTCATTAAGTCGAAGAACTTAGCCACTGAAGATTCCACATGGGAGGATGATAATTCTATACAGAAGCATCTGATACTACTCAAGCATTGAGGAAAAAACTTTTTTGAAGGACAGGGGCATGTTAGGGCCTTATATTGCTAGTGTAGTCCCTTATTGTTGTTAGTGTATCCCCCTTATTGTTATTGTTGTACCCCTATAGTCCCCATATTGTTATTATTGTGCCCTTACATTATTATTATTATGTCGGCTAGGATTATATTGTGACCTCATGGAATCCTATATATATAAATGAGGTTTTTTCATTTGTGTCATCTAAGAATTGTTCATTTATGTAATGTAAAGGAGGTTGCCCCCACGAAATGGCTGATTTCTAAGGCTTTGATCTCTCTTTTCTTCTATTTTTGGAGTTGGTTTCATAATAGACTGAGACCCTAGCAGACATAGAGAATCATATGGAATGGTTGACACATTTCATAGCTGAGATCATGGTCGACCAAATTCCTATGAGAAGTAGTGACACACTATTAGAGTGCCTAATCACATTAGTCGACTACTACGCAAGATAGCTTGTGTTGTGGCATGTTACCATGAGCACTATGATTAGTCTAATAAGAAGCTTATAGGCATATTTTTGTGTATATTTTGGATATTGTAGGATGTGTGACCATATGTTTGTTGGGAAAAAATTTTGTAATTTTTTTTTTTATATATATATATACATCTATCTTTAGTGTTTCTTATGTTTCTATTATCTCTTTCAATAGATGTGAAATGTATTGAAATTTATTTAAATATGTCGAAAATATATATCTAAAACATGAATAGCCAATGCATTTGTCATTGTGTTTATATTTCTAGAAGTGTATTGATATTGGATCAAATCAAAGTATATTTCTAGACATATGGAGCATAGTTGGACTTCTAACTGAATAGACATTAGTCAATTGGAGTACTACAAGTTGTGAGTCAAGTATGATGACTATATGGTAGATATTATGTGAAATCACATCAGGCAAGAGGTATATGACCGCACTATACTCAATCATCTTATTGGTAGAGCAACCGACACAATCCCTTGTATACTCACTAACTCTCCATTTGGAGAAAATATATCCCACACCACGGAGTATAGTTTTCGAGTACTAAGAATAGTGTCATAAGCATAACCAACATATGGTTCAAGGGATGTCAACATCTGCAAACCAAATGTAAATGATATTAATAGAAAATGCATGAAACTCTTAAGTGACACACCACAAACATACTAACACACCTATATAAGACATGTACACAATGCACTACACAAAGAATCAAGCATAGTATTTCTTAAGATCCAACCCATTTCTAGGTTTCTCCAATGGAACTCCATAAAAATTGACAAGCTCACAGACCACTATATCAAGAACATGTTTGAGAATATATGGACCTCACCACACGGGTTGGAACTTTCTGGATCCTAATTTATCAAGCCCTTGATCGTATAGCAGGACAATGTCTCCTTCTGAGAAGACACGAGGCTTGAAACTGTTGTCATATTGCAACTTGAAACATTTCTTATAGGATTCATTATTCATGGAAACATCATTCTGAGTCTCATCTAAGTGTGTTAGATGTAAGAGAAGTTCCTCTTCTACGGAAGTGGCAGCAAGAAGTTCTAGAGAAAGTTTTAGTGACAAAATTTTACATTCAATCATAACGATAGCTTCCATATGATAAAAAAATTGGAACAAATTAAATCTGGTAGAAGTCCTAACGAAGGTGCTTTATGCCCATAAAGAAGCATAAAGAACCAAATTCCAGTCTGACCTATTGATCCCTATCATATGTTGAAGAAACTTTTTGAGAACTTTATTAAGGGCCTCAACTTTTCTGTTCGCCTGAAGGTAGTATGGAGTGGAACTTTCCTATTGAGAGTCCTAGCTTGGAAGTAAGTTCAGACATCGTGTGATTACGAAAATTTTTTCCATGGTCTGTGACTATGGATTGCGGAACACCAAACCATGCAATGACATGGTTAAATAAATAATAAGCAGTTGTTCCACTGGTATTGTAAAATGTAGGAACCTCCTCGGCCCATTTGGTAAAGTAATATACTGTTACAATGATATAGCCATGACCCCCGACTGAGTGAGGGTTATGTTATCAATCCCTCCAACTTTCCAAGGCTAAGAATGGAATTGAAGGAAGGTAACCACAAACCAAGATTTAGGTCATGTAGCTAGCCCTACCAGGACCAAAGAAGGCTCTCTCAATGTCACTTTGCAGCTACTGAAATGAATGAACATATAATGATATTATGCTAGGTGTATAATGTCACTAAGTAGGCTTTTTTTTAATGTTTCTTGTGCTGGATAGGAAATGACAATTAGTAGACTAGTTCTAGGGTTTAGGTTAAAATTCAAGGTCAAGCTGCAAAGATATGGATGAGGCTAGGTAGGTAGCTTAAAATCATGCTTAGTTTGTTCATTGTGTATAGGATTAAATGAAGGAGAATATAAATGAGCATTTCGGTAAATCCATTCATTTAGAAGAACATATACATATAATGTAAACCTTATTAAAATAGAGCATGAAAAGGCATGATTTATGGTTATAAACTAACAGGATAAACACATAGAATCATATATGTGAAAGAGGGTATTATATCATTTAATTTGATAAGTTAAACATACAGAGAAAGAACAAATGCTCCAAGGCATACCATAGGAGTCTCAACACAAATTTTGCAACATTGTCTTTGATTTCATTACATAAGCTTGTACAATAGCTCCAATGAAAAAAATAACTATCCAACCCAAAAAAAGACTAAATTGGGTCTACTTATATAAAATATGAACAAGAAAACCTCATAAGGTTGAAATCCCATCCAAAATGCATCATAATTACATGATATGAGTCAATTCCTCAAATCTAGGGAAGTTAGAAACCATTCCCTCAAATTCAGCTAAAGACTAGGAGTGTGTATCTTCCACATTAAATTACATGGCTCCTCATGATAAGAAGCAAAAGAAAACTCAATCACTCTAATGATAGCACAAATGACAGCAAAACCTCGAAATTCTGACTTTTTATAGCTTGACAAGTGTCCTGAGGGAATCAAATGCAAAAGCGTAGCACCTGTTGATTGAAACGTAGCATCATTTTGCAGAACCATAGCACCACCTTGGAGGTGATTTTGAGGGATTTTTAGGGCTCTAAATACAAATATGAAAGATATTTCAACTAGCCCTATGTGTCTACTTTCCAGAATATCTTGAATTTTGAGAAAGCACCCACAGGAAGGCCTCCAAAAGTTTATTCTCCCAACCTCACTCCAGAAGCGTAGCGCCTAGTCAAAAACACTGGTAGAGGGATAGAAAATGGTGTCTTTTTGGATTTTTCTTCAAGCTTAGAGCTTATCATTACTAGTTCTATATTTTGAATGTACTAATAAAAATTCTTCCAAACATATAAGCCAATCTTTATTTAGGTGTCCTGAGAAAAAACGTAGCACCTTAGTGCTACGTTTCTGTGAAGGCGGAACTTCCATATTAGTGCAAAAATACCAAAAATACCCAAGTTGCTCAAAACTTCTCAAAAAAAATTTTATGACACCTGTGAATATGTGCTAAATATCCAAGGAAGCTTCAGCAAACAAATCCAAGCTGTCCTTCTCTTTTAGCTTCATTTGAGTTTCCTTAAGCCTTTTCTTCAGCTACTTAAGCCTAATTTGGGAAATTTTGTTTTTGGTGCAATAATGGTTTTCCATGTGTCTCTAGAGGTTGTTGTCTATTTTAGCTCTCTGGAAGAGCTTCTCTAAATTTTCATTCACCATTCCTAACTAGTATTCTCTTTCTTGATTGATCTTCATAGATATTAACTCATCAAAGGTTAATTGTTCAAATGGATGAGATGAGTGTCTTTCTAGCTCCAGTGCCCTCTTAAGGCCTCTTGTATTTGGGCTTCTTGGTTGTGTTTCAGTCTCTATACCCTCCATTTGATCAACATCTATTTCTTCTTTCCTGTTACCCTTATCTGCCTCTAGGTATGCCTTATGTTTACTTTGGAGGAGCTGCTACCCCTTTAATTGCCAATTTTGTTGATGTAGTAGGGTTACCATGACATTAACCTTGGAGAGATTCATTTTAAGTTATGGTACATATGCATATTTTTCCTTCATGATTTATTCAATTGGATTATCTTTCATCTACTCTCCCACCTCAAACTCCAAGGGCGCTTTTCCATCATGTTGGTGCAATGGTGATTCAATCTGATGCATGAGTGGCTCCTCATCTATTTCTCTTTTCTCAGCTATAGTATCAAGTGTAGATACACTTTTGATGGATTTGGGAGAAAAAACATGTCTCTTTCCATTCTCATAGGTGTGAGTAACTTGAAAAACCCCACGAGCCTTTGAAATCTAAGATTTCTTGCTGGAAAAGCCAACCTCCATTGGTTGTGCTGATACTGATGGTGATGGTATGCTATGAAGGAAATGAGGATTAATAGTAGGCACTGCTGCTACTTTCTCCATGAATGTTTCCCAAGTCATGTTGATGGCTAAGAGATGATGTAAAACAATGAGTTTGACTAGGCCATGATAGAATTGACTTGGATAGTGATCCTTGTTTTTGCTCTAAACCTTTTTAGTCTTTTTAAGAAGACTTCTGTAAAAGTAATTTAGCAAGCCAAGTGGTTTAGTAGAGGTGAAGTGCATCAATAATCTGACATGGTACCTACATAATATACAGAATCTCCCTTCACATGTGAAATATCTCATAAATAACCTCATCAAAGGAGCATATTTCTCAATTAGGTGCCTGAAAGGGAAAATGTACTCAGGGTTTTCTTTGGCATGAGGTTTGAGAAACAATTTGTAATATTCAAGGTATAAGTCCATACTCTTGAACCAATTTTTGCCATGACTAGGAATAATTATTGTTGAATAAATCACCTCTGATGATACATTGAACTCTACACCTACAATGATGGCCTTTCCCATGCTGAAACTAGTGGAAAATATGCTTGTCAATTGGAGATGACAACCTTCGTTCATAATTCTTTCACATAACCTCAAACATCCAGCCCTCTCAAATCATCTCTTCCCAAAAGGTGAGGAATTGACTTCTTGCAAGGTGGATGGATCAAACCTAAAGTGGCAGCCTCCTTTTTGGATTCTATTTTCACTTTCCATAATTTCTATCAAAGGGATGAAACCCTAGGTGTTTAGATATAGTGGGTATGGGAAGTGAATTTGGAAAAACAAAGGACAGGGATAAGGTAAGTTTGGAGGGTGATATGAAGCGTAATGAAGCCAAGAAAAATTTCCAAAAAACTTCAAGAGATAGGGCTATATTTTGGCTTCAAAGTAAATATGAAATTTGGTGAAATGGATGTAAGGAAAGTGATCAAATTAGGAAAACACGGGGATTTCCTAGTTTTCCAATCAAAAAATAGTACAAAATTAGGGTTTTGATGGGAATAATGTTTAGTGAAGCTGTGAATGGTAGGAAATGATAGAGTATGGTATGGGGAAGGTGAGTTAGGGTATTAGATGATAGAGTTAGGGTTTATTCCACTGAAATCACTCAATGTTGGGAAAAAGTGAAAACGTAGTGGGAGAGGAGGTAAGGAAGAAAATTAATGCCCTACTTGATAAATTGAGTTAAGGAGGATGTGAGGTGTTGAATTACTATTGAATAAGATTTAGAAAATTATTCCAGTGATCTTGTAGCTTGGATGAGTGATTTAGGATCCAAATTTCAAAAGCACATCACACTCCCAGATGTGTAGCGCAGGTGTCTAGAAGCATAACATAACATTCCAAATGCATCGCAGAGGTCTCTTTAAAGAAATTTTCTTGATTTTCTCTTAACCCTTGACAATTATGGAGCAAGTTGAAGGTAAGGGAGGAGCTTTTCCAAACATGAAAATAAAAAATGAGTTGAATATGCCTTATTTTCTCTTTAGAACATCTTGAATTGAATTTTTTGTCTTTTAGTGAAACCAAAAACTTGGAGGAAGGTTTTGTTGGGTGTGGAGCTTGATTATCTTGTTTATTTTGTATCATAGAATTGGACCCATGTACCTTAATGGGGCAGCAATGATGCTTGTAATTAAACACTTCCTGGGGGGTCCAGGGGGGGGTGGCTGCACCCCAAAGCTAAAAAAAAATGTAAAATTGCCTTGTAAAATTATAGTAATTTCTAGTCAATATGGGCCGCTCATTAGGCAGATGATCTGACGGTAGAAGCTATGTCTAGTTTAGGGTTTTTTTCCCTAGAAGGCAACCCGTCGGTTGTATGAGGGTATTTTATTTGTTTTATCAGAGGGAGATACAAATAGGGAGACTGTGAGAGAGAATAGAGGATATTACAGCAGATCTGCTATAGGTTGTGTCTCTTCATTTTGTTGAATAATAGAGAGGAAGGATTGGTTGTTTGCAGTGGACGTAGCCCAAAATGGGTGAACCACGTATATCTATGTCTCTCTATTTTTATGTGTTTTGTGTGCTAGTGTTTTCCGCATAGTTTATGTGTGGCATTGCTCTATAATATATAATTTTATAACAACTGGTATCAAAGTCAAAGGTCTATTTAGCTAATAAACTCGTAGGAAAGAAGGGTTTCTGGCTTGAGTAGGAGCAATGGTGGAAGATGGTAAGTTTAGGGTCGAGAAATTTAATGGCAAAAACTTCTCGCTATGGAAGATGCAAATGGAAGATTATCTGTATCAAAAATATCTGTACCTAACATTGAGCAGAAAAGAAAAGAAGCCGACAACTATGACAAACGAAGAATGGGAGATTATCGATAGAAAGGCACTCGGAACAGTATGGTTGTGCCTCGCGGTGTTGGTAGCCTTCAATATTTCGAAGGAAACAACAACAAAGGCTTTGATTAACGCATTGGCGAAACTATATGAAAAATCCTCGGCCTCAAACAATGTATTTCTTATGAAACATTTATTTAATATGAAGATATTGGAAGGTGGATCTGTTGCAGACCATTTAAATTATTTTAATATAGTTACCAGTCAGTTAATTTCTGTAGGGGTAAAATTTGATGATGAAGTTAGGGATCTTTTATTTCTATGCTCATTACCAAAAATATAGAATGGTTTAGTTATGGCCATTAGTAACTCTTTCTCTGGATCTAGTACTTTAAAGTTTGATGATGTTGTCGGTGCTATCCTTAGTGAGGAAATGCGACGGAAAAGCTCTGGTGAGACATCAGGTAATGCTTTGAATGAAGAGTCCCGGGGAAGAAAAATGGAAAGAGGAAAGAGCTTGGGATATCACAGTAAATCAAGGAAAGGCATATCCAAGTGTAGATCAGGGACAGTGTGCTGGAAATGCGGAAAGAAAGGACACCTAAATAAATACTGTAGATCTCGAAAGGGAAAAGAAAGAGAAATAGAACAAGAAAAAAATCATGAAGAAAATGTGACAAGTGATGTGTTACAATATTCTTTTATTATTTCTTTTGAAAATGTTACTGATTCCTTGGTGGTAGATTCAGGGGCCTCATTCCATGCCACACCTGATAAGAAATATTTTCATCACTATGTTCAATGATATTTTGGACAAGTTCGTTTGGGTGATGATAAAACCTGTAAAATTGTTGGAATGGGTAAAGTTCTTGTAAAACAGCAGAATGGAAACCAATGGCCATTAAAGAAGGTAAGGATTGTTCCAAATCTAAAGAAAAATATGATTTCGACAGTGTAGTTAGGTGGTGAAGGTTGTGTGACAACTTTCACAGATAAAACTTGGAAGCTCACCAAAGGAGCCTTGGTAATAGCAAAAGGCGAAAATGTTAGTACATTGTATTTATTCAATGGCATTTCTAACTCCGTTAATGCATTAAATTCAAAAGGAGCAGATGCAGCATTATGGAATCATAGGCTCGGACACATGAGTGAGAAGGGGATAAAGATTCTTCACTCAAGAAATTTGTTGCCAGGTTTGAAGAATGTTTATTTGGATTTTTGTGAGAATCGTATTTATGGAAAACAGAAGATAGTCAGATTTCTCAGAGTTGGGAAAGAAAATAAGAGCGAAAAATTAGAGCCTGTGCTTATAGATGTATGGGAACCTGGTTAGGTATCATCTCTCAGTGGCTCTCATTATTATGTTACTTTTATTAATGATGCAACTAGGAAAACTTGGATTTATTGTATTCTTAATAAATCTGATGTATTTGATACTTTCAAGAAATGGAAAGATTTGGTTGAGATTGAGACACGAAAGAATTTGAAGTGTCTCAGATTAGGCAATGGAGGTGAATATTGCAACAAAGAGTTTGATAGGTACTGTTCGAGCATGGAATTCGCAGAGAGAAGACAATTCCTAGAAAACCGCAAGAAAATGGTGTGTCAAAAAGGATGAACAGAACAACCATGGAGCATGTAAGGTGCATGAGATTGCATGCAGGATTGCCTTTACAATTTTGGGCAGATGTTGTAGATACTGTTGTTTATCTCATAAAAAAAGGGCCTTCAAGTTCCTTGGATGGTGGTATTCCAGAGGAATCATGGAAAGGTACAAAGGTAAACTAATCTTTTTAAAGCCTTTTGGCTGTGGGGCCTTTGTCCATATTAATAAAGAAAACAGAACAAAGATTGAGGAAAAATCAAAGAAATGTACCTTTATTGGATATGGTGTTAATGATTTTGGTTATCGCTTATATGATTATTAAAATCACAAAATAATTAGGAGCAGAGATGTAATATTAAATGAAAAGGTATTTTATAAGAATCAGTTGCAGGAAAAGAAACAGGAAAAAGAAAAAAAAGAATACATAGTTCTTGATGAGATCACAGAAAAGGTAAAGGTGCCTAAAAATAATAATAATCAACAGCCACAGCAACAGCAACCACCACAATAGCAAAAGGCACCTCAAACACCTGAAAGTGGTGTCATAAGATCACCAGGATAATTAGACCCCCTGAACGATACTATCCTTCATTATATTATTTATTGTCGACTGATTCTAGTGAACCCAAATGTTATGAAGAAGTAATGCAAGTTGAAACTAGAAAGAAGTGGGAGCTATCCATGGAAGAAGAGATGGACTCCTTAATACATAACCAAACATGGGACTTAGTTAGGTTGCCTGTAGGTAAAACAACATTGCAAAATAAATGGGTTTACAGGATGAAGGAAGAAGATGGAGGAAAACATAGGTACAAAGCTAGACTTGTGGTGAAGGGTGTTAGGTCTCTGTAATAAGCAAGATTGGCAAAATTCCGATCACAGAGTTAACATCGTTTCAACCAACTTTGGGATTCTAGGATCTAGCCCTCCTGAATCCAGAGAGGGATCTCTCCAATATGTACAAACATGGATTTGTCTTTGAAGTTTGGGGTAATGATATTAGGCTAGTTATGAGGTCCAAGGGTTTTGTTTTGTTTTGGATGGTTGAACATGATTGCTGTTAGAGGTGAAAAGTCCTAAAGGTAAAAGGTTCAAAGGTGAGAAGTTGCAAGCAAAATAGTAAGCTTTGATCAAGAAGAAAGATGATGGCAGGTTTTCAGTCCATTGGGCTATTGAGTCATAAGGGGATTTAATTGAAACAATCAGGTTCCAGAGTGGTCTATGGGGAAAGTCATCTATGCCTCAGGATCTCTTTAAGGTTTGATTTATGGAATGGAGTGATACATCAAGAAGGGGAAAATAAACAGATGCAGAACAAAGAGCAGCCAAGGATCTGGTAATTACTTTGAAACTATCTAGCCTTTGACCAGGCACTTAAGAAAGACATGAAAGCAAACTAGGATCTGGTAAGTACTTTGAAACTAGCCAGCCTTTGATACACTTCCAATAGAAAACACGTAAAAAACAAAGGGAAACTTGAAGGCAACCTTTGGAGTAGAAGCTAGCGGGCCGGGCTCACCACAAATCCTCTCCTAGCTCTTCTTTACTTGGACACTTCCAAGACAATCACAGAGATAACACAAAACGACCTAAGATCTGGTAAGTACTTTGAAACTATCCAGCTTTTAACACATTCTAAGGGAAACAATCAAACTGTTATGCAAACAAGACTGGGACCAGGGCTTACCATATCTTCCTCAATTCATCTTCACACAACATATACTGAAAGTAACATTCAGAAATAACATTCAACTAAGACGATAGGATGAGGGAACGCCATCATTCCTATGCTTGAATTTGAATTAAATCATCTCCAAATAACACAATTGAAGGAAAACATTAAAATAAAGATTTCTCAGCCAGAGAAGGTTACTGATATGCAGTAGGTCCTAACACTATTTAAACTATTCTTTACAGAAGAAAACAAAACATAATGAGAACAAAAACAAAATCACAAGTTACAATAAGAATAACATCACCGTCAGCATAAACCAGGATCTCATAAATCAACTTGTATTGATGCTCCAAACCGGTTACAATCTTCAAGTCCAGTGTTTTAATTCATCTTTCTTTCACAACCTAACTTATCTGCTACAAGCAGAGCTCCAAGAGCCAGTGAAAACACTATTTACAATCAGGAGTCTTCAGCTCAGTTACATAGAATGCTTCAGCAATTACATTGACAACCAACCCCTCACTCATCTTCTACTGAAGTATTTATAGAAGGATGAGGAGGTGAGATCTGATTAAAGATCTCAAATACAATTAATACAGAGTTAATGTTTTCTTTGCCCTTGGGAGGCTCAAGGAAGAAAATGTATAGTTGTTTCACTGTATTAATTTTTTTACACTTATGAATGAAGCTTGGAGGGAGCTTTTGTTGACCTTTGAGTTTCTGTGTGATCTTAGGGTTACTTTGCAGACATTCCTTCATTAAATTCATGGCAGAAGTAACTCTTCGGCTGCGTTGGGGCAAAATATCTGATCCTGTTCAATAAATTTGGCCTCTGTTTGAAAGTTTTGAGGCAATAGGTGGCACTGTGGTAGCTGAGGAATCAATTTGCCTCAGATATGGCAGTGGAGGTAACCTGTCTGATAAACACTTTTTATGTTTACCTTTGTTTGAGTTGGGGATTAGGCTTTTGATAACTGTGCTAGCCGTAATCCCCACTCATTTGTCCATTAATCCTCGGCTTCTGGTTAGTTTTCTGATTTCTTGCGATTTGATACTCTTTTTCTATGAATTCTTTGCTGTTTCTAGGTTTTACAGGGGCGCGTGGCAGCGAAGGCTCATGGAACCTCGTTGACAGTATAATTTACACCCTGCGGATAATCTCTCCGATGAATTCGAAAGGCAGAGGATCGTCATCCTTGCCCCATGAAATTTTTCCATTTAATCAAGAAAAAACCTTAAACCTGCACAAAACAAACATAATGAGGAAATCCTACGATTATATGGGTCAATCTGCAACGGAGGGCGTGCGGGAGAACGGGTCAATCAGAACCGTCGATCGCACTGTGATCGATGGCTGGGAGATATTTGGAAAGTCAGAGTCGGAGAAAGGTTGACTGGGCGGCAGAATCGAGCAACTTAATGCAGACCGTTGATCTGCAGAGATTGACGGTGGATATTAACTTTTGATTACACTGGGGCCCAGCTAAAACACGCGCAGTTTGGTTAAAGGTCGGGCAAATTGGATAGGCGATCATCGTTAGATGTGTGGGGCTTGATCGGACGACTATTGTTGATTCTGCTGGGCGGTCATGGCCCAACGGATAATGCGCGAGGGACTAACTTTATGCGGCGGTTTTTGAAAAGTACAGAGGACGCGTGGCGGCCAGCGTATGGAATCGCTAGCTGTCGGGTTAAAACCACCCTTCGCACGAAGGTGGTGCGGAAAAAATAGCGCGGGTTTGGAAAACAGCGCATAGCTGGTGGGGTCCTCAAGGTAAGTTGAGCCCCGCGCCATTCGATCTGAGGAGCAGATCGACAGTTGAGATCATTCCATAAATTTCACGGGCGGAAAACTTTGGAATTTAATTAAAACCCGATTTTCAAAGGTTTATTATGTTTTGGGCGGAGAAAAATGAAAAAGCGCCCGATAGGTTTAGCCACGGGTTCTGGCGCTCGGGCGCATGGAGGAAAATGGGTTTAGATCCTTAGCTCGAGGGGGCTAAGGACTGAGGGATAGAAAATATGCATTTTCTAGGGTTTTCAATGGTTTTTCAAGGAAATGAAAGCCTTCGATAAGGTCAAGAAGGGGTCTTAGACCTTATGAAATGGGTTTTAATGAGGGGAAAAGGGAGAATCATGAAATTTAGAGGCTTTCATGGGAGATGGAGGAAAAGAAAAGAAGGTTAGCTAAAGGGGGAAAAAGGGGAAAAAGGGGTCCTTTGCAGCAGTATGTGACTGTGGATTTTTATGGGATTTCAGAAGCCTTTGAGATGTGAAAAAGTAATGAAGGATTTTGGACAGAGGGAAGGAAAGCAGGAGGCCTTATAGAGACTTCAAGAGCCAACATTTTTTAGAGATGAAATTTGTTCCTTGGAGGCTCCCAAAAGTTTTTAGCCACCTTTTGGTATAACAAAATATTATGGGTGGCTAATAGTGGCTCCACATGGGGATGGTGCCTTCCTGAAGGCATCAAGAATTCAGACTTGATTCTTCTGGGATGCTGACTTTTGCCTGATCCTTTGGATTGCTTTCTTTTGCTGGATGATTTTTCTCTACTTCTGAAAAATAGGTTCAATCATGAAAGATAAATGGACTTCATCAATACAACTTTCTACCTACCCAATCCTACTGATCTAACATTTTTTCTTCACCAGAGTGCACTTGGATTGGCAAATTCTTTTCATAACATTTTATTCTTTTAAAAGCATAAAAACTTATCTAATTCTACTTCTTATCTCTCCCTGAACTCAGATTAGACAGTTGAGCTTAGATCCTTCTCTACCTAATCTACTTTCCGTTGGGATTGAACTGTCCAACAAAATTTCATTCTCTAAATTCTACAACAGAAATTTAAAAACAGCCAAGTCAAGATTAAGCTGTTTGACTTGCTGTGATCTATGGCATAAAAACAAGCTGCACATAGATTATTATTTGCAGAAAATTAAAACAAAATGGAAGGCTTAAGGTGTGAAATTTTCTTATCATAGCCTTCTCCTTTACCACAGCTCTGTTTTTGCTTTTGTTCGAGCTGTTTTTTCCCCTTTCTCTGGTTCAGATTTTGATCTGATTAGAGCCAGATTTACATCTTTTTGACTCAGAAAATAAAACAGATTTGAGCCCTTTCTCTTTGGAAACTTAGGTTCAGGTTTTGAGCTTGTTTGAACCTTCGATTTCTATCCTAATATATCTACTGATAAGCCAAGATTGAACAGTTTGGCAAATCGGATTCACTAACCTATTAGCAGAAAAATTTAAAAGCTAATTAGTCAAGATTAGGTAGTTTGACTAACTAGAAGTGTGTTTTAAGGAGTGGCATTTAAGCTTGCACACTTTCATATTTGTTACTATTTTTGGCATGGGGCTTTTCCTTTCTTGTTTTCATTCCTGCCCTCTTTTCATTTTTTCTTTGTTTTTGTATTTTTTGATTTTTCATAACTTTGAATGCAATGGTGGATGAAATATTTACAATGGAAAAAGAAAAAGGAAGGCTTTAAAACATATTATGAATAAAGAGAAGTAATGCTTGAGCATCCTGCCATTGACAGGACCCCCAAACAATTATGTTCCATCCAACTCCCGTAAGAAAAAAGCATTATTACCAGCAACTGAATGAACAGAGTAAGGGCCAAGCCATAGGTTGTCAAATTTTCCATGCTTGCCCTTTTCTTCCCTTCTTGAGTCCCACTTTAAAACTTTTTCCCCAATCTTGAATTTGCTGGCCTTTGTTCTTTTGTCAAAAAGATTTTTGATGCTTTCCTGTTTCTGTAATGCTTTGTTGTACACTTCCTCCCTGGTTTGCTGAAGATGAATGGTCTGATTTATTCTTCTGATCATGTCATCCTCTTCAGTCTGTAACTCTTGGATTAACTTCATAACTGGTACACCAAGGCTGTTGGGAAAAATTGCATCTGTACCATACAAAAGCTGGAACGGTGACATACCAGTAGATTTCTTCAAAGTTAATCTGTCAGCCCAAAGTGCATGGATCATCTTTGTGTGCCAAGACTTTTTATTGTCCTCCAACAGTTTCTTGATTATGTTCACTAAGCTTTTGTTGGAAGATTCAGCAAGTCCATTACCCTGAGGATAATAGGCTGTGGAATGCCCCAATGTTATCTGATATCTATGACAGAAGTCAACCATTTTCTTTGATCCAAATGCTGCTGCATTATCTGTGATGATCTTGGTAGGACAACCAAATCTGGAGAGAATGTTAGTCTCCATAAATTTTATGATAACTGAATCATTGGCCTGCCTACAAGGGATGGCTTCTATCCACTTAGTGAAATAGTCTGTGGAAGTAAGGATCCATATATGCTGGGCAGAAGATGAGGGATGGATTTCTCCTATGAAGTCAAGTCCCCACTGTTGAAATGGGGCTTCAACATTGATTGGATGCAGTGGAAGGGGAAGCAATTTTCTTTTGCCTTCGAATAGTTGGCATTTATGGCAAGTAGTGGTCATCTTGTGTACATCAGGAAAAAGAATAGGCCAATAGAAACCAGCCCTCAAAATTTTGTTGGATGTTGCCTTCCAGTATAAATGACCTCCACACTCTCCTTCTTGGAATTCCTGCTTAACCCTTTCTGCATCAAACTCAGGCAAACATTTAAGCAATATACCACTTGCATTTTTCCAATAAAGACATTTATCAATAATGCAATAGTTTACAGCCTTCAATTTTAAGAACCTTGCCTTTGTTTTTGATAAACCATGAGGTGCATTTAAATTAAGCAAAACATAGACAATATCGGCATACCAAGGAGAATTCATAAAATGGTCTTCAACAATGGGAGTCGAAAATTCTTCTTGGCTATCCAAAGCACTAATCATATTAATATCAAGAACTTCACAATTTGATTCAGCCATTAATCTAGCTAGACCTTGGCCTTTGATGAGTTTAGTGGGTTTTATCTCTAAATCATATTCAAGGATAACAACAATCCACTTACCTCTCTTACCATCTGGGTCTTGTGTTAGAATGTCTTTAAAAACTGAGTTTGGGACAAAGGCAATAATGTGCGAGTGAAGGATGTATACCCTAAAGTCTTTCAATACTTTCACCAAAGCAAAAGCTTGTTTTTCCATAATGTTATACTTCAAAGGGGCATCCCTCAATGCCTTACTAAAGAATGCAATAGGCTGCTCTTGTCCTTGTGGGTTTTTCTGTAAAAGGACAACAGCTATGGTATGTTCTGATGCAAATGAGAAGATATAAAAATCTTTTGAAAAATCAGGGCTTATGAGAACCGGTGTTTTGGTTAATGCTTGTTTTACCAGTTCAAAGGATGTCTTTGCTTCCAAGGTCCATTTAACCCCTTGCTCCTTCTTCAGCATATTTGTGATATCCCTTAGGAGCTCAGCTAAGTTGGGGATGAACCTTCTCAAAAAGTTGATCTTTCCAATGAAAAACTGCAACTCTTTGATGTTTCGAGGATGAGAGATTTGCAATATGGCCTCAATCCTCTTTGGATCTATCTTTATACCCTCCTCTGAAATAATGTGCCCAAGAAGTTTACCTTCTTGGAGACCAAATAGCGTTTTCTTAGGGTTCAAAGATATCCCAAATTTTCTGCACTTCTCGAAAACCTTTCTCAAATGTTCTAAGTGTTCTTCATCTGTTTTTGAAAACACGGTGACATCATCAAGATAGATAATGATGAAGAAACCCAGTTCTTCCGAGAAAGCTATGTCCATGGCTCTTTGAAAGGTTGCTCCAGTATTCATCAGACCAAAAGGCATTTTCACATACATGAAGGTGCCCCATGGTGTAGTAAAGGCTATCTTTAATTGATCAGCAGGGTGAACTAAGATCTGGTTATACCCTAAAAAGCCATCAAGCAAAGAAATTCTTCTAGACCCTACCACCCTTTGTAAAATATGATCCATTTTTGGTAAAGGGTAGTTGTCCTTTAATGAAGCTTTGTTTAAGTCCCTAAAGTCTATACAGAGCCTGATTTCTCCGGTCTTTTTCCTAACATACACCAGATTAGATACCCATTCAGAATATCTAATAGGGACAATAATACCAACATTATACATCTTCATGATTTCCTTCTTAACCAAAGGCAGCTGCATAGGGTTTATTCTGCGCAGTTTCTGTTTGAATGGTTTTTGGTTTTCTTTAAGAGGGATTTTGTGCTGTATTATTTCAGTGTCATAGGACTTCAGATCTTCGTAAATCCATGCGAAAACATCAGAAAACTCTTTGAACAGCTCTATGTCTTTGAGTCTTATGTGAGCTGGCAAAGTTTTGGACAGTTTTATCATTTTTGGTTTCTCTTTACTGCCAATATTGCACTCTTCCGCTTCGGTCTCCACAGGTTCCAGTTTAGGTTTTTTGGCCACGTCGTTAAAATCAAACAACTCTTCTAAAGGAGTTATACCATTTGACAAACTCTCATCCTTAGAATGCAGAGTTTCTAATTCTTCTGTTTCTGATTCTACATTCAATCCTGTTTCGTTTCTAAGTTTGCTAGTCCAAAGGTTAAGACTGACAAGCTCAGGAGAAGGTTCTTCTTCACCAAGAAAATTTTCTTCACTGCAGTCTGTATCATAATCTGAATCTGAACTATGTAGTTCAAATTCATTTATGAATTGCATGAAGTCTTCTATTTTTTTATCTCCATCAAACACCTGCAAGTATTTTTTATTATCAGGCACGGCTGGTCTAAATTTTATTTGAGATGAAAAATCATCGATTTGATATGGCGTTGAACATGTCCTAGCTGCAAAGGCTAAATTGTGGGCTATAAGATTTCTTTTCCTCGGGACAAAACTCAGTGTGGATTCCTCAAATGTTTTCAAAATATCCATGACATCATTCCGATAGGCCCTAAGTTTGGGATGATTTGCATTATACTCCCCATTGACTTGCCTAATTATTAACTCAGAATCCCCATATACATTAATTGTTTTGGCTCCCAGTTTTTTCAACAGGTTTAAGCCTAAGAGCAGGGATTCATACTCTGCTATGTTGTTTGAACACTGAAAGTTTAATTTGCAAGAAATACATTCTGTGTGCTTGCTTTTAGTGTTAGTAATCCAGACACTTGCACCAACATTTGTTCTAGTGCATGACCCATCAAAATACATAGTCCAGAGAGGATCATTTTTAGTTTTATCAGTTTGGTGAATCTCCTTTGTACGATTTGATTCCTCAATTTTCTCATTGGATTGGGGATTGTTCTCTTGACTGTCATGGTTTAACAGGAATGGATTTATGACTTGTAACTCAAGACCGGTGTTTTGTTTGCTAAGGTTTTCGAATAAAGCAAACTGTTTCGACACTTCAGTGCTGTATTCCTCTCCCTTCGTTTCAGCCATTGATCCTATTAAAGTGATTTTTTCTGTGAGGGTTTCATCATTAAACATGATATAAGAATCAAGGCCTGTATTCATGGAATACAGAGGGGAGTTTTGAGGTATGTCTCGACTTGTAACTGTGTATTGCATATGAGACTCCCTGTAAAGTCTTCTAGTCTGATTGAAAACAGGGATAGTCGCATAGGTCATGTCCATCTGCATAGTCCCCTGTAAATTAGCCCCCCAATATCTTGATAAAATCATTCCATACTTTGGGGGTACATCAGCCACAACAACATCCATAACTAAGAATTTGGCTGGAATCTGGGCTAAGTTAACACAAAGGTCTTTGATCAATCCTAAACACTTGACTCTTCTTGAGTCAAAAGAGTAAAGATCTTTATAAGGTCTGGTGATTTCAAGGCCCAGGCTCTCCATTACAGCTTTCGGCATTAAATTATGAGAAGCGCCTGAGTCATGCATAGCGTTGTGTAGAATTTTGTCATGAATGTTCAAACTTACATAGAAGGGAGGGACAGGTCCCTCTTGAAACTTACCCTCAATATTTGGACCAAAAATAAGCTCTGGCTGGTCGTCATTAAGATTGAGTGTATCCTCATTTTCTTCTATGTTCAAAGCCTTCAAAATTTGGGTTTTATATACATGATGGGCAGCTAACTCAGTCAAGGGAACAGCAATTTTGATTTTTGAGATTTCCTGTTTCAGGCTGAAAGGGATTTGATTCTTTAAGGTGCTGGTTTCAGCCTTGTTTACGGCCACTTTATCAGCAACAACAACTTGCTGATTTATTTTATCTACTTTTGACACATCGGTTGAAATAGGAGTACTAGCTGAAGTGTTAGCACTGCTTATGTTTGCACTCTGTTCTTCAATATTTTGAGTGTCTTTCTCTTTACCTTTACCAGAATTATCAGCCGCTGTTTTGTCTTTTTGTTTGACTGTCTTAGGCTTGGTTGCAGTGCTGCTTTGAGAAGATTTGTCAGAGGTTTTCACGTTGGGGGTCTGTTGACTAGATTAATTCCTGAGGTCATATTGTCTTGGAGGTTCTGTGATGGCATTTTCCATGTCTTGACAACAATTTTCATTATCATCTCTTTTGTCATCATAAGGTGTGTAAAGACCTTGTTTTCTATCATAATGAACCTCAAAGTTATCATCATCTACCCCAAATAGGTTGATATCAGCTTCCTCTGTCATTTCATCTGTTTCCTCAACCTCACTCACGTAGTTTTGATGAAAGGGAGGGGTGATCTGTTGATCCTCTTCCCTAGGTCTGTTTAGGGGTTGGTTCCTTCTCATATTCTGATTTTGGTTTTGGTTTCTGTTTTGAGGAGCAACTTGATTTTGATTTTCTTGTGCTTTCTCAAGAATGCTCATTTTCTTAATCATTTCTTCCATGATTCTTTCCATCTTTGAGCTTGAGGTAGTAGGTGTGGATTCTTCTCTAAAAGATACTCTCTTTTCAGCTTTCATCCTTGCTCTCTTCTCCATCAAGTTTACTTCCACAGAAATAGCACCTCTTTTCATGTCTTCCAGAGTTGCAAAATCTCTCTCTCTGAGTGAATAGGTCATGTCAGCGTCAAACCCTTCAGGAAACTTGTTTAAGGCTGAGCCCTATGGAGGTTTTAATTTTGGGGAAAGTGCATTATATACACTGTTAAATCTAGTACAATAGGCTTGTACACTTTCCCCAGGGTTCCTATGGAGATTTTTATAGTCAGCAAGAACTTGGAGAGGATTCTTCCTCACTTCCCATTTGTTTAAGAATGTTTGATGGAAGCCTTGAAGATTATTGATACTATGGGGTGCTAGGGCTTTAAACCATTTTCTTACTTCTCCCCCTAAACTCTGAGCAAACAATCTGAGTTTGACAGAATCATCGTCAATCTCATTTCTTTCAAAGTAGTCATTCATCTTGTCCACATGTTGTGATGCAGTTATAATATTGCTAGCATCATACAATGGGATTTTGAACTGATAGTCCTGTGGAAGATTGACTAATGGTACAGGAAGGACTAAGGGAGCATACCATGCTACCATGATAGGTGGTGGGGGTGGATTTATAAGAGGTGGAGTGGGCTAAAGTGGGGTGGTTTGAACAGTGGATGAAGGATGAACAGAAGCGGATGAAACAGGAGTAGATTGCTGAGCTGATCTTGGATGAGAGCCACCTAAGTTAAGAAGAAAATGTAAATCAGGAGGCGTTGTTTCTCTGCTACCAATATTTTCACTTGTTTCAGGAGATGATAGTGAAAACTCAGAATCTAGTTGTTCTAACTCACTAAATGACCTAGTCCTAAATGGATTAACTAAGTCAGCTTGTGAGTGCTGTAGAGCTGAAAGTTTTTCAGGAACTGATTTAGCTCTTGGGGGTGATCTGAAAATAGTTGGAGATTCTATCTTAGGAGACTTCCTAAGGATTATTTCTGGGTTATCAACTATCTCAGGTGGATCAGGGTCAAGATGGGCTCTAGTGTGAATCTTTCTAGGAGCCACTATGCTATGTTTTTAGACCCAAATAAACAGGAAAATTCCAACCAAGTATGACAGTCTTTGAGAGGTTGACTAATCTGTTTTCACAATTTAAATCCTACAGCCTTCTAACTGAGTTTGAAGGATATTACAATGATAAGGGTTCTTCCCAGTGGAGTCTTAAGGTCTTTTCATGATTGTGGAGTCGCCAGGTGGAAAGTTTAGAGTGTTTTCAAAGAGATACACTGTCCACCACAGTGCTTGTGAAACATCCTTTTTCAAGGGTAGCCCGAAACACAACAAACTCTAACCAGAGATTGACTGGGAGGGCATTCACCAGATATGTCACCTCTAAAAGAGGATGAGATTCGGAGGCTACCTCGCCCTTTCCAGACTCTGTCTAAGAGTATGAAATAAACACATCCAATGGTAAATTAAATTTAAGGGGAAGTGTTTTAATACCAATCTGAAATGATTTTGGTATTTTATGATTTACTTTTTATTTGTGGTTTGCAAGAATATCCTAACTTTGCTTCAAAACTTAGCTACGGTTATGAGACAAAGACAGTCTACTCTTATGGCTAAGCCAACTGATTTTTGAAGGTTAGATAAAAGCTTATAAGAATCCTAGGGTTCACCTAGCTTGTCACTGATTCAAACAAGTTTCATCATGATTACCATTTCTTGGTAGTGCTTGAAAAGGCTGCTTTTTACTCTCAAGGTTTGTATGAAAATAAAAGGGGAAAAGGTGAAAAATAAACTCAGTCCCCAGCGGAGTCGCCAGAAATGTTAGGTCTCTGTAATAAGCAAGATTGGAAAAAGTTCGATCACAGAGTTAACATCGTTTCAACCAACCTTGGGATTCTAGGATCTAGCCCTCCTGAATCCGGAGAGGGATCTCTCCAATATGTACAAATATGGATTTGTCTTTGAAGTTTGGGGTAATGATATTAGGCTAGTTATGAGGTCCAAGGGTTTTGTTTTGTTTTGGATGGTTGAACATGATTGCTGTTAGAGGTGAAAGTCCCAAAGGTAAAAGGTTCAAAGGTGAGAAGTTGCAAGCAAAAGAGTAAGCTTTGATCAAGAAAGAATAATTGCAGGTTTTAGGTCCATTGGGGGTATGGATTCATAAGGATTTAATTGAAACAATCGAGTTCAAGAAGTGGTCTGTGGGGAAATTAATCTATGCCTCGGGGATCTCTTTAAGGTTTGGTTGTGGAATGGGTGATACATCAAGAAGGAAAATAAATAGATGCGAACAAAGAGCGAAACGGGGGGGGGGGGGGGATACGGTAAGTACTTGAAACTATCCGACCTTTGACCAGGCACTTAAGAAAGACATGAAAGAAAACTAGGATCTGGTAAGTACTTTGAAACTAGCCAGCCTTTGATACACTTCCAATAGAAAACACATAAAAAACAAAGAGAAACTTGAAAGCAACCTTTGGATTAGAAGCTAGCGGGCCGGGCTCACCACAAATCCTCTCCTAGCTCTTCTTTACTTGGTTACACCCAAGACAATCACAAAGATAACACAGAATGGCCTAAGATCTGATAATTAATTTGAAACTAGTCAGCTTTTAACACATTCTAAGGGAAACAATCAAACTGTTATGCAAACAAGACTGGGACCAGGGCTTACCATATCTTCCTTAGTTCATCTTCACACAACATATACTGAAAGTAACATTCAGAAATGACATTCAACTAAGACAATAGGATGAGGGAACACCAGCATTCCTATGTTTGAATCTGAATTAAATCATCTCCAAATAACACAATTGAAGGAAAACATTAAAATAAAGATTTCTCAGCCAGAGAAGGCTACTGATATGCGGCAGGTCCTAACACTGTTTAAACTATTCTTTACAGAATAAAACGAAACATAATGAAAACAAAAACAAAATCACAAGTTACAATAAGAATAACATCACCGTCAGCATAGACCAGGATCCCATAAATCAGCTTGTATTGATGCTCCAAACTGGTTACAATCTTCAATTCCAGTGTTTAATTCATCTTTCCTTCACAACCTAACTTATCTGCTACAAGCAGAGCTCCAAGAGCCAGTGAAAACACTATTTACAATCAGGATTTTTTAGCTCAGTTACATAGAATGCTTCAGCAATTACATTGACAACCAACCAACCCCTCACTCATCTTCTACTAAAGTATTTATAGAAGGATGAGGAGGTGAGATCTGTTTAAAGATTTCAAATATATTTAATACAGAGTTAATGTTTTCTTGGCCCTTGGGAAGCTCAAGGAAGAAAATGTACAGTTGTTTCACTATATTAATTGTTTTACACTTACGAATGAAGCTCGGAGGGAGCTTTTGTTGATCTTTGAGGCTCTGTGTACTATTAGGGTTACTCTGCGAACATCTGTCAATAAATTCCATGGCAGAAGTAACTTCTTTGGCTGCACAGAGGCACAATATCTGATCCTACTCAATAAATTTAGCTCCTGATTGAATACTTTGAGGCAATAGGTGGAACTGCGGTGGTTGAGGAATCAATTTTCCTCAGATATGGCAGTGGAGGCAATATGTCTGATAAACACTTTTAGGTTTTCTCTTTTAAACTGTGTTTTGAGTCGGGGATTAGGCTTTTGATAACTGTCTTAGCCGTAATCCCCACTCATCTGATCATTAATTCTCTGCCCTGGTTATTTTTCTGATTTCCTGCGATCTGATACTCTTTTTCTGTGACTTCTTTGCTGTTTCCAGGTTTTACAGGGGCGCGTGGCAGCGAAGGCTCATGGAACCTCGTTGACAGTATAATTTACACCCTGTGGATAATCTCTCCAATGAATTCGAAAGGTAGAGGATCGTCATCATTGCCCCATGAAATGTTTCCATTTAATCAAGAAAAAACCTTAAACCTGCACAAAACAAAAAAATGAGGAAATCCTGCGATTATATGGGTCAATATGCATCGGAGGGCGTAGGAAACGGGTCAATCGGGTCGTCGATCGCCTGTGATCGACAGTAAGGAGAGATTTGGAAAGTCGAGAGTGGGAGAAAGGTTGGTAGGGCGGCGAATCGGGCAACGACGAATGCAGAACCGTTGATCTGCGAGAGATCGACGCGGCGGATATTGACTTTTTATTCGTGGGGCCCGGCTAAAACACGCACAGGTTGGTTCGAGAGTCATGCACCGGCTTGGATAGGCGATCATCGGTAGATGTGCGGGGCCTAATCGGACGGCTATCGTTGATTCCGCTGGGCAGTCATGGACCGACGGATAACGCGTGGGGGACTAACTTTATGCGGCGATTTTTGAAAAGTACAGAGGACGCGTGGCGGCCAGCGTATGGAATCGCTGGCCATCGGGTTAAAACCACCCTTCGCACGAAGGTGGTGCGGAAAAAACAGTGCAGGTTTGGAAAACAGCGCATAGCTGGTGGGGTCCTCAAGGTAAGTTGCGCTTCGCGCCGTCCGATCTGAGGAGCAGATCGATGGTTGAGATCATTCCATAAATTTCATGGGTGGAAAACTTTGGAATTTAATTAAAACCCTATTTTCAAAGGTTTATTATGTTTTGGGCGGAGAAAAATGAAAAAGCGCCCGATAGGTTTGGCCACGGGTTCTGGCACTTGGGCGCATGGAGGAAAATGGGTTTAGATCCTTAGCCCGAGGAGGCTAAGGACTGAGGGATAGAAAATATGCATTTTCTAGGATTTTTAATGATTTTTCAAGGAAACGAAGGCTTTCGATAAGGTCAAGAAGGGTCTTAGACCTTATGGAAAGTAGGTTTTAATGATAGAAGGAATGTGAATAGGTTTAGAGGCTTTCATAGGAGTTGGAGAAAAAGAAAAGAAGGTTAGCTTAGGGGGGAAAAAGGGGGAGGGGGAAAAAAGGGTCCTTTACTTGATGCTATGGTATACAGATTTTGCCAGTTCAGAAGCCTTTGAGGGGATGTGAAAAAGTAATGAAGGATTTTGGACAGAGGGAAGGAAAGCAGGAGGCCTTATAGAGACTTCAAGAGCCAACAATTTTTAGAGATGAAATTTGTTCCTTGGAGGCTCCCAAAAGTTTTTAGCCACCTTTTGGTATAACAAAATATTATGGGTGGCTAACAAAGGGGTTTGCACAGAAGAAAGGTATTGATTTTGATGAAATATTTTCTCTTTTTATTAAGATGAATTCAATCAGAACTATTTTAAGTCTTATAGTAGTGGAAGATTTAAATCTTGAATAGTTAGATGTAAAGACAACATTTCTCCATGGAGATTTGGAGGAAGAGATCTATATGGAGCAACCAGAAAGATATGAGGTGAATGGGAAAGAAAAATTAGTGTGTAGGTTAAAGAAGAGCTTGTATGGATTAAAACAAGATCCAAGACAGTGGTATCTAAAATTTGACAGGTTTATGTCTGAACAAGGTTATACTAGATGTCACTCTCATCATTGTGTTTATCTAAAAAAGCAAAATGATGGCAGCTATATTGTATTGTTATTGTATGTAGATGAAATGCTTGTTGCAGGTTCTAACATGCAGGAAATAAGTGTGCTCAAAAGAAAATTGGAAAATTCATTTGCAATGAAGCATATTGGAGCTACAAAACAAATCCTTGGTATGAGAATAACTAGAGACAGGAAAAATCACAAATTAACACTGTCTCAGAATGAGTACATATAAAAGGTGTTGAAAATATTTAATATGCAGAATGCAAAGCCAGTTAGTACACCTTTTGCTAGCCATTTCAAACTTAGTAAGGAGATGTTCCCCAAGACCCAAGAAGAAATGAACTATATGTCTAAAGTTCCATATGCATCAGCAGTTGGAAGCTTAATGTATGCAATGGTTTGCATAAGTCCTGATATTGCACATGTAGTGGAAGTTGTAAGAAAGTACATGAAAAATCCAGGAAAAGAACATTGGATGCCAGTGAAATGGATTCTTAGATATTTGAGAGGTACCACAAATCAAGCATTATGATTTGGTGGTTCAAAAATTTCTCTATAGGGATATGTTGACGTAGATATGGAAGGTGACAGAGATAACAGGAGGAGCACTACAGGATATGTATTTACTGTAGGTGGAACAATTGTCAATTGGGTTTCAAAAATCCAAAGTGTTATTACACTTTCAACAATAGAAGCAAAGGATGTTGTTGCTATAGAGGCTAGTAAAGAAATGATTTGGTTACGAAGGTTTATGGATGAATTGGGTAAGAAGAATGATATGGGAATGTTATACAGTGATAGCCAAAGTGCCATTCATCTTGAAAATAACTCAACATTTCATTTCAGGACTAAACACATACAACTCAAGTACCATTTCATACAGTCAGTATTGGAAGATGGACAGTTGAAGCTGGAAAAGTTACACACTAGCCAAAATCCTACAAATATGCTAACAAAAGTTGTAACCATGGAGAAACTGAGATTATGATGAGTTTCAATTGGTCTTCAAGGATGACGATGAATATGAGAAACAACCATGTCCAAAGAGGAGACATTGTCCAACAAATGAAGCAGCGATGGAGTTGCTACAATCAGTCTCCAAGTGGGATATTTCTGGCTGTGGAGCCTAATTATCTTGTTTATTTTGTATCATAGCATTGGAAACATGTACCTTAATGGGGTAGGAACACTACCCGTAATTAAATGTAGCCACCACCCCCCTTGGTGGGGGGTTTTGGGGGAAGCGCCCCCGAAGCTAAAAACAGATGTAAAATTGCCTTGTAAAAGTATAGTAATTTCTAGTCAATTTGGGCCATTCATTAGGTGGATGATGTAACAGTAGAAGTTATGTTTAGTTTAGGTTTTTTTGCTCTAGAAGGAAACCCCTCACTTGTATGAGGGTATTGTATTGCGGCTGTGTATTGTATGTGTTTTCTCAGAGCGAGAAACAGATAAGGAGACTGTGAGAGAGAACATAGGATATTACAGTGGAACAGTTGTAGGTTGTATCTCTTCATTTTGCTCGATAATAGAAAGGAAAGACTGGTTTTTTGGGGTGGACATAGCCCAAACTAGGTGAACCATGTATATTTGTGTCGCTCTGGTTATATGTGTTTTTTATGGTTGTGTTTTCTACATATTTTGCGTTTCATTGCTCTGTAATATCTAATTTTCTAACAAGTTTCTCTTTTTTGAAACAATTTGACAATGTAACAAGATTTGAAATAAGAAAAATTGTATTACTTTATTTCCCTAGCTATGCCAACTCCCTTTAAATGAATTATATGATGAAAATGAATTCTTCTTTGTCCTGTTTGATGACATAATTGGAATTTTTAGTGGTGAAACAAGGACACTTAGACATAGACCTAGATGGATATGGAGTGACCGATCTATTACCATAGATGAAAATTAATGAAATGACCTATAAGATGATGATGGCCATGAATGGGATGAGGGGAGTATCATTTTAGACCTAGACCATATGTAGTGACAAAAATTTATTTCAAAACTTGTTGGAAAAGACAAATTTTTGACCTAAGACTACTAAAAAGTAAACTAAAAGAGCATATTTGATCATAGAACATATTGACACTAACATTGGCTCCATCTTGGGATGGCACCTCCATTAGGAGGTGTCAACAACACCAATGAACAAGTAGCCTCATCCATTGGGAAATGGAGTCATTGCAACTACAATCCTCAAACTGGCTCAAATCAAACTGAAAGATGAATTGTCCATCATCGACTGCAAACTCTACTAGAAAATGACACTGAAAAGATGTTGAAAATTTTGAGCTTATTAACCACACCTTACCTACTCTAATTGATCCATAATTCACTTGATCAAGTGAAGTCAAAGATCTAATGTAACCAATCAAGTAAATGACTACCTAACTGATGCTTATATTCAACTTCACCAGGAATAAAGAAAGATTGAGTAAATGTCAACTCAAAATGAGATCTAAGCCCAAACCCTATGTTGGTGAACAAAACAAACTCCACCTTTTCTGATGCTCTCAAAATACTACCCAAGGGGTCTTGAAAATCATGAAACATTACCTCTTCTTGATCAGCAAAAAGAAGGGATATTCTTTCAGATATAATGGACGATTGTTCTTCTTCATTTGGTTGAACTTTGTTAAATAAAAATGAAGCAATGTTATCCTCCATATCATCCAGATCAGAGAAAATATTTTTACGTTCTTGAAGATCTTAAATTGAGGTAGCCAAATCAGAATCATCAAAAATATATACAAGTGTATTTTCATGTATATCAGAAAGATAATTGTCCTGGATTTGAAAAAAATGTATATCTTGATCATTTGAAGGTTGTTGAACATATTCATCAAACTCAAGGAAAAAAACTTGTTGTACATTGTTTTTTACCTCAACGGCTAAATCATGACTCTCTAGAGTTTCTATACAATCAAACTCAAAATTATGATCTGCACATAATTCTTCTTGAATTAAAAAACCAAAAGGGGAAAGGGATGAATGGTAGCTAGACATAACATATTCATATATATCTTTATTTCTTGAATATTGGCAATACTACTACAAATTATCATCAACTTCAAAATATGGAAGATTAGTGTCATCCTTTGAAGACTTATGCTTAAGTTCGCTGTCATCCAGGGTAGAATCCATGATCTTCTCATGGTGGTGAAAAGGGTTATCATTAAAATCATACAAGCGCTCATCATCCATAAAATTTTCATCACCATAAGAACTTTACAGTTCTTGAATAAAATTCTCAAAGTGATCACAACAATCCTAAATCAAAAGAAAAGAATGATATGTTTCTCTATACTTATCAAAAAATACTGAGTGTAAATGCTTGAGAGAATAAATACAAGCAGAAGGCAAGATTTCATAACAAAACCATGATTTTTATTCTAATTTTATCATGAACATATTCATTAAACAAACTTCATGAAAATTAATCTTGAGCTTACGTACATACATATGAAATCTTATTAAATGAAGTGTAGCATCATCACCTTTTCCATCTATGAATTTGGGCAAGTATGTTTTCCAATCTACCCAAGGTATAGGATTTCGAAAGGCTGGAACATGATCTCAATGCATAGGAGCATACCTTCTAGAAGTTGAATCCATATTGAAAATAGTGAAGTCACCAAAAATTTCTTCAAGCTACCAATTTTTGAATAGTGGAGTCATCATGAAAACGATGGACCTTTGGATTCTTCGACACTAGAGTTTCCAGGTGAAGGATGAACATCCTTCTTGTGCCCGACCACTTTTCACCATCAGAAATTAGAGCTAATATTTGTCATTCTTTCCTAGAAAATATTTAACCTTCTCTCCTCAGCAATGGTGCCAAAAATGTTATTACTCCCCCCAAATTTCCAAGGCTAAAAATAGAATTGAAGGAAGGTAACCACAGACCAGGCTTTAGGTCAGGTAGCTAGCACTACCAGGACCAGAGAAGGCTCGATCAATGTCACTTTGCAGTCAATGAAATGACTGAATATCTAATGATCTTAGGCTAGGTATATAAGCTCAGTAAATATGTTTTTTGTTTGATGTTTCTTGTGCTCGATAGGAAATGATAGTTAGGAGACTAGGTCTAGGGTTTAGGTCAAAATTCAAGGTCAAGTTGTAGAGATATGGATGACGCCAGGTAGGTAGCTTGAAATCATGCTTATTTTTTTCCTTGTGTATAGGATGAAATGAAGGAGAATCTGAATGATAATTTAGGTGAATTTATTCATTTATAAGAACAAAGACATATAATGTAAATCTTATAGAAAGAGAGCATGAAAATGCATGATTTATTCCTATAAAATAACAATATAAACACATAGAATAATATATGTGAAAGAGGGTATTATATCATTCAAATTGATAATATAAACATACAAAGAAAGAACGAATGCTCCAAGGCATGCCATAAGAGTCTTAACACAAATTCTGCAACACTGCCTTTGATTTCATTTCATAAGCTTGTACAATAGCTCCACTACAAAAAACAACTATCCAACCCAGCAAAAGACTAAAGTGGATCTACTTAAATATAATATGAAGAATTACACCTTATAGGGTTGAAATCCCATCCAAAATGCATCGTAAGTAAATGAGATAAGTCAATTCCTAAATTCTAGGGAAGTTAGAAACCATTCCCTAAAATTCAACTAAATACTAGGAGCATGTATCTCCCACATTAAATTGCATGTCTCATCATGATAAGAATAAAAAACAAACTCAATCACTCCAATGATAGCTCAAAGGACAGTTAAACCTTGAAATTCTGAGTTTTTCTAGCTTGACAAGTGTCCTCAGGGAATCCAATGCAAAAGCGTAGCACCTATTGACAAAAATGTAGTGTCATTTTGCAGAAGCACAACACCACTTTGGAGGTGATTTTGAGGGACTTTTAGGGCTACAAATACAAATATGAAAGATATGTAAACTATTCCTATGTGTCCACTTTCTATAACATCTTGAATTTTGAGAAAACACCCAAAGGAAGGCCTCCAAAAGTTGATTCTCCCAACCCCACTCCAGAAGCATAGCGCCTGGTCAAAAAACAATGGTAGAAGCATATACAAATGGTGGTTTTTTCGAAGTTTTTTCAAAATTAGAGCTTCTTATGTAAAACCAGTCCATATATGGAATGTACTAGTCAAAATGCATCCAACCATATAAGCCAATATTCATTTATGTTTCTTGAGAGAAACCATAGCACCTTGGCACTACGTTTCTGTGAAGGCATAATTTCCATATTAGTGCAAAAATCCCCAAAAATACCCAAGTTTCTAAATACTTCTCATTTTTTTCTTATGACACTTGTGAATGATGTGATAAACATTCGAGGAAGCTTCAGCAAGAAAATCCTAGATATCCTTCTCTTCTAGCTTCATTTGAGTTTCCATAAGCCTTTTCTTCAGCTGCTTAAGCCTAATTTGGGAAATTTTGTTTCTGGCACAATAATGGTTTTCCATGTGTATCTAGAGTTTGTTCTGTATTTTGACTCTATTAAAGAGCTTCTCTAAATTTTCATTCACCCTTCCTAACCAGTACTCTCTGTCTTGATTGATCTCCATAGCTATTAACTTATCAAAGTTCAATTGTTGAGATGGATGAGATGACTATCTTTCCAGATCGAAAACCCTCTTAAGGCCTCTTGTCTTTGGCCTTCTTGGATGTGTTTTAGTCTCTATTCCCTGCATTTGATCAAAATTCATTACTTCTTTCCTTTTACCATTGTCTACCTCTATGTTTGTCTTAGGTTTACTTTGAAGGAGTTGTTTGGTCAATTTAGTGTGTCCTAAATTGCTGCATTTAATTTTTCAATCCGGGATTCGTAAGCTGATGAAGTGCGGTGCACTATATGTGCAATATAACCTATTTCTTCACTTTTTGTCGTTTTTGGTTTTCTAAGATGAAATGGAAATTCTAAAATGAAAACAAGTATGGTTATGTTTGTTCAAGGAAATGATATCCTCTATAATGATTTACCAACTTGAAACTTAAAAATGAATTTGAAACATACAATGAAAAAACTTGAAAGGAAATGAAAATGTGCTGCCGAAATGAAAAGGTGCTGCTAGTCTAATGAATCAAAACAGTGAACTAATGATCATGAAACCAAACTATTCTTGCTGCTGTCTAAACAGAAAAGAAACTATGCTGAAAGAAATCCAAAAGTGCAACAAAGTAAATCTAAATCAGATTACATCAACTTGTCTTCTGATCCCTCATCATTAGTCCAGCTATGATTTTCGGAAGTAACCATAAACAACTTTGAGTAACTGATATCTAACTTGCAGAAAGTAAACTAATATCAAACCATACATTCATAATTCAATCCCTCACCATCAGTCCAGCTGTGGATTTCGGAGGTAACTGAAGATGTCATGCACAATTTAATATATCTAAATTTGCAGAAAGGAAACTAATACCAAACTACACATTTCGTAATACAATCCCTCACCATCAGTCCAGCTGTGGCTTTCGGAGGTAACTGAAGATGTTATGAGCAGTTTAATATATCTAAATTTAGAGAAAAACTAATACCAAACTACACAGGAGCATAATACAATCCTACTTCGTTTCGGTCTAAGCTGTGGCTTTATGGCTGTTGAAGATGTTATGAACGAGTTTAATATATCTAAATTTAACTACGAAGCAAAATAGAGCAAAGGCGAATTAAACAAGGAAATGCGAAAACAAGCGAGAAACTAAAGAAAAAAAAATTAATAAATAGAACAATGTTAATTCCATGTCATTAGTCAAAAAGTTATGCAAATGCCCGGGCTGCCTATCTATAACCTGAAACAAGAACACTGATCAGTTAATCAATAACATAAAACATGAAAGACAGAAGTGAAATGGAAAGCAGGAAAGTTTATAAACAGAAATGAAGCATATATACCATGAGAGATGCAATGTATAAACATGTGAATGGATTATGGCACAATGAGATTTAAATAAATAAAATAAGAACTATACAATAATGCACAGAACCTTGGCAAGTGCAGGGGCCATCTACACCAGCCTTGGCAATAATATTCAAGTACGAATTACGTTGGAAAACAAAGTCTTCTTATATTAAAATGTAGTCATAACAGTAAGGTGGTATTACGGCACTAAGGTAGCGTAATTACATTACAGAGCAGACTAATAAAAGATAACAGAGACTAATCAAGACTAACTCTATATGCGTATGCAAACGCGTTATATATAACAAAAGAAATATAACTATCTCCTAAAGTTTATGCTGGTGGAGAACACGTAGACCATTACGTCCACGGATCTAGGATCATGGCCGTATTGCAAAGTAAATCTATGAGGAGTGGATGTTTGAATTCGGCTATGGAGCCATGTACAGATGTCGACTTGTCCTCCGCAACTCAGAAACGGCCATATGAACCTTCACGTGACACAAAATAGAGTCCTGTCACCGTGAGACTCTATGGTTGAATTCCATGTGGACGCCTTTGACCGCAGCTTCTTTAGATGAGTTTGCTCGAGCCAATAGGACACGAACCATGTCCACATCATTTCTGACTTGCCCAAGTGGCTCGTTTTTTCTGTAGACACCTGTAACATAGAGTTTCACAAAATGGCTGCGGAAAGTTGCAGCAGCTGCGGAAAGTGGCAAGATTCCGCAGCTAAATGAAAAAAATCTAAATCAAACATCAGACACAAAATATAGTTAAAAACCATGTTAGATGCTCTTTTGCAATTAATATACAATGATATTGACAACTTGGGAGGTTCAGGTGAGTGAAAAAGGTATAGAAAAGTGTATGGAAAAGATGCAAATTTGAGACTCAACATACCCCCACTGTGAAGGTGTTGCATGTCCTCATGCAACCAAAATTTTGATAATCCTTCCTCAGTTCATATGCCTTGACACTTCAGCCAGCACGTCTAATCCTCTCCTCCTCTTCCTTGGAGCTGCCAACATTCTAGGTTTCTTCATTAAGCACCTAAATTTGATATTAACCAGTGCTCTTCTCAACTTTTGGCATTTCCTTTTCAATTTCTTGTTCTTCTTCTGCCATATTCCCAGATGTAGCATGGTATTATCATGAATGATTTTGTCCAATTTACCTTGTTCCTTCAATGTCTCATTTTCATTTTTGATGTGCCTATTTAAAAGCTCTAACTCAAAGATTTCCTGTTTTAGTGATTGGACTAAATCATCCTGTACTGTATGAGGCTGAATGGACGAAGTACTGGGACCTGTAGCTGCCTTTTCCAAAGATTCTATATAGTCATATACTTCCTGTTGCTTGGGGTCTATATCAGGTGTCATTTTTATTGGGCTGTCCCCAAAATGCCGTGAAGGAGAGTTATCTTCAAAATCTGGCTGAGAAGGGCTCACATCAACATCTTGCTGAGAATGGGATGGAGTATGTTCAATGTCTAACTGAGAATGAAATGAACCAGGTTCACTAACTGACTGAGATGGACTATGGTCAGTTGGGGACTGTTCAGATGTCTCCTCTCCCAAATCAATGAAATGAGGACCCTTCATTTGCGTTTTTCTCAATTTCCCCTTAAGTCTGCTGCTTCTTCTCACACGCTGTGGTACACTATCCTTTTGTTTTTGTTTTCCTTTCTCTGTCTTCTTGGCTATGGATGACTGTTTTTGAAGATAAACTAATATTTCAGATAACACTTGATGATCTTCTTCTTCAGAAGAAGGGGTTTTATGTATAGCCTCAATAGTTTTTCTCTCTTTTGGTGTTATTGGCTTCTTACCCTTGATTTCTTTCTTCTTCCTCTTTGACAGTCTCTCTTCCCTATCAGTTCTTTTAATTGTAGTAGTAGGAGTATTTTGAATTTCATCAATTGTTCTTTTTCTCCTACTTCTTCTTGTTGTGCTACCTTCAGGAATTTCTTGAGTAGGAGTAATTTGAGTTTCATCATTTATTCTTTTTCTTCTACTCCTTCTTGTTGTACTACCTTCAAGAATTTCCTGAGGTTCCTCAAAGAAATTTCTAATCAGAAATTGTTCCCATGTGTCTTTCTTCTCCTTTAACTCTTTTTCAATCAAAATTTTTACAAGACCGTGGTGATATAGATGTGGTTCTACATCTCCTAAATGCTTATGAACAGTCACAGACATTTTCTTCAAACTATTTAATAGAAAATATGGGAGATTGAGAGTTTGATTATCTAGAAAATTCATCAGCAATCTGGTATGGTACATATACATGGACCCAAAACGACCTTCACATGTAATGAATTTTTGAACAACTAGCAGCAAAGTAGCCCATTCCTCTTTCAATGCATGAACAGGAATTCCTCTTTTAAAAATAGTTATGTCCATACCTTGGTTTCGTAAGATTTTTCTCCAGGCTTCATCACTGATGCTTTTATTCTTAAACCAACGCTCACCCTCTTGAAGAAGTTCCGTGGCAGATGCTATAGATGCTTCATTGACCGCAAACTTAAGGTCTCCAATCTCTACTTCCAAGCCATTGAACGACCTTGCGAATGCCTTTGTTACTTCTTTATGATAACCTCTGAATTTCTGGATAAACCACAGCCAATTTGATTTCTTCAATATATCCCTTACTTGCGGATATCCCTCCATAAACTTAGGTCCTTCCAGTTCTGCCCTTAGCAATTTACCCATTTTTCTTTCTGCTCTTCACAAATTTGCCTGCGTGAGGGTTCAATGGAAATAGAACGGCTGAATGCACGGAGATGAGCACAATGACTGTGGGTAAATGTCAGAGAGTGGTATACAGACTATAGCGTAGTAGATAACGAAATGGAGTGAATAGAACAGAGAGGGGTTTTCGTGAGCACAACAGAGATACGGCTGTGAGGTTAACAGAGTATAACACATCTGGCAGTGTTTTGAATTTTGGTGGCTGCACAATAAATATGAGCACGTTTAAACAACGGCTATATATTTATGCGGCTGTAAGAGTCCGTGGTCAAATCAATTATGTCTCATTGTCACCGGTGGAATATTGGAACATGAGTGAAGATCGGGGGTTTAATGATGGAACTGTTTGAGAATGAATGCGAGAGGATAATATGGAGATCGTGAAAGGTTACGGAATTGTCAATATAATCATTGCACATAATGGATAGAGCTTATGGTTCAGAACTATATAAAAATGTGTTTTTCAATGCTATTTGAAATAAATTTTATTCATACCTTTGGAATCTTTTCCTTTTCCCTTGGTCTTCAACTAATTGCTCTTCATTGGTGTCTTGAATGCTCCATGTCTTCATTTTTGATCCTCTCACCTGCATTTTATTTCATGATTATGGAAATAACATCTGGCTGTACATTCTTTTGAAAACAGAGTAGTTGCCGCGGAATCTACTTCTGGCTGCGGAAACTAGAGTCAGCTGCGGAAACAAATGTCAGCTGCGGAAACTGACACAGCTATTATTTGTATGAATGGAGATGAACAGATGACAAATGACCAGATGGAAATGGTCATGAAAAATAATTTTATTGATGAAATGGAATAAAATGAAGTGAAATGGAGTGAAATGAAGTGAAATGAAATGGAATGAAGTGAAATGAAATGGAATGAAGTGGAATGGAATGGAGTGGGTGGTCACAAAACTTGTGAAATCAAAGAGAATTTTTTTTTGGAAAATATAGAGTGTCAGGTGTTCCTGATTTTCACCCTATATTTTCTGTATAAGACTGCCAATCAGTGATTGGTTTTCAGGCTTATACAATTTTTTTTTTTTTTTTTTTTAAACGGAAAAGAACAAAAACTAGGTTGGTGGAGAAGAAGAATTCTTCTGTACCAGCCTGATTGCAGAAATTTCTTGAAACATTTTGACAAAATCCTCTTTTGAGAGTGGATTATGATAAACTTTCAATCTATGGCCATTCACAATAAGAGGAGTTTGAAACTCATCATTGGTCTTGATTCTTACCGCTCCATTGCTAAAGATCTTGTCAATCTCATATGGCCCAAGCCAATGGGTCTGAAATTTTCCTTGAAAATCTTTAAACTTGGAATCAAATAACAATGCCCAATCTCCTTCTTGAAACTTCTTCTCTTTGATGTACTTGTCATGCCATTTAGCTCTTTGATATTGAACTAGATCGGTTCTTAAAATTGCCTCTTGTCTGATCTCATCTAGCTCATTCAACTACTCCATTCTATGCTTTTGGGCTTCTGATAAGTCCATCCCCAACTGAACTGCTATCTTGAAGGTCTTGATTTGGAACTCAATGGGGAGCAAGACTTCTTTCCCATAAAAAAGTTCATAGGGAGAATGTCCTGTTGTATTTCTCCATGTAGTTCTGTAGGCCCACAAGGCTTCAGGAAGCCTTTCTGCCCAATCTCTTCTATGTAGATGAATAGTTTTGGTGATGATACTTTCAAGAAATTTATTTGTGGACTCCACTTGACCATTTGCTTGCGGATGGTAAGGAGTAGATCTTCTGTGCTTGATTTTGTATTCTTCCATCAACTTCTCCACCAAATTGGATGTGAATTGGCTCCCCTGATCTGTCACAATTTCTCTTGGAACACCAAAGCGAGTAAAAATATCCTCATAAAGAAAATGAACAACTGAATTTTCAGTAGCAGATACTAATGCTTTGGCTTCTACCCATTTAGTAACATAATCGGTACAAACCAATATATACTTCTTTTGCTTAGATGGTGGATTAATAGGTCCAATGAAATCTAAAGCCCATTTTTCAAAGGGTTCAATGAGTACCTGTGTTTGCAATGGCATTTCATTTGAAAGGGTAGGTTTCCCTACTCTTTGGCAGTTGTCACACCTTTTGACACATTGTTTTGCATCTTTGAAGAGGGAAGGCCAATAATATCCTAAAGAGAGGATCTTATAGGCCGTCCTTTTGTCTGCAAAGTGTCCGCCGCATGGTTCATCATGACATGCCTTAAGAATATCAGGCATTTCATCTTCCATGACACATCTTATGATCACAAGATCTGGCCCTGTTTTAAACAATTCGTTAGAAATCCATGAATATTTTGAACTCTCCTGAATAATTTTTCGTTTTTCACTTGGAAATAAATGTGAAGGTAGTTTCCCTGTAACCAAATAGTTAGCAATATCTGCATACCAAGGAGTCTTAATAGTTACTTCAAATAAGTATTCATCAGGAAACTTATCCTCTACAGGAGAATCTTCTTTAGTATTCTGAATCCTAGACAAGAAATCAGCTACTGTATTCTGTTTTCCTGGTCTATCCAACACAGTAATATTGAATTCTTGCAAAAGTAAAAGCCATCTTGTCACTCTGCCATTAGTAACTGGTTTGTTCATTAAATATCTAATTGCAGAATGGTCAGTATGAATAAAAGTTTCATAGCCTGTTATGTAATGTCTAAACTTATTAATTGCATGAACAACGGCTAAAAACTCTTTTTCAGTCACAGTATAATTCAACTCTGTGGGAGTCAAATTTTTACTGGTATAATAAATGGCATAAGGAACTAAATCTTTTTGACCCAACACAGCTCCTAGAGCTGTATCTGAAGCATCCGTAGAAATATGAAAAGGGAGTTTCCAATTTGGTCCTCTCAAGATAGGTGCTTCGGATATTCTTGTTTTCAAAGTTTCAAAAGCTGATTGACAATCAGGATCCCATTTAAATTCACAGTCTTTTGTAAGCAATTTGAAGAGTGGAGATGCTATTTTAGTGAAGTTTTCTATAAATCTTCTATAGTAACCATTAAATCCTAGAAAACTTCTAACATCTCTTTGACAATTTGGAATAGGCAACTTGGAGATGACTTCAACTTTCGATCTATCAACCTTAATCCCATCTCCTGAAATATGATGTCCTAAAACAATCCCCTCAGTAAACATCATAAAGCATTTTTCATGGCTTAATGAAAGGTTTGTTTCTTTACATCTTATGAGAACTTTTTCCAAATTTTCTAATGCCTCTTGAAATGAATTACCATAAACTGTAAAATCATCCATATAAACCTCTACACAATCATGGATTAGATCAGAAAAAATTCCTAGTACTGCTCTTTGGAATGTTGCTGGTGCATTACATAACCCAAAAGGAAGCACTCGGTAGGCAAAAGTTCCCCATGGACAAGTAAATGTGGTCTTATCTTGATCTTGAGGTGCTACCTGAATTTGATTATAGCCACTAAAACCATCCAAAAATGAAAAGTACTTTTTACCTGCTAATGTATCTAATACCTGATCAATAAAAGGCAAAGGAAAGTGATCCTTCAAAGTTGCTTTGTTCAATTCCCTGTAATCAATGCATACCCTCCATTTACCATTCTTTTTAGGTGCTATAACCAAAGGAGAAACCCATCGGCTATCTGAAATTGGATAAATGAAGTTTACATTGAGTAGTTTTTGGAGCTCTTCTTTCACTATCTCCCTAAGATTTGGATTCATCCTTCTTTGAGTTTGTCTGATTGGTCTAACTGTTTTCCTCAATATAGATATGATGGATGCAAGTCTTAGGATCAATACCTTTCATGTCAGTATACTCCCATGCAAATGCAGTAGAATGTTTTTTCAAGATTTTGGTTAGTTCTTCTTGTTGTGACTTTTCCAAATGTTTGTTGATATTCAATGTTTTTCCTGGAAAAATCTCAATGGTAGAACTACCAAACTCTTCCATAGAGTAAATAGACATTTGTCTTGATGATAAATATTCTATGTCAGATTCCAACTGAAATTGTGTGGGGTCATATTCTGAAGATGTCTCAAAATTTTCTAATGTGTTCAGAATTTGACTATCCTCACTGATTTCAGAAATGGTAAAGACATGTTGTATAGTGTCCTCATCATCAACCCATTCATTGTCTCCTACTTCTGTGATTACTTTTGCTGGAGGATACAAATTGAATTTCTTTGTCGAATTACCATTAGAAATGTACATGTCCCCAGATCTACAACTAATAAAAGCATCAGCTGTGGCTAGCCAAGGTCTTCCTAAAATAAGTGGGTGCCCTCCTAGATTACTTTTGGGAGTCAAAATCATAAAGTCTACTGGATATTCCCAAGAATCTAAGGAGACTGAAATATCTTCTAATACACCATCTGGTTTAATAACTGATCGATCTGCAAGTTGCAGTAAAGTAGGTGTAAAAAAGAAGGTTAGGAAGTTTTAACTGTTCCATAGTCTGTCTACTCATAATGTTGATAGCAGCCCCTAAGTCAATCAATGTGTTTGGAATTTCTATCCCATTTATATGTGTCTTGACAATTGGACTTCCTGGATCTACATACTTCTGCATGGTAATTTTCCCATCATAATATCTGCAATCTTTCCTACCAGGTGGATTCTTCTTGTGTCTTTTAGTTTCCTTCCTGGTCTTTTGAAACTCAACTCCTTTATGGTTTTTTCTAGAACAGGAATCTCTCGAATGTCTTGTAGCAAGGGAATCTTGATACAAACATTCTTCAATTCATCTAGAAAGTCATAGTTAGGCAACAAGATTTTTTTTTCCACCCCCTTGTCAATTTGTAGTCTTTCAGGAAAATGAGGTGTAGATGAAGATGCAGGTTGCTCAACTATAGGAGTTGTGGGTGTTGAATTTTCTTTTTCTTTTTGAATGTTTGAATTTTGAAGAGATTCTTCCTCAGAACCCTTATTGACTTGAAGAGAGTCCTTCTTAGAGGTATCTTGCTCTTGAATATTTATAGAAGTTTTTTCTAAAACTCTACAAGATCTAAGTTGTACATCGTTGAGAGGAACAATCATATAGGTAGGAAATTGTTGTCCTTCTACCATGTAAGTATTCTGAGGATTCTTATTATTAGGATTTGGCAATGGCTGAGCTGGAAGTTGACTTGTCTTTTGTTGGTATGGAAGCATGAGTTGAGGATTTGGATTTTGTTGAGAAGGTGGTTGTTGTGGAAATGGCAATGAAAGTTGTGGATTTGGGTTTGGAAGTTGTGGAGCTTGTTGATTTTGAAAAGATGGAGGATATTGATAAAATTGAGCAAATCTCCCATAAGGATTTTGCATCCCTTGTACCCATGGTTGATATGGATTCTGATGTTGAGGCCAAGGTTGTTGCCAAGGATTCCAATTTGGTGGGGTTTGAAAATTCATAGGGTTGTTAAACCCTTGAGTTTGTTGTCCCCGCCAAGGTCTCCTTGCAACAAAACAGAGAGATTCTACTGAATTTGGGTCTTCTTGAAAGACAGCTTTGAGTCCAGGAATTGAAGGACAATCCTTGATCTCATGATTCTCTGAGAAAATCATACATGTTTCTACAATTTTTGCATCCAAGGGACATTCCCTTAAAGCATGTTTCTTCCTACATTTCGGACAAAAGATGGCTAGAGCATCTGTTTCTGCTTTCTGTTTGTTTTGGATTTTAAGGGTGTCTAGTTGTTCACTAAGGCTCCCTAAGATATCAGTTTTGAACTCATCAAGCATATTACCAATCTCTGCCCTACTTACTGATCCAGTTGCAGATTTGTTAGCCCTAATAAGAGAAGGATCCCTAGGCCCTTTTCCTGTTTTAGATTTTCCTCTTGAGAGATGGACACATAGCTCTGTTATGTCACGAAGTGGAAGTTGAGAAATGTCTCCTTTCCCCATCATGTTTAAAATATCTATCCATTCATCTCTAATGGCTTTTAATATGAGGGCTTTCAAGGTTTCATCATCTAAATTGCTCATCTTTGCTCTTTTCAAGTTGTATTGAAATCTTTCAAGTAAATATTCCAAATTTTCATCTTCTTTTTGCATCATGTTGAATACCTCATCCTTGTGATTGGTGGGCATACAATAATCCAAGTATCTATCCAAAAAATTTTGTTTCATATAATTCCAGGTCCTAATAGATTGAGTAGCTAATCCCATGAACCATTTCAAAGCAGATCCCTTCAATGTTGAAGGAAACGGTTTGAGTTTTTGAGAGTCTTCCATATAGTCATAAGTTCGGCACACAACTTCAAACTCAAACAGAAATGTTTCAGGATCCTCACTTCGCAACCCATAAAATTTTGGGAGAACAGATGGTGAGATATTTTTCATTGTTGTATGAGTTTCCTCATCAACTATAGGGAATCCAAACAAGTTGTCTCCTTCCCTATTTCCACCATTATTTCCTTCACCATTGTTGTCTCCATTGTTTCCTCCTCTTCTACCTGTACCTCTACCTCCATCTATTACTTCCTCTGCCATGATAGTCTCTTTAGGGTCCTTAAAGTCCTCTAGTTCTTCTATCAAGGGAGGATGAGAGAGAGTCTCTTTGTTTTCTAAATGGGATTTAGTAGATGGTATAGGAGAATCCTCTAATTCAACTGCTCTTTGAATTCCAAAAATCTTAAGGCTAGGGGTAGATGGTGGTGAATCTGGTCTATGCCTTGAAGAAGATGGAGTTGTGAAAATCGAACTCTTGGCTTTAGCTATAAACCTTCCCCTAGAATCTCTTGCTCTATGCATGTCATTTTTTTTATTTTTATTTTTAAAGTTGGGCTAATAATTATTTTTCTGATCTTCCAGGTCACACTAGGTGCAAGAAGAGAGCATACTTAAGAAATTACTAAACCAATAACTCTCTTTTCTGATCCTCCAGATCACACTAGGTGCAAGAGGAGAGCATACTTCAAGAAGTTATCAAGTTTTCCCTTCTTCTATGATTTTGTTTTTTTTTTTTTAATAAATTGGCTACCTAGTTACACTTCCCCGGCAATGGCGCCAAAATGTTTGGTCAATTTAGTGTGTTCTAAATTGCTGCATTTAATTTTTCAATCCGGGATTCGTAAGCTGGTGAAGTGCGGCGCACTATATGTGCAAGATAACCTATTTCTTAACTTTTTGTCTTTTGTGGTTTTCTAAGATGAAATGGAAATTCTAAAATGAAAACAAGTATGGTTCTGTTTGTTCAAGGAAATGATATCCTATATAATGATTTACCAACTTGAAAATTAAAAAGGAATTTGAAACATACAATGACAAAACTTGAAAGGAAATGAAAATGTGCTGCTGAAATGAAAAGGTGCTGCTAGTCTAATGAATCAAAACAGTGAACTAATGAGCATGAAACCAAACTATTCTTGCTGCTGTCTAAACAGAAAAGAAACTATGCTGAAAGAAATCCAAAAGTGCAACAAAGTAAATCTAAATCAGATTACATCAACTTGTCTTCTGATCCCTCATCATTAGTCCAGCTATGATTTTCGGAAGTAACCATAAACAACTTGAGTTAACTGATATCTAGCTTGCAGAAAGTAAACTATTATCAAACCATACATTCATAATTCAATCCCTCACCATCAGTCCAGCTGTGGCTTTCGGAGGAAACTGAAGATGTCATGCACAATTTAATATATCTAAATTTGCAGAAAGGAAACTAATACCAAACTACACATTTCATAATACAATCCCTCACCATCAGTCCAGCTGTGGCTTTCGGAGGCAACTGAAGATGTTATGAGCAGTTTAATATATCTAAATTTGTATAAAGGAAAATAATACCAAACTACACATTTCATAATACAATCCCTCACCATCAGTCCAGCTGTGGCTTTCGGAGGCAACTGAAGATGTTATGAGCAGTTTAATATATCTAAATTTAACTACTGAAGCAAAATGAGCAAAACTGAATTAAACAAAGCAGTACTGAAATTAAACAGAAACTAAGAAAAGCAAATTAGCAGCAGAACAATGTTAATTCCATGTCATTAGTCAAAAATTTATGCAAATGCCCAGGCTGCCTATCTATAACCTGAAACAAGAACACTGATCAGTTAATCAATAACATAAAACATGAAAGACAGAAGTGAAATGGAAAGCAGGAAAGTTTATAAACAGAAATGAAGCATATATACCATGAGAGATGAAATGTATAAACATGTGAATGGATTATGTCACAATGAGCTTTAAAGAAATAAAATAAGAACTATAGAATAATGCACAGAACCTTGGCAAGTGCAGGGGCCCTCTACACCAGCCTTGGCAATAATCTTCAAGTACGAATTATGTTGGAAAACAGAGTCTTCTTATATTAAAATGCAGTCATAACAGTAAGGTGGTATTACGGCACTAAGGCAGCGTAATTACATTACAGAGCAGACTAATAAAAGATAACAGAGACTAATCGAGACTAACTCTATATGCATATGCAAACGCGTTATATATAACAAAAGAAATATAACTGTCTCCTAAATTTTATGCTGGTGGAGAACACGTAGACCATTACGCCCACGGATCTAGGATCATGGCCGTATTGCAAAGTAAATCTATGAGGAGTGGATGTTTGAATTCGGCTATGGAGCCATGTACAGATGTCGACTTGTCCTCTGCAACTCAGAAACGGCCATATGAACCTTCACGTGACACGAAACAGAGTCCTGTCACCGTGAGACTCTATGGTTGACTTCCATGTGGACGCCTTTGACCGCGGCTTCTTTAGATGAGTTTGCTCGAGCCAATAGGACACGAACCATGTCCACATCATTTCTGACTTGCCCAAGTGGCTCGTTTTCTCTGTAGACACCTGTAACATAGAGTTTCACAAAATGGCTGCGGAAAGTTGCAGCAGCTGCGGAAAGTGGCAAGATTCCGCAGCTAAATGAAAAAAATCTAAATCAAACAGAAAACACAAAAATATAGTTAAAAACCATGTTAGATGCTCTTTTGCAATTAATATACAATGATATTGACAACTTGGGAGGTTCAGGTGAGTGAAAAAGGTATAGAAAAGTGTATGGAAAAGATGCAGATTTGAGACTCAACAGGAGCCACGTCACCTTCAATTCCAAATTTTCTTGTTGTAGTAGGTGTTAGTGTTAGTATTTGCATACTTCCCCCAGGGATCAAAACACATTTGCATGTGCATCTTGGGTGTCTCATACTGAATAAATTTTTCATCATTCCATTAGGTCATGACTTAAATTTTTCCGCTGGTGGTTGTCCTTGTCAATAAACTCCACTCTCCCTCCAAGATTCATATTGTTGACTCATTCCCATGTCCCCTTGAGCATAATAACACTTATGGAAATGATTTTTTCACTTGAAAGTCTTTTAATTCAAAATCTCATTCAAAGTCAGGTCAAAAACATGTCCCGTTAGGTCATTAGGGTTTTTCACTTCTCAAGGTCATTCCTTCATTCAGATGAGATCAACACATATATGAGAGGGAGTAATTAAGAAGTTTGATTTCCAAATCATCATGATGTAAATATTATACATTTTAAGTTGTATTTTTCAGTAACGTCAAATATGTAATTTATTTTTATTTTTCCAAATGTAATTTTATGTTATTATATGTAACAATTTCATCCCAAAGCTGTCAAAGTAATTATGTCCGGCCTGAAGAGGAGAAAAAGAACCAAACTTCATGTTGATCAAAGCCTGCATTGCCAAAATTTAGAAAGAAAAAGAATATCAATGACAAAGAGGAAAGTAAACATTAGAAAAGTGGGTAATTTGAAATAAAATTCAAATTCACCAAAGCTATAAAGGCCATCAAGCACCTCAAAGCACATCATTGTTGTCATTCGAACATTGAGAGCCTTCAGCAAAGGAGAAAATCCATGTTTTGGAGAAATTTGGGCAAATATTTCTTGGCATTGCACTAATTTCCAGGGATTGAGCTAATCCTGAGGAGCGTTGCACTAATTGTCGAAAACTCAGTGCAAATTTGCTTGGCGCTACGCTATTACGTAGAGGCATTGTGCTAATACTCTGGCGCTGCGCTAATGCCCAGTTTGGATTTTGAGCCTTGAAACTCATTCAAACCTTTTCAACTCCTCACCAAAGTGTCTTCCACCTCTCGTTCAAGTAAGTAACCTAAGATTTCACCCTCTTTGCAATATTCAAAAGTATTTTTATGCTGGTTTGTTGTCTATGTGAAAATTTGGAGGTTGTTCATGCTAAAACCCTACTTTATTCCTTATCCCCAAATTTTCAACCTTAGATCCCACCTTAAACTCATACATCATTCTAAAACTCTACCATATCATCTTATAGCATCATAAAATCCATTTCCCTGTCCCTTTTCCCTAAACCTAATTTCACTTCCCATTCCCTTCTACCTCATCCCTAGGGTTTCCAAACTATTAAGCTTAAGATGACTGAAGAGTATGACAGAGAGATCAGTGAGGAAGAAATACCAAAGAGAGGTGATCACAAAGGAGGGAAAATCAATAGGTTTGAACCTATGACCACAAAGGAGCTCATGGCCTCTCCTCTTACTATTTCCTATTTCAAACATGTGGGTTGTTTTGAATTTTGTGAGAAGGTACAATAGATCCAATATCATACTTTGTTGACTAGATTGTTCATCACTAATATTCATGATAGACATGTTACACTTGTTGGGGTTACCTTTACCATGTCCACTAATTCCATTGCAGATGTTACGGGGATCCCTAATGTGGGAGAGAAATAGTTTAAAAAGGTACAACTTGATGTGAGCTATTTTGAACCATACCTCAAACCCAGATATAAGGATGGCAAGAAAACTATTTTCCCTTTCTGTCATCTCCTTGACCGCTATGCCCTTGTGATGAAAATTATAATGAATTATTTTACTTGTGAGGGGAGGTTTACTCGACTTTATTCATACCATATCTGACTCCTCATGCACTTCACTAAAGTTAGAATGCTTCATATACCTCACTATATTCTCCAAAGCATTGACAAGATGACATACATTGTACAAAAGAGGTAGTATAATCATCAAATGCAGAGTTTATTTCATCACAACCTCATCAAGATGGTGGTCATGCATCGGCTGGAGTAGAAGAACATTTCTTGGGACACTTTCATTGCAAATGAAATCTTCACTTCCCCACCTATTCATCATGAGCAGAGTATCCCTTCTTCATCTCACCCTCCCCTACCTACTTCTCCATCTCAGCCTGCTGCTCATACTTCATCACCTAGTCATATACATTCACCTCATGTTGACCCTACTTATTCACCTCTCCATGACATTTAACCATCACCACATCATGATACTGAGGTAGTTTGGGCTAATGTAACTGATGTTGAGCCATTTCCCAAGACCTATCAGAGAGGCCACAAGCACGTGTTTGCTTCACATGCTGTGAGAGGGGCCATGCTTTCTTCATCGCCAAAAAAAGTAAACAAGGGCATATAAAAGGATACAGAGCCTAACATTGTTGAGCAGGAGGAAAAACCTGAAAATGAGCAGGAGTTTCAGCTGATTGACCTTGATGATGAGGATGAGGTTAGAATCGCCATGCATTGATAAAAAGAAAAGAGGAAAATATTAGTGAGCTTCAAGCTAACCTTGACAGAGCATGGTATGTAATTGAATTCCTTAAGCAGGAAAATCAGTAGTTGAAGGCCAAGCAGATCATCGGTGAGGTGAGGAACATCAAAGCTCAAAAAGAGATAGGGAAGGCTAAGGCTTTGTTGGAGGAGACCTTGGACAGATTTGGTGAGCTTGATGGTGAGGAGGATCAGCCTCCAAGACAGAGACCAAAGAAAATAGGGCTTAAGAGAGGTTTAGCTTGAGAAAGACAGAAAGAGGCTGAGATGGCAGAGTAGCTCACTCCAAGTGAGTTGCTTTCCCTTGAGATCGCTAATGATGGAGAATCATGGCTTGATAGAGCCAATTTATATATAAAGAATCTACTGAAGAAGGCCACAAAGTATAATGAAATTTAGAGGAATATGGAAAAACACTATTCCATGAGAAACAAGATTGCAAGGGCTAAGCTCAAATGTGCCCATGCAAAAATTCAGGCTTTGACCAAACAAAAGGAGAAGGAGAAGTTAGATATATTTTCTGAAGTGTCTCTTCATGCCTCAACCCTTAATCAGCAAGTGACCTCACTTTTTTGACAAATTTTGGCACATTTGGCACTTTGGTGCAAATTTTGGTTTTTTGAGAAATTTGATACACAGAAATTTGGCTAAAAATGCAACGCCCTTAGCGCTGTGCTTTTTCTTGGAGCATGCAAATGGAAAAAGGTCAGCATCCTCATGTTCATAATTATGAGTACATCAACCTTAGAAAATTTCATGAGATTTGGAGTAGAACTGGTCCCTCAAAAGTACAAAAAAATCCTAATTTTCATGTTTCTGCCTCTTTTTTCACCTTGGCGCTGTGCTAATGTCAAGAAATTGTCACTTTCACCAATTTCAACATTTTTTGACTTTTTGACTTTTTCCTTGGGTAAATGAAGGAAATCACATATTTAAATTGTCATGGTGAATTTAAATGTAATGTTTTATCTTTCATCTAGGGTAGATACATTGGATAAGTCCTCTAGAGGTCAAATGAATCAGTTTCCTCTCTTTTAGAGGCAAATGGTTGAGTTTTCCTAGTCTTCATATTCTTGTTTGGGAGTAGGTGAAACTGAACCCTATCTCATGGATTTGACTCCCTGAGGCTAGGGAGAGTGGCTTTGAGGTATATTTGATGTATTTCCTTAGCCATTGTAATGGTTGGACTCACCTGGATCTTTGGCATCTCAAGAGACATTTTGTATATCAGTTTGGCTTGGATATTAATAGAAATTTGCAGCTATTTATTTTAAATCCATGTGGTATGATTTTAAGACATATTTTTCTCTCTATTATCAGTTTGTTTGAATGTATTGTTAATTAATAAACCATTTCAAGTCTATAATATACTATATTTCATGTTTGAAAGTCAGGATCCATATTTATTTATGCTTTATTTTGGGAAATTTATTATAATGTGTTCATTCTCCTCAATTTAGGGAAAATACATTCCAGATGCTTTCCCTAGCTCCTCACCAGTCTCTTCACCTCACCATAATCATATTTTAATTTCATAAAATTATACCTACCTTGCCCCTTGGAACCCTTGCAAATTTTGACCTAATTTCATTGCCCTAGTTGTTTGATTCCTCCTGATCTAGCAAAACCCTACACAAATCAAAATAAAAAACCCTGAGATACTATACGTAGCCTAAAAGCTTCTTTCTTCAATCATTTTGACTATGATATATATGGAGAAAGCCCTCTCCTGGCCTAGTAGGGCTAGCTACTTGGCTAAGCATGGTTTGAGGTTACCTCGGGAATGCCTCTCTCAGCCTGAGGTTTAATCTGAGTGACAACATTAGGGTTACCATGACATTAGCCTTGGAGAGATTGAATTTAAGCTCTTCTATATCTGCATATTTTTCCTTCATGATTTCTTCAATTGGCTTATATTCATCCGCTCTGCCACCTCAACCTCCAAGGGCACTTGTTCATCATGTTGGTGGAATGGTGATTCAATCAGATGCATGAGTGGATCCTCCTATATTTCTGTAATATTCCAAAACAGGAAAAAATAGGAATATTGAGCATGAAACTGGAAATTGCAGTAAATAATGGTACATCAAAACATGAGAAAATAATAGAGCCATTTAATTATGTATAATATCATAAATGAGTACAATATATTGAGGAAAAGGACACTCAAGCTAGGCAAAATAACCCTCCAATGAGCCAATACACCCAAACAAAAATACTGCTGCTACACAAAGTACCATAAAGCCATTACTGCATAGTCCTAGTGAGAATAAATGCAACTGGAAAATGGGAATACAAGGATATATTGATATAGTTCTAAAAAAATGTCAGGATCAGAGATCTAGGCTCTCTAGCACAATTCCAAGACATCCCAAAAAGGGTTTCCGGAAATACACAACATGAAAAATGCATCCCTAGGGATAAATTATGCTCTGCAACTGAATAAATAATAGGAGGTGGCTGATATGACAAGAAAATAGTTGATATTCCTCCTTATTAGCTTCTTGGATGAAGGGCTTCTCCCTTCACTAGGAAGCAAGCTCACAAACAGAGTTTCTCAACCCTCCATTGCAACTGCCCTGCAAAATAATGTAGTTTATGAAGGAGAATGCATTGTAGAAGATGGCTGAAGCTTGGCTTGATCCTGGATGGTGGAATGAAGCTCAAATGAACCTCTCCTGAGTGGGCACTCGAAGTCCCCCAAGGATGAGGGTGGGATTTCTGCCCAGAAACACCCTTGTGGTAAAAACACAACAGACTCCACTAAATAGTTGAAGTGTGCAGAAAGTCATAAAAGACCAAACATAAACAATAATACGATTTCCTTGTATGGCTGTCAACCCCTTCCTTCACTAGTACATTTGGTCAAAATTCTGAAACTTGAGTTCCGACACTTTTGACGTATTGTCGTAAATTTACCCAATTTTTCTCATTTTTTAAAATCCCGCCAACAAATGTCGGTATAGCGACGTATAGGGAAACCGTTGATATTGAGATGTTTAGGTACGTCTTTGGAACATCAACGTTTTGGGACACAAGGTCAGAACTACGACGTTTCTAAGACACGAGTCGAGATTGCGACACTTGGAGAACCATCGGTATTGCGATGGTTAGACCCCACGTCAGTATTGCGATGGTTTGTGTTCCACATTAATCATTTGCGGACAAACATCAGTCTTGCATTTCATTTAAATTAATTTTATTCATATTTACATATTTAAAAGTTTTATTTTTAATTTTTTTATTTTTTCAAAAAAAAGAAAATTTAATATTAAATATGTAAAATATTCATGTTATTTTTTTTTAATTAAACACATCGTTAATATATTATAAAAAGTTTAGCCATAAGTGCATTGAACTAGTTTTGATATCACAACTTATGTGATTGCAAATTCAAATAACACCTAATAATAATATTATAAGTATATTTTCACTAAATAATATTTATATTGATTTTATACATTTTTTAATCAATTTTTTATTATGATTGAATAGTGTAAAGAAAGATAAGTTTATAAGAAATAATAAAAATGAAGTTATGGTTTCAATCTAAATCAATTTCACACATTATTTTCCAATACATTTAAAGGCTTTATTTTTTTAACTTTTTGGAAATAAAAGTGAGAAAGGACGATATTAACCATTTAATATTCAAAACATTATCTGTTTATTTTTTATGAAATATGTCATTTTATATCACAATGCTTATTAATCAAATAGTCAATGAATGAAAGAAATTAAGTTCTAGTATGATTTCAAGTTATGAAAAGATATAGGGTTATATTATAAGTTTTTTTCCTCACCAAAACATGTAAATTGTATAAGTTTAGTGGAGATTATATGATCTTGAGGTTTTGGCCTTTCACGCTTATCACAAGGATGCATGGGTTTAATTAAATGACCATCCATTCACATGTATCTCTCATTCTAGAAATTACACAAGGAGAGATTGACCGAGGAGTTTAAAAAACAGTTCCTCTCAAGGACCCATGGAATAGTATACCAAAGGCAATACACAAGGTAACGAAACCCCCCCTAACTCATGTTGATATTCAAGATATCAAGTTGATATTCCTGTTGATAATAGAAAAAAAAACAATTTTAGGGAATTTTATGGTATTTGGTGTATCATATCCCACTAAAGTTTGTCCCAAATCCTAGGCCATAGAGACCTTAGGACCCCATGGATTGAGTTGCATGGCTATTCATTGCCTAACTACATTTTTTTTTTCATTTACATTTTTGGATTGAAAAAAATTGTCATGAAGTATATCTGATAGCCTATGGATGTCTCAAAACACTATGGTTATTTTTTGCAAAAAGGCCGAATGAATGGTTTTTAAACTAAGAATGTTCTAAAATTTATTTAATGAGCTAGGTGGAATTCCCTTAGTGTTTTGACCATTTATAGAATGATTTGTTCCACAATGGGAAACTTAAATATATGTAATGAATCAGTTCATATCTTTAACCCATTCCCTCAAAAATAGGATGTATCAAGGTTGATATTTTAATGGATCAAAAATATTTTTTGTACATTGGGGGCTTAGGCTTAGTTGACATCAAGTTGTGTCATACATCAATCTCCCCAACACTTACTTTGAGTACCAAAGTCTCCCTCGTAGGATAAATTATTCTCCCTGCTCCTTTGCACTCATATCCCTTGCAACATCAAGTTAGGACCAATAGGCCTTGGTTGTTGCATGAAAACAATAATATGTGGACTATATTTATTAGAAATGGAAATTTTATATAGACATGAAAAAATTAATTTACCCACATTAAGAAAATTACATCTCCCTCATCCTCTCCATGCCTAACTCAAAACAATATTGGCAATTCTATGGCAATCAGAGAGCCACCAAGAATATCTGAATACGTTATTATGTAAGAAGTGGGGTCTTATAGAACCACTCTTGACCCCGAAAACCAAATTATTATCCATTGATTGGCGAGGATGATACCCGCAAAAATCTGGGGAACATAAGTTCAAATGATATTTCTACCTTGTATACTAATTTTTAGCACTCCCAAATCATTTGACGTCCTTTCAAGGTGTGAAGGAAAGAACAGAGTGGACTTCTTTCATAAAAATAAAATGAAGATGGTATCATGCAACATGCAAGAGCTCACAAACCCTTATTACAACCATGATTTTGAAAGTAATAAATGTTGCTCCTATTACTAAGATATTGTGTTTACAGGAAGTTATAATTGCTAAATTCATTCATGAATCAAACCATGATTAGGGAATGACTAGAATCATTTTTTTTAAATAACCAAGAAGAAGGAAGAAGAACTGAAGCCACAACCCCAATCTCATTGATATGGGTGGAATCCATTATCTAATATAGGTAAGACAATAGGAAATTTTAACACCGCCGTATGCCTCATAGACCATTCTAAGGGTAGAAGAAGGTGTTACTATTGCCGACCTAACATCCAATGAATTGTCATGGAAACGAGGTCTTATGTCATTTCTTTCAAAATATAAGAAACTAAAAAATAAACATCATATTTTGTGTGTCTCGTCAATAGTTTTTCCACGATATTATTGATGATGATGTCGATGAGGATATTATTGAAAATGAAATAATTGATGATGATGATGACATGGTCGATCATTCAACACTGTTTCTGAATCAGGTGTTGGTGTTAAACACCATGTTAAGCACACACATGGTGTATGAGAAAGATAAACACACACACAATGAGAAACTCAACACAATGAAGGATAAGCGTGTAGGTCACTTATTTTTCCATTATACATGATGTACATTTATAGTACAATGGTGTGACTCTTGGTTTCACATTCCAATGTCACTTGGACTCCATTGTGACTTTTCGCATTCCACACCTACCCATGTAGGATTAGGTGTTCCAACATCCCCCCTTAATCCAAAGGGGTATGTGTGAGTCCAAGAAGAGAGTTGTAATACAAATATGCAAAGTATGCATGGCAGCACTTGGGCTGAATCAACTCTCTGAAATGTTGGAAAAAATAGGTGGTTTAAGGATGACCACCAACACTGGAACACAAAACTTGTTGCAGTTCCCGGAACTCTTCCATAACTGGCAAGAAGCTGAAAGCTTCTGCTAGAGGAATTGTCCCTCATAAAAAAGGGAGACCTTCAACCTAAAAGAAGGGAGCTCTACTACCTATAATGGTTTTAGGATTACCAACAACTCTGGAATGCTTGAAGCATTTTCTGGAACTCAACCAAAGCTGGCAAGAAGCTCAAGGCTTCTGCTAGAGGAAGTGTTCCTCATATATGAAAGGGAGACCTTTGACCTAAAAGAAGGGAGGTCTACTGCCTGTGGTGGTTTAAGGTTGTCCACCAACCAAAGATGATGGTTTAAGGTTGTCCACCAACCAAAGGTATGCTCATAGGCATCCGTGTCTCTGGCTACATCTCTGAATCTGGAATGAAGAATTATGGCTCAGGCTCACTTGAACTGTTGTGTTTATGGCTACAACTCTAAACATGGAATGAGAGATTGTGGCTCAGGCTCGCTTGATCTAACGTCGAAGCTTGTACATGACCACAATTTCCCCCCCTGTCAGGGACAAGGTGAGATGATGGTGAAAACTCAACTGCAATTTTGTTCAATATCCGTGAACATGTTTTGACATGTGACTTAAACATCTTCTTGGTCGTTGATGCCCATTGCCAAGAAGCGATCCATTCAAGTTGAATCTTTGTCCTTGCAGGAGGCTTGTTTCTGAAGCATCTATCTGAAGAATGGGTGTGCTGACCATAGTGCTTGCATGGATGAAGATCAAAACAATGATCTTTCATATGGCCAACTCGATCACAGTGTTGGCATTTCTCAATCTGTTGTTGTGGAAGCGGAACAAGATCTGGAACAGCTGCAGGTGAACTGTAATACAAGAATTCGGCACTCTGAAATATGATGGGCTTGGTGTAATCCAGAATATGAAAGGACACATCCTTGTCATATCCAAGACCAGTTCGGTGCTTGTTGTGAACAAGCTCTTCCCAAGGTCTGATGATGGGCTTGAGAAGTGCAGGCTGAGCTGCTGCATCTGCATGTACATCTGCTCTAGTGCAATGAACTGAATTTGGATCAACTACAACTTTATCTTCTTTCTTCTGATGAGAGTCCTTCACAATATTTTGAAGAGAAACAGGTTCATAATGGTGACTCTTTTGCTGAAGTTCATCTTGCTAGAGTTGAGATTCCAACTGCAAAACTCAATCTTTTCTTGTGCATCTTGTAAACAAGTTTGAATATTACAAAGAGAATTCTTGCTCATTTTTACCATATCATGAACATTTGAATGAATGAGGTTATTCAACAACTCTAATACCTCATTGATTTTAGCCATTTTCAACAACTTAGGCTCAAAAAATGAAAGGGTGTCGGCTTCAACTGAAAATGCACCCGTTTACAATGTGATTCAACAAGAAATACAAATGACTCAAGAGAACTTCCAACTATGGAAATCTCAAAGTACAAAATCTGCTGATACAATGTCAATATCTCTGCAAAAATATTTTAATGTGTAGCAAAAATACTTTTGCAAGAAGCCTTTAAGGCAACTGAATTTCCCTTCAAAGAGCTATTTTGCACCAATAACAACTCGTCTTCAAATGTCAATTTCTTCAGAAAATCACCCTTATGCCACAAATCACACAATGTCAAATTCACTTTTCTCTAAATATAGTCCATGCCATTTCTTCAATTCTGCTGTTCATTTCCTCTTCCTTGCTCTTCCTCTCTTTCTTCTCTTTCTCTCTCTCTCTGCTACTTTTTTTTTTTTAATTAGGATTAATTAAAAAAAATTGAAAGAGGGATTGTAATAAAAATTAAAGTGGGAAGGGAAATTAAAATAATGGAGGGGGGGGGACAAACTAAGGGAAAGTGAAAAATATGGGGGAGGGGGAAAAACTTAAAGGAGATGGATTAATTTAAAATGGGGAGAGAATGAGTATCTTTAAAATATAAAAAATCAAAATTTAGAATGAGAAGGTCGAATGGGCAAGTTGAAAGGGAGGGGGGGGAATTATTTTTTAAAAATAAAACGAATTTTTAAAAGGGAATCAAAATTTTTAAAGGCTGTAATGGAATGGGGAGGGTCGTATTGCAGAGTTGGGTAGAGGAGAGGAAGGCTGCGGCCGTGAGGGTATTGCAGAGGGCGGTTTGAGCATATAGTGAGGGCTCGGGGAAGGGAAATGGGTTGGGAAGGGGAGTGTCGACGGTTGAGGGGGTGGGTGTGAAGAATGGGGAGAGTTTGATGTGTTGAAGCCCATGAGCAGAGGGTTGTAGAGAGTGCACGAGGGTGTAGTGGGAAGTTGTAAGCGGGGGCTCAGTGTATGAGCAGAGGGTGGAGTGTGAGGAGATTGGAGTGGCCGGCTATGAGAGCCAAGGGCAGGAATTGAGGGCTGTAAGGCCGGGTGAGGAAGTGTGGATTAGAGAGTGTGGAGTGCAGGTAAGGGGGGACGAGTTTGGGCATGGTATGATGTAAAAGTGAGGGCGCAGGTCAATGTGGGGAGCGCTGTGATAGCATGGGTATGGGGGAGCGGGTTAGGGAGATAGGAAGCGTTGTTGCAGTGAGAGGGAGCGAGGGCGCATATGTGTGAGGGGAGAGTGCGGTTGAGTGATGGGAGGATAGGGGATAGCGCAAGGGAGGGGGAGCAGCGGGGTGGGTAGGGCGTAGGTAGATGCCGCAGAGTGCATGAGAGTTGTGAGGTAGCGTATAGTTGAGAGGTGTGTTTTCAGAGCGTAGTGCAGAGGGCGGAGGGTAATGGCGTAGGGAAGGGGATTATGCAGATGCAGAGGGCTGAGAGCTTGAGAGGGAGCTCAAAAATTTATATATATATTTTTTTATTTTTATTTTTATTTTTATTTTTTAAATTACAGCAAAGAGGAGACTGACTTTAAAACAACAGCAGAGAAATGCAGTCCAGAAGCTCAGAAATTTTCACAAAAAACCCCAGAATTTTTCATAATATTACATAGGGCGATATAGCAGCAGAAAATTGGAGAATTTGTAGAGTTAGAGAACTCAGAAATCTCAAAAAAATTTCAGTGAAAACTCAGAAATATCTTCAAAAACCCTCTTTAAACTATTTTCCAGCAGCTCAAAAATGCAAAATTTAAAAATACTCAGAAATATTTTTCACTAAAAAACTCATAAACTTCTTCAGGAATCAACTTTAAGCAATTTTTCTAGCAGCTCTCCAAAATGTAGAATTTAATGGGCAGAAATTGCAGGAAGAAATCAACCTTCAAATGTGCAGTGCTTCTCTTCTTCAAAACCACTGCTACTCCTCTTCAAAACAAATTCTGAATGTGGCAAAATGACTGCTGCAAAAACTCTGAGTGCTGCAAAAATGCGAAGAATTTTTGCAGATATGTGCAGGACATAAACACAAATGGCTCACTCAATTTGGAGCAGGGCCAGCAATCGCCCGCTCTGATACCATGTTAAACACCATGTTAAGCACACACATGGTGTATGAGAAAGATAAACACACACACAATGAGAAACTCAACACAATGAAGGATAAGTGTGTAGGTCACTTATTTTTCCATTATACATGATGTACATTTATAGTACAATGGTGTGACTCTTGGTTTCACATTCCAAGGTCACTTGGACTCCATTGTGACTTTTCGCATTCCACACCTACCCATGTAGGATTAGGTGTTCCAACAGTTGGTATAGATGTCGATCAGTTGGATGAAGATCAAGAAGATACATAAGATTAATATTGATGCAAATGTTTTGTTCGAGTATGAGCTAGTATGTTATAACTTTATATTTTAATCATTATATAAATATTTTTTATGCACAATGGCTCATTTACTAGGGGCCTGGAAGGACCAGGCGATTGAATAACATTTAATAACAGATCAATATTATCATGAATATAAGGAAGGGATCGAGTAACCAAGTCCAATACCGGTTCCACTGGAGCCTGAGTTTCCTGTGCTTGGTTCAATATCTCACAGACAAGAGGGATCTACATTTATTCAATCTATTCCTCCACCCCTTCCATTGGGATAAGCCCATATTCCTGTTGATGCACCAACTCTTCCATCTGTTCCTGCTCACCACCTTCTAACTGATTAGCTACCTGATCCCGAATATCATTCTTGTAGACTACCCTTTGCTGGAACAAGGTCTCCTACAAGCTACGAAACTGGTCTGATTTTGTATATTTTTTATTATATTTAGTCTAGCGCAGGGGTTTTTGGGTGGGTCAAAGCCTTGAAAGAATTGTAATGGGTCAAAGGGTAGACCAAGAATCTAAAAACCATGGTTTGCGGACCATAGGAAAGAGTAGGATAGATTGTTATAAATAGAGGAACATTTTGAATTGTAAGGTAGGGAAATAAGGAGATATCGATGCGAATTATGGTTTAGTAGATCTGTTTGGGTTTTTGGGGAAGGACTCCTACTAGCTGTGTGCGTGAAGATCCAGAGTCCTGCTGTGTGTGGACCTTGCTGCTGTGTGAGCAGGTCGGGGCGGGTATTGTAAGAGGGAATTGATGAATTGATGATTAAGAAAGGTTGTTTGTGAACTAAATCTATGTGTGTTGTTTATGCGAATCATTGGTAATTGTTGTATTATGTGTATTCTGTATTCATCTGCGAAAGTTCTATGTAAGTGTTTTTACTACATCTAGATCTGTTTTGTTATGTTTTATACGATACTGAGCTACTATCTTTGAAGCATATAATCATGGGGCACCATAGTATAGTTGACCTTGCGCACGTGGATGCAAAAAGAGACCTGTCGATCCTTCTTGGGAAGAGGCGATATAGACACCACTGAGCAGGACGCAGCTCTTCTTGCCTCACCTATCCTTTCTTAGGGTGTGGAAACCTAGTTCTAGCACCCACCCATAATACTTCGGGTGAGACTTTGACCTGCACAAGTAGGTCACTGCCGAAAGGGCCAGTAGTATAGGGGTTTGTTGGAAAACCTTGAACTCTGAACCTGGGTCAAGACCCCTTAAGCCAACAAATGGGTCCGTTGCTAGGACCGAGAGAATTTTGAGAAAGGGATCCGGTAATGACAGGATAGTACTGGAAGCCTAAAAGGAAGGAAATTGAGGAGTGGTTCGAAATGCAGATTCAGGAATTTGTGATAAAATAAAATCACAGCACAAAATTAACGGCAGAAAAGTGGAAAAATAAGCACATTCTTATAGAAAGCTACAAAATTTTCTTTGTGACATTTTCAATCAAGCTTCAGGAGTGGTTGGCTAGGCTCGTAGAATTTCAAAAGTGTTGGAAGGACGAACGAGTCACTTAGTGGACCCCAGAGCTGATCCAGTAGCTGGAAAGGACTGATAATACCATCACTCACATGGTGGATCATTGGGGGGACAGTGTGCTAGGAGGATTTGTGACATAATTTTCCATTGATCAGTTTGTATCCTACTCTGAGGCCGAGCGCATATTATTTAAAGGGTTCTTGGGCATGTTTCCGAAGACATTGCCTTTGATGATTAAGATATTACTGTGTGAGAAGAGTATTTTGTGTAGTCATACTGACTGAATGACCTAGGATTCGGAAGAGAGCGCGACGCACATTGGTAAATACTATCAGACCAACCTTGATGGGGAAAGATATTCCTATAACCCTCTGCAAGAGATGGCTGCGCAAAGCCCCCCAACTACACCGTCGTCCAGGCCGCATAAAGGTAAGAACTTGCCCATACCTCCACCTCCGCCAGACAGTGATATGGCTGCGCACCTAAAACTACCTACCTTTAAGGGGGTAGGGGATGAGGATATGGACCAATTTTGGTTTGTAGCAGATTTCATATGGACTATGCAAAATGTGACAAACGATACGATGAAGAGGGAATAGCTATCCATAGCATTTGAAGAAAGATAATTTGGACTTGTACATGCGATCATCTCTCAGAACGTGAGTGCATCTATTCAAGATATTAAGGACACTCTGAAGCAACAATTCCGAAAGCCAAAATCTTACTCTCAGTTGGTATCAGAAGTGAAGGACTTCAAGCAAGGTGTGTCTGAGTCTGTATGGGAGGCTAATCAATGATTCAAGAAAGCAATTAGGGAAGGAGGATTTGAGTATGATGATAGACAACATACAGAATGGTTCATCGCTATGTTGTTGCCCCACCTCCATACACCAATGAGTCACGAAACCTTTGAGTCATAGGAAAAATCCATGGAAGTCGCTATGAAACTAGAAGTTGTGCCTAGAGAAGATACTTCGTTAGGAGTACAACAAATTTAGGAGCAACTCAGAGTTATGCACATGGAAATTCAGAACCTACGAAAGGAACGATGAAAATGAGCTAGCACAGATCTATGGTGCATACGATGTCAGGTATCTGGCCATACGAAGGAACAGTGCCCTCTATTGGCAGATTACATGCAGGCAGGGGGACCTAGTCCAATCTCGCTAGGAGTAATTGGGGAACCCATACTATCACAACTAGGCTCAAGCGGACCTGAATTGTGGTGCGATGACTGTTGTGTAGCGGAGTTGCATGATACGAACCATTACCCTCGGTTAGGTGCATATGTCCTAGAACTGAAGCAACAGTGGTGCAGATTCTGCCGGTCGGTAGGACATGATGAGCAGAAATTTCACACTTTCGACCTGATGATAGATCACGGGAACTTGTATAGGGTACACTCAGACCCTGCATCACCTAGATCTCTTGCAAGCTTTGGTGGCTCGCCAGGAACGGGCAGGGGAGGTCAGGGAGGAAGCGCAGGACGAGGACATGGGCAGCTAATCTATTATAACTACAGGGAAGTACAACACTTTGCAAGTGACTTCCCAAACCCTACAAGGAAATCTTACCAATATTATAGATAGCTAGACCATGTGGTTGAATATTGCCCAATTTTAATAGCCAAATTGCAAGAAAATCATCCCATCCCCACGTAGAATGTGCAAAGAGTTAAAACCAAGCTAAGGAACATAGACCCAAGTGTGAAAGTCATAACACACAGTGGGATGGTCACCTAGGGATCGAAGGAAGAGGCTGATAGGGATCCTTTTACCTATCAAGGAGGCTTGAACATAAAGAAGGGATAAGAGACCATGGTCGTAGCTGACTAGGACCTCGCTCAGAAAGTAGCAGCTACTGTGCAGGTACCAACACACCCCAAGATAGATGAGGGGGTTGAGCCCTTTCTGCAGGCATGTCTGAAGCTGCTACGTAATCCAAGGGTTGTAGAGAACTTTCAGGCATTAATTAATAGTTGCGCGATGCAGCCCGATCCGACCTCCGGGACTAGGGATGTACACAAGCTATATAGGTATATAAAATGCATCGGAAGAGAAATGCGGCTGACTGTGCAAATTGGTGACTACGAGATGGATCAAGTTATTTTGGACCTCGGGTCAGATGCAAACGTGTTACCTAAGAAAACATGGCAATGAATGGAGAACCTAAATTGGAATGGTCCACCATCCAGTTGCGCATGGAAAATCAACAAAATATCATACCTTTGGGAAGGCTACCAAAATTCATGGTAGATATCATAGGAGTAAAGGTCCAAGCTAACTTTGAGTTAATAGAAATCATGGAAGATGTGGATCCCTACCCTGCACTCCTAGGACTGTACTAGGCTATAGAGATGGGGGGTTTTATCAATCTCAAAAAGCGCAACATGGTGTTTGAAAATAACGGCACACGAGTAATAGTACCGTTGGATCTCGTGGAAGGCACACGGTATACAGAGCCAACGCAAGATGCAGAGGAAGTGGATCAAATCTACAAGCTCACTATGCAGGAAGAATATTGGATTAACCCCACGGTAGAAGGAGTACTCTGCTGGGAAAAGGATAGTGAATGATTTTCCGAATCCGATGCAGAACTAGAGAATTGGCAGGGCCAGTTGCATGAGGTTTCGTCGCTACAATGTCTTCAGGTCACAAGGAACTTCCGCTGCATCTCCACCAAGGTGAGAGACCTAGCCTACTTTGGGGACTCGAGTAACGTTAAGGAATTTTTACGCGCATTCGAAGCATAAGTTCCCATGGAACGCAGGCTAGGGGCCCTTAAGCTAGCCCTGTGCGGAATGCGCGTTGGTGGGATATGCATGGGAAGATATTAGGCAATTGGGAGGAATGTCGGGATAAGATGATCTTGTGATTTGAAGCTCCAGCTAGGAGACGGATCCAAAAGTTCCTTGGGTCAGAAGACCCATGCAGATATTTTCTTGCATGGGAAACACAATGGTGTAACAGAACCCCAAAGGCTTCACCTATTTATCCATGCCCTAGGACTGCGTCTAGCTACATGTTATCTAGATTCGGAGCTGCATCAGCGCACGCGCCATTGGGAGAATTTGCGGGATGAGTTTTTGTGAACATTTAGGGTGGAAGATGGCACAGGGGCACTCGATGCAGCTCTGCATTACACAAACGCCTTAATTGAGGGAAGATCACACCAGTACATCACACCCAGATCAAGGGGAACGCCAGTACCACACACAGTTGAATACTGGAGCCTTAGGCTGACAGAAGGAAAGAATGATCCTCAAACTGTCCCAACCGTGGTGTTGGATGGGATGCGTACGGTTGCTAAGTTGCTTGAGTTGTACCAGAATCGCATTACAACACACTCGACGTCAGCTTTAATTTGGGATGCGCGAGCAACACAGATGCGTCATCCAGGGTTAGTAGATCCGTGGGAAAGCCCTCAGGTGTGAATGATGACCGTCATAACACTGAACTCTAGTAAAAAGGGAATCTTCGCATTACGGAAAATAGGCGGTTGACAATCAATGTGGCAATTTATGGTGAGTTTTTCATGGTTGCTTGATGGTAAGTTTCAAGTTAGATTTACTCTAGCATTGGATAGCCCCGGACATTATAAGGAAGAAAGGATAACTATGATCAAGGCTCCATATTGTCTCTGTAATCTACATATGTTATTATACTGCTTGATCATCTGGACCTTTAGCATTTGGGTCATAACCCATCAACCTACTTCCACTGTCTACGAGTTTCCAAATTTGGAAGCCTATCCTTTTGTTGCTATGGCAGCCCCTAACCTTCTGAACGCTTTAGCACCTACCAGTCTAGCACCTGTAGAAATTGTGTTGAGAGGGTCTGGGGATGTTGAGATTGATAAGATAATTTCCTTCTGGCTCCCAGCAGGGAAAATTGACTTTGAACCATGTGCAGAATGCCACCAAAGCTACACGATGGAATTTCACAACCTTTCCAACCTTGCGATGACCACAGGCCCTAGTCGGATGGGATCGAAAGATGCCATGAAGGATGAAACACAACTGTCGCAGCTCGCTATGAGAACTGATGCAGTTGAGTCGCAGCTAGTCCTGCGCACGAAAGGGATGAATAACAAGGATACTCCATCCCCCCGTGGTACGAAGAAATATAGGGATATGCTGTGACTTCTCCACAATTCTATGCTACCTGCCAGCGAAAGCCATATTTGTTCACTACCTCACACTATCTTGGTTGGTGACAACCTCCCAATAGCTACGGAACTACAAGTGGAATTGGCATAGCTGCCCTGCGAGGTGTTACAGGGTTTACACACCATCATGTTGTAAGAGATTTGTCATTTCGATCGGACTGCATAGCAAAATATCGATGTGGCCACACTGCTCCTCATACGCCAAACCGAAGATATATCCCTTATGGCACAGCTCGAAACAGTGGTTCACCAACTTGACATAGAGATCCCTAATGAACTCCCAGTGTCAGCTCTGCTCTGAGCTACCATAGGAGGCTTGGTCACAGCACTCAAGGCGTCCCAAACTAAAGCACAGACCCTCAAGACCCAAATGGCATGCCAATTCACCACGTGCCAGGCCCAAGAATAGCCTACTGTACCCCTGGAGGTATGGGCACAACTTGTTGTGTTGATAACAAAAGCTACAGATATTATTAAAGGAAAAATTACTCTGGGTACTCAGTTGCTCAAAGCGGCCATGAAGCTCTAGACAGCGGTCCAGTTCAACTCGATGCTTCAGTGCGTCAAGAAGGAATTATGACAGAAGGAAGTTGCTTTGGATCAGATCAAAGTTACCTTGCCCTCCCTCGTCCCTGTGTAGCGTCTGGCACTCTTGAAAACAAGGAACACCTTCCAAGACACGATTGCAGATCTCCGACTCGCCAGGCATGTCATCAGAAAGCACTTGAAGCCATGGGGTGATTCCACCTTCCAGATATCTCAGGGTGCTCACAATGCCATCGCGTGACTCAACCAGATATTGGAGCGGGTTACCACAGCTCCTGAAGGACCGACCTCCCCGAAGTTTGTCGATATCGCACAGACTGCTGCTGCCCAGAGTCGAGAAGTGTTACCTCTGCTGATCACAACCCTCAATACCTTACGTGTGGAGATTGAGACCGCACTACCACAGTGACTCAGGACGAGTCAAAAGATTATGTTGGGGGACTGTTGGAATAGGGTCTCCTACGAGCTGTGAAACTAGTCGAATTTTGTATATTTTTTATTATATTTATTCTAGTGAAGGGGTTTTGGGGTGGGCCAAAGCCCCGAAAGCATTGTAATGGGTCAAAGGGTAGACTTAGAATCTGCAAACCATGGTTTGCGGACCATAGGAAAGAGTAGGCTAGATTGTTATAAATAAAGGAACATTTTGAATTGTAAGGTAGGGAAATAAGGAGATATCGATGTGAATTATGGTTTAGTAGATCTGTTTGGGTTTTTGGGGAAGGACTCCTACTAGCTGTGTGTGCGGAGATCCAGAGTCCTGCTGTGTGCGGACCTTGCAACTATGTGCGCAGGTCAGGGCGAGTATTGTAAGAGGGAATTGATGAATTGATGATTAAGAAAGGCTATTTGTGAACTGAATCTATGTGTACTATTTATGCGAATCATTGGTAATTGCTGTATTATGAGTATTCTGTATTCAGCTACGAAATTTCTGTGTAAGTGTTTTTACTGCATCTAGATCTGTTTTGTTCTATTTTATGCGATACTAAGCTACTGTCTTAGAAGCATATAATCATCGAGAACCATAGTATAGTTGACCTTGCGCACGTGGATGCAAAAAGATATCTATAGATCCTGCTCAGGAAGAGGTGATTTGGACACCACCGGGCAGGACGTAGCTCTGCTTGTCTTACCTATCCTTTCTCAGGGTGCGGAAACCTGGTTCCAGCACCCACTGATACTAATCCGGGTGAGACTTTGACCTGCGCAAGTAGGTCACTGTCGAAAGGGACGATAGTATAGGGGTTTGTTGGAAAACCTTGAACTTTGAACCTAGGTCAGGACCCCTTCAACCAACACCCTTTGACGATGCCTCTTGCTAATTCCTAGAGGGAAGTCTCTGACCAAATGATCACCATATTTGTGAGACCCAGGCACCAAAAATCTATCCACGTTGAGGGTTGGTGTGGCCTGGGATAGCTATTAATCTCAAATTCTTTTGATAACGTATATTCCCATGAGTCATGTTTTATTAGATAGCTACAAGCCAGTCTTGCAAACCCCAAATAACTTTGATAACTTATCCCCTGTGTTGTAGTTTATTAGACAACAAGATAGTCTCGCAAGTCACTGATAGCCAGTAAACCAAAAAATATATATAAAATAATATTGCAAGTCCCACAAGTCTCAAAGAGCTAACAAACCAAAAAAAATACAAAATAATGTTGTAAGAGAAGCTTTTATTGGCAAGTCTTAGGATCAAATATGTGGATTGGTGGTAACAAAAAATAAATTTAATGAATAATTCAAGTTATATTATTTGTAAAGACAACAATATAAAGAAAAAAATAACATCTTCTTGAGAAAATAACCATTCATTGTCTACCACATCAATTTTAGGAGTAGGTTGATATGGTCATCTCACAAGACCTTCACTTTTAAACTCGTGACATAGCACATGCATTCATGGGATTTTAAATAATACCCTCAATTTCCATAGATATTGATAAAGATCTCCCGAAATCATTTTCTTGAATCTCCCTCCTAATACATATTTCCTATTAAGGCTCCCTATTTTTATTAAATACCTAATTGTATACATCCTAATACCTCTAAACCCTCCCCCCACCCCCCTCCACCGATACCCCAATTATCATTTTCCCATACCTAACCAATGAGAGCACAAGAAAACCTATTCCTATAAAAGCACCTATAAATTCTCTTACTTTATTGTCATTTTCCCATACCTAACCAATGAGAACACAAGAACACCTATAAAATAACCTATAAAACTTTTGTGAGTTTCACTAATATCCCTTTAGTTAGTGTGTGCACATTAGCCTAGATCCTAAAGTGATTCCCATACAATGATAATCCACTAGGTGTATTTGTTCTTAAAAAACTATGCATAGATAAATGTTCCATTTATGGCCAAGTTCCACCAAAATGGTTCCCCCTACCTACCTAGTAACTACATTACATTTATTTCCTAACAAGACTACCCTACAACCCACCAAATTTCTATTATATCCTTGAAGTCAATAACAATTTTTTGTTCACTATATAGCTAAGTTGGAACAAAATTAGCTCTAGAGCTTAGGATATTTTTCCACCTCTAATGTTTATAAAAAAATAGATATAAAAATTCTAAAACATGTCGAATCCCTTTAAGTATCACCTTTCCTATATTGACCCCGTCTTAAACATCATGGAAAATGTCCATAGATGAGTTATCCTTATTAAACCAAACATTTCATTGAAAATAATCATTCATACCATAACATTACTACTTCCCTTTTAACCACATAAAAAATATTTTTAAGTTACCATAATTCATCTTTAATATCACATAATTAGATTAAAAAATCAACCAAAATCCTCTCAAATAATAATTTATTAAATAGAAATTCAACAATTTTATATAATTAATAATTTAAATAAATGTGTTAAATATAACCTGATTAATAATCATTTATAAACAACAATACCACTTATTTACCCAAACACCTTATTAACCCAAAGAAAAATACTTACACATTTCATTTAATGGAATTTGAGTGGCCTTAAAAAAACACACGTATTTCATTTCAAAATGTCAAAAAAATTCAAATATCAAAAGTTCTAATTCCCTCGTTCATTTCCCTCTGGTTACATGGTTTGTCCAAGGAAGGAGGAAGGATGCGGCCATACTGTCGTAGGTTTAGAGTAAGCATGTGGCCATACTGTCGCATGTTTGGATGAAGGATGCAGCCATGCTATCGCAGGTTTGGAGGAAGGATGCGTCCATACTGCCACAGGTTTGGAGGAAGGATGCAGGAGGTCAAGAAATTGTTCCCGAGTGCCTATGGTAGGTCTGCTTTGATACATTTGGTTGAAGTCCGATGATTTATTTCCTTTTATATAAAGAATCTGCTCTGATACATCAGATCCTGATTGCCTAGATGCAACAATACTATCACAGGTTTGGAGGAAGGATGCGGGAAGTCAAGAAATTGATCCCGAGTGCCCATTGGAGGTCTGCTCTGATACATTTCTTTTAAGTCCGGTGATTTATTTCCTTATACAGGAAGACTCTACTCAATATTACCCACATTGTTGGGTGACGGCCCATCCCAAGCCCTCCATCTCTCTTCACAACTTCAAAATACATATCGAAAAACACAACAAGGCATTCAAGAGCATGTATGTTTAGGATTCCACGGAGGAAAACAGAGCCAAGGGCATGGGTGATAATGGCTACACCAATGAAGACGAAAAGTGCCATTTTTACCCCAAAATAAACGAAGAGAATAAGCAAAAAAGGGAGAAGAAATGAGTTGACTTCCACAAAAAAATCAAATGTCCTGAAATGATAGGAGGTCACCAGCTTGATTCTCTAGCACATATGGATTGTTTTGATCTAGTTGTACCAAAAAATTCCAAAAACCATAAAAAAAAATACTTCGGATTGGCATGGAATGCAGGCTTCCAAGAGTCCCAAAGTAAGGACATTGGATGCAAAGGAAATTGACGTGGACTCAGACCAGCAGGATTAAAGCTTTGTGCCAGAGGATAAGCTTCCAGAGGCTACTAAGCCCACTCAAGGCTCCGTGCTAGAGGATAAGCTTCCATAGGCTACTAAACCCACTCAAGAGGTAGCTAACTGCATTTATTTTTTATTATTTAATTATATATTTATTAGTTAATAATAAGAATCACTACAAAAAACATTCCCATGAGGGACTTCCATTGGTTTAGGTGCCATGTCTGAATGACAAATCTAGATAATGTTTTCTTGGTAAGGATTTGAATTCTAATGCGAGTTAGACCATAGGACTAATATTTCTCTTTTAATGTGAGTTAGATCATTTGCATTACTCCGTAACCATGCTTGTTTGCAGTCCAAAGGTTCTAACAAAGATATAAATAACTGATTTTCGAGTATTATAATGCTTAATAAATAGTATTTTAAATGAAAAATCCACTAATTTTCACTATGTACTCATTACGAGCGACCTTGGTGTTTATTATCATTAATAATCATGCGAGGTCTCAAAAAAAATTATGTTTTAAACATGGAGAAAATTTAGTAACAGATGATAAACACGTCAACATTGTAGACCTTTCTACTTGGCCAAAACATATGATACCATAGATAACACAAATGAAAAATATCACAATGGGAATTTATATGATGATTATGAACAATTTCAGTAAGCATACACTGCAAATAACAAATTATTAAGAAAAAATATATTCAAGTATCACTTGATGCAAAATGTTTTGAACTCGAAAATCTCCACAACAGAACTAGTGAGTCAAATGCATCTCATGTCCAAAGAGTTGTAGCAATTAAAGAAGAAAGGTATTTTTGTGGACCTAGATTCTATCCTCTTCATGAATGATGTATCCTGCATCTACATGGCTCACTTACTTATATTTTGCATGCATGTCTTGATGTAGCATAGACCAAAAACATGTTCCCTATGAACACATCATTGCATGATAACTGTGTTGACCATTTATCAAAGAAAGCTTATTTGATAGGGATCTAAGTTCTTTTTAAATATCTTTTGGATTGTTTCAGAGGCTATATTACTATCATCAACCCTCAATAATGCACCAACGAGAGCACTATAACTCACAATGCTTGGCTAGTACCGTTAACTGTTTATTTTGAATAATGTAAATGAGTGACTGCTAGTTTTCCCATGAATTCAAAACTACAAAAATTAGTCTCTGAAACAAAAACTCTCATTTTTAGAAGCCTCAACTCAATAAATTTTACCTCCTTAGACTCATTTTCAGAAGCCTCAACTCAATAAATTTTACCTCCTTAGAAATTATGTTATCATTTTTTTGTGTTTTCTGTTGTACCATCTTTAAAATTTTAAACAGTCGATAAAGCATTATTCGAATAATGTTTGATATACAAAAAAACCCACATTGAAGAAGTCTCTATTCTAGGAAAGCACAATACATTATAAGATGCATCTAGCATGAAATTATACCCGGATATAATATATTTCATTGAACTTATACCCAGATGGAATATCACCTCATTCAACACAAACTTGTAGATGATTACAATATATTATCCATCCACAGTCTCTGGGACCTATTCTTGGTGGCCACTCAGCTAGTTCATCATCACTTATATTTCAAATTGAGCCGCATAGCATGGTGTTTTGGCTGTAAAATTACTTATGCAACTATCATTGAACATCCCCTTAAATGTTCATCCAAGTCAATAAATCACTTGTTTATTCACCCAAAACTTTATCTAAAAGATTGGATATGGGTTAACTCCCATTCATGAATCCATCTGAGTAATTAGTTATTATGCTTGTTGGTTCATTAGGAGAGTAACCTGGATACAGGTTGTGTCATCCAAATTTATTTGCATCAAAATTGTCATTTTCTTAGGTTTTTTTTTTCATATCTTAAAGGCTGGTGATTTCTATCTTTGCTTTTCCTGTTATGAGTGTAGAAATTTTTTGTGTGATGTCCCTATTTACAGCTATTGAGCACCAGGTCCAACACCAAGATACTTGACAAGATAAACATTTTTCAACACTTGTGATCACTAGGCAAGCTTCGAGGTTCAACTTTTTACTTATACATAAATCATCACATTCACTGGTTTTGGCTACCATTGAAAATTAATATAATATTTTCTTTCTTTCAACTTTTGTTCAAGAAACATTGACACTGCAACTTAAACTGAAAGGTTTCATAATTTTCAAGAGCAGGGGTTAGTAGGGGTGGGGTTCATAGCAAAGTGTATGGGCATTGTAGTGAAAAATTTTAGGTACTGGTGATGGCATGATGTTTGTTCCTCCAACATCTCCCTTCAAATATGAGTTACTTAATAAAGAGTTGTTTATCACCTCGTTCAACAAAAAATTGTAGCTGATTACAATATCCTCTCCATCCACAGTCTCTGGGACCCATTCTTGGTGCCCACTCTATTGGTTCATCATCACTTACATTTCAAAGTGAACTGCACAACATGGTATTGTGGCTGTAAACTTACTTGATGTTTGTTCCTCAAACATCTCCCTTCAAATATGAGCTACTCAATAAAGAGTTGTTTATCACCTAGTTCAACACAAACTTGTATCTGATTACAATATCTTCTCCATCCACAATCTCTAGGACCCTTTCTTGGTGGCCACTCTACTGGATCATCATCAGTTCCATTTCAAAGTGAACTTCACAACATGGTATTGTGGCTATAAACTTATGCAAATATCATTTAACATCCCCTTAAATTTTCATCCAAGTCAAGAAATCACTTGTTTATTCACCCAAAACTTTATCTAAAAGATTGGATATGGGTTAACCCCCATCCATGAAGCCATATGGGTAACCAGTTGTTATGCTTGTTGGTTCATTAGCAGAGCAACTTGGATAAAGGTTGTGTCATATCTTAAAGGCTGGTGATTTCTATCTCTGCTTTTCTTGTTATGAGTGTAGAAAGTTGTTGTCTACTGTCCTTATTTATAACTATTGAGCACTAGGTCCAACACCAAGATACTTGGCAAGATAAGCATTTTTCAACACTTGTGATCACTGGGCAAGCTTCGAGGTTCAATTGTTTACTTCTACTTAATTAGTCACATTAACTGGTTTTGGCTACCATTGAAAATTAATATAATATTTTCTTTCTTTCAACTCTTTTTCAAGAAACATTGACACTGCAACTTAAATTGAAAATTATTCAAGAGCAGGGGTTAGTATGGGTGGAGTTCATAGAAAAGTGTATGGGAATTGTAGTGAAAATTTTTAGGCACTGGAGATGGCATCAGGCTTGGGAATGGTTGCTAATACAAGGTAGTTTTCTCTTGAGAGAAACATGGTGAGGAAAATTTCTAAATGGCCATGACATTTTTATCCTGTCAACATTGAAGATGTAACTATTTGGATCATTTTCATGTGTAGGTGGTGCCAAAGAATGATATATTTGTTTTTTTTGTGGTTGCATAATTTCTCATACAAAAACAGATCATGATTATCCAAATTTTAGAGCAGAGTACATTGTTATTTAAGCATTTGAATGGATTCTTTAGCAATACATCAAGACAAGGACTTTACAAACCCATGAAGGCTTCCACAAGTGCTAAGAATTCACAACTGAATGTCCAAAAAATATCACCTAGGAAAGGTTGATCCTCTCATCATGCAACAAGGAAACAAGATTGAATACACCTTTTCTTAAGCTCGGACTTCAAACAATGAATAGATATTGGACTGATATGATGATAGAAATTCAGATCAGAGATAAATATAGGTTTCAGACCCCCTTAAAATACCTTGGATAGATGGTATGGATCTCAAACCAATATGACAGACTTAGAACAAGACCATAGATTTGGATCTATGCTATAGACTTTGATCAACTCTCACAGGACTTCGGTCTAGTATTCACTGATCTCTGATATATATACCATAGACCTAGATAAAGCCACAACACTTCAGTCTAGTGTTGGAAATATTGTCATTGATGGTAAAGGAATTGGCAAAGACAAGAGCAGCACCTAAACTATCCATAAGGAAAAATAAACAGAGCAGTAGAATTGAATTAGGGGTTTAATACAGTTTGCAAAGGAGATGAAAAAAATGGAGAGCTCCTAGGAAGAGACAAGAGGATACCTACGGTGCCTAGAGAAGAATGAAATCATTGTTAGGGATATGTGTATTATATGTGATCCCCTGAATCTCTAATGAGTCTTTGCGAATGGAGTTAAAAGTGAAACCCTGTTGAAGAATCATGGCGGTAGGATTCGAATTCCAAGATGAGACCTTCTTGTAATGAAGATCTGGTTTAGTTGGATATTTGCAGTCGTGGAACTATTTGGTTGAATATATAGGGGGCTCTCGAGGCATTCGATGTATCCATTGAAGAACTTAATGGTGGCAGAGATATGATGTTTTTGAATGTACAAGTAGAAGCGGAACTGTGACATGATAGAACTCTGAAATGGAAGGTTGACATGTTATATATATCATAGCAGAATTAAGGAATGACATTGAATTGTCACGAGTTAATGATTGTAAGGAAGTCCCGTCAGAAGAGAACTACATTTTTTCGTTGGTTATTGAAGATTCTGCCAAAGGTAGACCAGAGTTATAGTGCAAACCCAGACTAACCCTTTGGAATCATGAACAGAACCTTGAGTGAAGGGCAGAACCACGAAGGAGGAACAGTGAAGGCGGTCTATGGTTTTTATAGCACCGCTTTCAATGGGCAAGTGGTATTCAAAAGGTGGGGAGCGATTCCATAGAACGGGTGACACGTGTCCCTGTACGATTCTACAAAACCAATTTTTACTGTGCGCCATCGCGCGTTATAATTTGACCCAAGACGCCCAGCGATATCGTTGAGCGCCGTTGATCTGGGAAGGGGTCATCGGACAGACGTCATTTGTTGAAGGTGCGCGAATATTAACACAGGTACAGCGGGCCATCGCACATTAACGATTGGTATCAGAGGTCGAGCGATATGCATATACGCTGTTGATCTGGAAGCTTGCTAATCTAACGGTGATCGGACGTTGGACTTGCGCGGAGTTTACCTATGGTACCATGCGCGTATTTGATTGGTTATTGACTATATTTGTGGGCCCGGGGTCAAAGGTTTACCATAATTTTTTTGGAAGGGTTAAAATGCGAAGGGTTAACTTTAATCCTAAAGTTCTGGTCAAAATTGTAAATATATTTATTTATCAATTTCTTTAAATTGATAAATTAAAATTAAAAAGAGATCAAAAGCCCCGTGGGGTAAACTAAAAGGAATACTGTCAGAGGAATACCATTAGTGGTTCGTGGTTTTGACTCATGGTTTTAATAAAGGGAAAACTATATAAGGATAAGAAAAATAAAGAACAAGGTGTGCATTGTAAGGGTCGTGAATAAATTTTCTCAAAATAATATCTGTATGGGCGAGCTCTGTTCCTAACTGATAAATCTGAGACTACGATGCACCCATGAGGATGACAATCTGATGATGATGAATCTCTGGTTTGAATGACGGAAGATATCATGAAAAACTGGTGTAAGTATACAGAAAATATCTAGTGATCGACAAGGTATGTCGTATGGAAACTGGTGGATCCAGTATGAAAATTGATGAAACAAGGTCCGCAGTAGTGCTGAGGGTCGAAGCCTTCAGAAAGGGTTTTGTAGCTCCCTTCCAGTGGTAGCTGGTAAACGAGAGAAGGTTGTAGCCTTCTGCAGGTGGGTGCTTGCATGCTGGTATAAGTCTGCACCAGCATATATTGTAAGAAGTTTTCTCTATAATAAATATTGAACACTGAGATTACAACAACGGTGGTTTTCTCCCAAATTGGGTTTCCACCTTAAATCCTGGTGTTCATATGTGTTGTGTATGTTTGATGGTTTGTTCTGTTATTTCTATTCATGCTTAATGATTATCTGATGCAATGCTCTAAGTAAAGACATATATCTGGACTTACATGTTGGATGCAGTACTGTAACATAAGGTTTTAAGAGAAAGAAAAAAAGAATTTCAGCCCTAAATACTGATTCACCCCCCCCTCTCAGTATTTTTCCCAACATATAGTCACCACTAAACTTGGATCAAGCCACATATGAACTCAGATATCTTCCACAAACTTCGCTCAAGCCATATAAGAAATTGGATATGTTGTCAGAAGGTCACAAGCCATAGAAGAAACATGTTGTCACAAGGTCTCAAGTGCTCCAAAGAATAAAGCCACATAAGCATGGAGTTGAGGTCTAAAAAATCAAGAGTTCTATGTATGTCTTTAAATGGTTCTCTGATCTATCTAAGTTTTATCTACACCCAATTAAATGTGTCTCCAACATGACTCTTGTTTGGTTTATGTAGATTTCTTACATGAACATTCATTAAGTTTCTCACTAGAAGTGTACAGAGATACTTAGTAGTAGATATATTTAAGAGTGTTCTTCTGAGCATCTCATTGTTTTTTCATTAAATATTGAAGCATATATTGACTGCAGAAGTATGATTGAAAAATTTTACTTAATTTTTCTCAACAATAGCAGGAACCTGCACCTTTTGACAAACAAAGCAGGGGTGAAAATTCAGTGATACAAAGGTTTCCAAGGTGACAATTACTACAAAGAAGGCCAAGGTGATTTTCATTTCCAAATAAATCCAGTCAACATTGGGTTGGATATACATTACATTCAAATTCCTTCAATTGTATTTGGGGATTCATATGGAGATGATATGGGTTAGCTAATTACAAACTATATATTCATCCCAAAGTACACACCGTTTTCTATGTTTTGATTCATTTGTAGTTGAATTAGCACTGGGATTTAATAGAAGACATTATGAGATTTACATGAAGTAACCTTTAGTGCAAATTTGTCAAATTGTTCTGTATATCACTTCTTTTAGGCTATTAAAAGTTGAAACTAACAGTCATCTAGTGAGATGTGAGAAATAAAAACACGCATACGATGCATATGGTTTGACTAGGCTACCTATTAATTGCTATATAGGCTTGGCTTTCTTAGAGGAAGTGAAGTCGGGCATTCTGAGTATCAAATAAAAATGTAAATTCTCTGATCCATCTCAGTTTATCTATAGTTACTGTGTTTCAAAGGTGACACTTGTTTGGATTATGTAGAACTCTATTATGAACAATATCCTTAGTTGTCTTGTTCACTAGAAGACTAGACTGATTTTTAACAGTAAATATATGTTTCAGCTTGCAGAAGTTAGGAACAATATTGAAGATGGAATCTATTGCTCCTTTTGAATCTGAATTTGGATATCCATTACTCTCATTGATTTCCATTCTCGCTAGGTCTTTCACACATGGTTTCTTTTTAAAATTAAGAGCACACACAATACTTTTCACTATGAGAAAACCATTTTAGAATCAATAATAATAGGCTTCAACTGACATCAGAGGAAATTTTTTCCGACAAGATTATAATTTTAGATATTTTTACCAAGATTCATGAACAATAATATTGATAGAAAAAAATGTCATAAATAGGGTGTCTTGCTCTTGGTATAATACCCCATCTCTCAGTACGAGTATTTTTCAAAATCCATATTTGTGAACATCTATGTTGTACTGGTTTTAGGATAATGTGATAAGATGAGGGGGATTGTGTGAGCGAGGATATCTAGAACACACACAAAATTAAGAAATCTGCATAAATATATATATATATATATATATATATATATATATATATATATATATATTAGGACGACTTTCACTTGCCAGTTCTGATTATAATTTTAGACCTGTTTACCAATATTCATGAACAATAATACTGATAGAAAAAAATGTCTTAAATAAGGTGTATATATAATTATAATCATTATTGTCTTTCACTTGCCAATTATGATTATAATTTTAGACATGTTTACCAAGGTTCATGAACAATAATATTGATAGAAAAACAATATCTTAAATAAGGTGTCTTACTCGGTATAATAGCCCATCTCTCAATGTAGGAATTTTTTAGAAGCCAAATTTATGAACATATATGTTGTACTAGTTTTTGAGACGAGAATAGTGGGATGGGGGGATGTGTCAACAAGATGGCTAGAACACACCTGCAAATTTAGAAATCACCATCAATATATATATATATATATATATATATATATATATATATATATATATATATATATATATATATATATATATATATATATATATATATATATATATGCACAAATATACATATATATATATATATATATATATACAAATATACATACATATATGTATGTATGTATATATATATATATATATATATGTATATATTTATTAACATATACATACGGACATATATACATATATATATATATATATATATATATATATATATATATATATATATATATATATATATATATATATATATATATATATATATATATATAAATTTAGAAATCACCATCAATATATATATTAGGACAACTTTCACTTGCCAGTTCTGAAAAAGCTTCGAAAACTTAGGAAAGTATCGAGTGATGTTCCATTATTGGACCCTAGACACGAGCAGAATGTAGTTTAGGTCTACGAAATCGAAATGTAACTATTTTCAGGAGACAAGAACTATATCTATGACAACATTTCTTCTTGATATTTCTTATTAATGATATTATCTTGAAAGTTAGAAGGCATTACCTTATCAATAGGTTCTACAGACAATTTCGTATTTGTAGAGAGATTAGATTCATAATTCAGATTGAGAGGGTGATTTAATAGAAATTTATTTGAACATTTAGTGCCCAATACGAGTAACTACTATCTGATTGGGTTCATAATGTGCGAGGTTGGGATGGTGGAAGAACTCGACTTGAATGACTCCTGGAAAAATGTGTACAATATGTAGAAGATAAGATGACCCCAGCCAAGAGAAGAACAAGAGAAATAAGTTATAACAACAAGGGTCTTTGAAATGTTGCATTTCTTGGTTCCTTTATCAAGGAGGCTTGGCTTGCTATAATGTTGTTGCTAAAATGTCAATGGTTAAATCACTTGAAACCCAATTCGAAACCCTTCATACAAAATCCATGTTTTGAAATGCAACATGTAAAATAGATGTAGATTTAGTGTAATACAAGGAAGTGGGTGGGAAAATTATCTTATTGTCCAACCATCAATGTCCAATGTCAAAATTGAAGATACATGCCCCGAATATTCCCTAAATTTTCCCAAACATCTCCAAAATATGCTCAAAATGTCCCTTAAATCTGCTCGTAATGCCTTGTGGATGGCCAGGAAGCCCTTGAGTCCTCAATGAAGTTTCTAGTATTTTGGGGATGTTTCATAGGGTTCCTCAAGACACACAAATGCTGGAATGGTGGATATGGGAGTTTTTCAAGGGGGATGGGTCCTCGTGAACCATAGGTGAACATTAACTTGAATATTGTAGTGAATTTGTAGCCCAGGGCTGCAATTTTATTTTTGGACATATTATATTATTTTTTTCAAGACCAATATAACAAAAATGATCGAACAAAAAACCAAAAACATGAGAATTTGGAAGAGGCATAATTTCTAGAATATCAAATGAAGGGGGAACATATAATTTTATAGTGAAGGAATGAAAAAATCCTAAGCACATAATCTTGAGATGCTTGAACCTAAATGGCTTAAATATCATCTTGTTCTACCTATGTTTATAATGTAGATGACCATTATGAACTAGATTTAATTTTAATATCCTCCCTTAATGGTCATTTTAGAGAGACTAGACCAAGTTTGTCTCTGAATTTTTCAAATTTATATGAACCACGAGATGTGGTGAAATTATTTGCAATTTGGTTTTGACTTGTGCAATAATTCAACTCAAATTCTCCATATTCTACAAGTTGTGCAATATTTCAGCTCAACATCTCCATTTTCTCCAAGATGTTGGATGAAATGACAATGGAATTCAGTATGTTTGGTGTGCTCAGAGAAGATGAATTTCTTTGCCATTGTAATGGAATTTAGTATGTTTGGTCTGCTCATATAAGATGATATTCTTTTCCATGGTAAGGACTCCTTGGTTATCACAAAAAGGTATTGTGGGTTCATCCCGTTGAACCTACAAACATGCAAGCTTTCTTCTAAGCTATCACAAAAAGGTATTGTGGGCTCATCCTAATAAACTTACAAATCTCCAAGAATTCTTCTAAGCTATCACAAAAATTTAGTGTGGGATCATCCTAAGCTATCACAAAAAGGTAGTGTGGGATCATCCTAAGTCATCACAAAAAGGTACTGTGGGCTCATCTTGTTGAACCTACAAACATGCAAGATTTCTTCTAAGCTATCACAAAAATCTATTATGGGCTCATCCTAATGAACTTAAAAATCTCCAAGCATTCTTCTGAGCTATCACAAAAAGGTAGTGTGGGATCATCCTAATCTATCACAAAAAGGTAGTGTGGGATCATCCCGATGAAATTGAAAATCTGCAGGCATTCTTCTATGCTAATCTACTTCACATGTCCCTTTGACAATTGTTTTGTATTTTTATTTTGTAGAGAAAAGTGAAACTAGATGTTATTTTTGTTGGTCCAAAGAAATGCCCCTATGCTAAGACTGAATATTGTTAGCCCCCTAATTTTCTCTCTTTTTACCATTTTTCCCTTCCTAAATCATAACCATTTACCTCTGTTGCACCTCTTTTATCCACCCTTATCTTGCACCAGTCCAAGCATGATGAAATATTTCGTATAAACCTTCATTATTCATGTTTTAATTCAATTTAGAATTAATTAAATATTTATTACATGATTTCTTACTTTTAAATCACTTTTGTAACTTATCTATATCTCCAATGGTTATTTGATGGTTAGAGTGATTACCGTCACCGCTAATCTTAGTGTAGGATCGGATCTTGCACGATTGCCAACACAACAGATCTTCGCGGCAGATCTGAACCTCCTTGATCACCACCTTGTCTTGAGAAGTTTCAGCCACGATATCACAATTGATCCAAAGGCGGCCAAGACCGAATCCGTGAAGGGTGAAAAGCTGGAGATTAGCTACGACCGGTTTTGTTAGCTGGCTAATTTTGAAGGTCGCATGGTAAATTCTGCGATGGTTATGTAATCAGTTGAATGATCTGTTTTTGCCTTTGGCCAATAGATCTATATAATGTAAAATTTAAATAGGACTTAGGAAGTTTTTTTTAGCAGAGTTTTTAGAGATAAGTTTGATAGGCGGTAACAGGTTGTTTTGTTATTGCCCGAATCTTGGCTGGACATTGTATTAACGCATGTATTCGCCTTAATGAATTAATAAAAGGGAGCTCTGCCTCATGTTTTAGAAATTTTGTTTCTGTCTTTAAGCTGATGAATTGACTAATTTACTGAGCATCATTTTAACTTAAAAAGGGAACATGTTGGTTGGCTAGGGCCCAGCCAACCCAACACGTTTACTCCATTTTATGTTTCTTGTAATTTGTGTTTATATTGTCAGAGTGTGATTTAAATTTCAGCACATATATTCCTGTCTAAGTCAAAATGGATCCATTGTGTGAAGTACGCACATTTTATTTCCCTGCAATTTACTTTCTTGCACTTGATTTTCCTCCACCTGGTACAAGCAGGAAAAACAAACCTGCACCAGTGCACGTTGGTGTGATATTTCCTTTTGCTGCAATTCTGTTTAATTGATTTTTCCGCCTGGTCCAAGCAGGAGAAAAAAACCTGCACCAGTGCACATTGGTGTGATATTTCCTTTTCCTACAATTTTGTTTAATTGGTTTTTCTGCTTGGTCCAAGCAGGAGAAATGAACCTGCACCAGTGCACATTGGTGTGATGCAGCAAGATTTCTTAGTCCACTTTCGCAATCTTATTTCTTTCTTTAAATTCTTATGACAGGATAAATGATTGTTTCTTTATTTCTACATTTTTTTAAGATAAAAAACATTCACTTTTATGTGTGCAATTTGATTCGATAGTAAACTAGCACTTTCAATAATTGAACACTCAGTTTAAGGATTAAATGCTAAGTGCAGAAAGATCTGATCCGGTGCAAGAACTAGTTTCTTGCCACAAGATATGAGTGCTCTGAACCTTGAAAAAAATCGAGCCCTTGCATGAAGTAAAAAGCCTTCAATAAAGACACTATTTATACCTTCTACATAAATCACTGATCCTGCACTAGTGTAAGCAATAATGCAGGAAAAATTAATGCAAGAAGGAAATCTCTAAAGAAGCAGGTCTAAGGGCCCATCTAACGATACTGATAAAGTGTTTCTGCTAAAGGAAAACACACACTCAGTAGATTAAACAACCATTAGTGGGAGTGATTGCCTTTTATCTTTATTTCTCTCTTACAAATGCATACTTCCTCGTTAAAGTCTTAGATTATATTTTTGATGGTTCAAGTTGCCTTTTTCTCTTTTGATGAGTCTGCAATCTTTCCTTTAAATAAAGTATGGATTTACATTAGGAATATTCATACCATCTATGGCATTTCTTGTGCTTCGTCTCTAAGTTTAAGAATCTCCCAGGTTGACAAATTAAGTGTTGAGGAGTTTGCTTAAGTGTAATTCCTGCACCCAACATTTTGGTGTTGTTTCTGGGGAGGCGATTTGATTTGGTAAGAATATTCTGATTATACAATAGAGGTAATTTTTTTCTTTATTTTTGCAGTGTTGTTTCTTTGAAGGAATTTTACTGGTGTTAATTGATTTCTGACAGCATTTTTTAGAAGTTGTTTGTTATTTTTTCTTTCTTTTTTCCTTTGAAATGAATGCCTAGAAAAGGTAAGGGTTCGAAGCCCACTAAGGGCCAAAAGAATTATGAAATTTTTTTCATATTGGGTCTCCTTCTGTAAGCAGGAAGCCCAATCCAATTTAAACCCATCACGCAGGAACAATCCACCTGGATTCTGGTGATAACAACTCAAGTGTGGATCAGCCTGTTGAGAGCGGTACAAGTAAAAGGGGAAAAATGGTGGACCATGAAGACCATTTGGAAGGGATTGGTGACTGTTAGGAAAAATAATGAGAGGGGGGGGGGGAGGTGAATCAGTATTTTGAGCTTACTCAAAAATTTTACTTTTTCCTTACTAAATTCCATACGTGACTTTAATGAGCCCAACTCGCGTATACACGCGGATATCCTTAAGCAAACTTGTGTATTACCAGAGATATTATTATGCATATAATTATTTACTTAGATCATTGCATCATTCATTCATTAGATGTTTAGTAAGCAGTAAGAATAGAATAAATCATCACACATAAGCAGCACACATGAACACCGAGATTTAAGGTGGAAACCCAATTCGGGAGAAAACCACCACTGCTGTTGTCTCTGTCTTTAATATTTATTATAAAGAAAACTTCTTACAATCATGTATTGGCACAGACTCATACCAGCACGCAGGTGCCCACCTGCAGAAGGTTGCAACCTTCTCTCATTCTCCGGCTACTACTGGAAGGGAGCTTCAACCCCCTAATCTCGTTTACCAGCCACTCCTAGAAGGGAGCTACTACTCCCTAATATATTTTAGCAGCTACCACTGGAAGGGAGATACAACCCCCTCACTGAATACTTCGACCCTCAGCACCACCATGGACCATGTTTCATCAATTTTCATACTATATCCAACAGCTTCCACACAACCCACCTTGTAGGCCTCTTTTCATCAAATTTTCAGACTAGAACCACTCCACCCATTTAAGCTCAAAGAACATCAAACTGAAACTTATAACTCTATCAATTCATTCATTGAATCATGAACCAATCAACCAACAACTGATCTTTAATCATCATCAACTAGCAGCATAATCAATATTCAAACAACTGAGATCTGTATAAAGACATCTTGACAGACAATAGTAATACAAAAAAACAGATCAGAAATTTCCTTCTGTACACTGCAGAAAAACCCTAGATTCCATACGTGATTTTACTTCACTGAACCCGCGTATATACATGCTTTCATAGAGACAAACCTACGTATATATCTGCAACTATTTTAGAACTGACCTTAGATTCCATACGCGCTTTTACTGAGACCAACCTGCGTATATACGTGCTTTCACTACGATGAACCTACGTATAGATCTGTAAATGTAAATTTTGCGACGAACCTGCGTATAATTCTGTAAATGTAAATTTTTCAGAACAGAACAGATCTATAAAACTTACCCAGATTTGTTCATTTTCTTCAGCAGACTTGTGCCAATTCTTCATCATTTCTTCAGTAGATCATACTAGAGATTCATCATCTTTAGATCTAGAGATCTTGAATAATCATTATATCCATGGGTGCATCATAGATTCATATCTATCAATTAAGAACAGATTTCATCCATGCAGATATTCCTTAGAGAAATTTATTCATCAAAAACCCTTACACTTGCACACCTAGCACTATAATCTTCTTCTCCTTATATAGATTTAGCTTTTACCAATACCATGAGTCATAACCACTCAACTGCTGATGGTAATCCTGGACAGAATCAAATAGATAATATAACACTTAATACTGTGGGCTAATACCATGTTAAAGCCCCTTGGTATTATAAATTTGGAGCAAAAATTGGCATACGCAACTTGGGATGTAGTTATCTGCGAACATACGCGACTTGGCCTTTAAAAACCCACGTATACATTGTGACATAATATATTTATCATTTCTCTGGTACTTACTGGAATTATTTTCTCTGTCATATCTTAACTGATCTGTAGATATATCATTGTTACATCTTTAACACATAGGTTGCTTATCATAGGCAATTTATCAAGTAGGTTTCCTTCAAGGACAACATCATCAAGTAGGTTGCCATCAAGGACAACACATTACATCATATTTACAACAATCTCCCCCTTTCGACTTGATGGCAACTAAGATGGTGTTTGATCACCACAACAGATAGATACATTAATCATAACCATTATTCAAACAACATGATACTCTCCCCCTTTAACATCAACAACAAAGGGCGGATCAAAACCAAAACAAGGTTTCTCTTCCCTTGTAGAGAGATGAGCTCTACAGATCTGAAGTGCACTAAATTTAACATGCTCCCCCTGAGTTCATGCTGAATCTTTAGACATATTTTTCAATGAAGTACATGACTCTATAACTCAACCAAGTATGACCATTCCTATCATCAAGGACTCATACTTTCATCAATGATCCAACCAAGTGGAATTACATATTTGACTGAACTACCCAACCTGCAAGTGAGTTTACAAATTTTGACTCAACTACCCAACCAAGTGGGTTTACAAATTTGAACAAGTCCTTACATGACTGAATATAAAAATTTACATCATAAATCTCAACATGACCTTTTTATCAAATTACAGATATGACTTTTTATAACTAAGACCAAAAGACCTCAAGAGAGAGATCATAGAACCATCATAATGCCAACAATTCATTACTCTCAGCAAGGCTAATGCTCCACCCGAAACTGAGCATCCTGAACATCTTCACCAACCAATTCATCAAAGCCTCTTCATCAGGTAGATAATCAAAACTTAAAATCATATCAGTAGATATCAACATCAGATCAAGAAATTTATTACTGTCATCAAAATATCAGAAATTGTTTTTGAGTCTTCCTCATTGTTTTTCTTATCAAAGAAAAACATACGCAACTGTCTCCAATGGAACTCGCGAGTATACACAGCTTTAGTTCATGAAACCCGCGTATAGAAAGTGAAATACAAAAAAATTTCACACCTTCATCTCCCCCTGAAATTGTATCTCATGTACCTACCTTCTTCACATTAGATGCACTCTTAGAAATAAACATAAACAGAATTACCAAACCAACCATGGGAATCACCATATATTTCTCCCCCTGTGATGATACATTAATAATCCCTATAATGTATCTCACATCACTCCTTCAGTCATTATGATAAGTAAACTTTGGAAACAGATGACTGAAGTACGGTCAATATTCCCTAGATTTTTGACCAGTGCTTCTTCTTTCTCCACATTTTCTTGAAATTTATTATTGTGTGCTGGAACTTCTCCAATTTCTTAGATTTGTTTATCATACTTAACCTGCAATCAATGACCTTATGTTGAAATGAGTTACAATAGAAACAAAATATATGAAAACATCCTTCCTTTCTTGATCTATGCAATTCTTCAATAACCATATCCCTTTCTTTTGGGAAATTATCATCATCTATGGTACATGCCATGAGCACTTGCAGATCTTGATCAGAATCTTCTTCTTCCTCATTTGACAATCCATTATTATCTTCATTTGTATAGTAACTCATTCCTTTTTCAATATTCTTCCCTTTATCATGATTTTCTTTATAAGGACATTTAGCAGCATAATGACCAACTCTACCACAAGCAAAACACTTGAAGGGAAGCTTACCTCTGAATCTTCTAGTACCTATTTGAAGTCTTCTCACAAAATTTGCTTCTTATTCTTATGATATATAACTTGATTCCTTGAGAACTTCCTTTTCTTTTCCTTTTGCACAAGCCTTAAAAGCAGCTTCTTTGACTTGTGAAGGACCTGCTCTTCTCATTTCAAAAGTAGTTAGGATACCATGTAGTTGTATAATAGTAAGATTCTACAGATCCTTCTTTTCTTCAATAGTTGACACTTTTGACTTGAACTTTGAAGTTAAAGATCTTAATATCTTTTCAACTAAAGTTGAGTCTTTTATATCTTCACCCATATTCCTCATAGAATTCACAATCTCATATAATCTTAGAAATAAGCTTGCAATACTTTCATCATCATGCATTTTGAATTTTCATATTGCATTCTAAGAGTTTGAAGTTTGTCACTTTTTACCTTTGCATCACCTTCATAGCTCTGAATGATATTGTCCCATATTTCCTTTACTAAATTTAGCTACATCACTTTAACAAATTCTGTTTCTGACAGGCTTCCTAATAAAGCATTGACAACTTTGGCTTTCATTTCATATTTCTTCCTTTCTGCTGCATCTATAGGAACACTTGTTGGACACTGATAGCCTCCTTCCATGATTCCCCATACGTCTTCTCCAAGACTTTGCAAATATGCTCTTGTTTGTATCTTCCAAAATAATAGATTACTTCCATTGAATAGCGGTGGCCTTATAGAAAATATTCCTTCATGACTTCCCATTGTGACGAGCCTCCTTCAAGCGATCAAGCTCCTTCAGGGGGGGCGGGGGGGGGGGGTGAATCAGTATTTTGAGCTTACTCAAAACTTTTACTTTTTCCGTACTAAATTCCATACGTGACTTTAATGAACCCAAATCGTGTATACATGCGGATATCCTTAAGAAAACTTGCGTATTAGTAGATATCTTATTATGCATATAATTATTTACTTAGATCACTGCACCATTCATTCATCAGATGTTTAGTAAGCAGTAAGCATGTGTAGTAAGAACAGAATAAATCATCAGAAATAAGAAACACACATGAACACCGGGATTTAAGGTGGAAACCCAATTCGGGAGAAAACCACCATTGTTGTTGTCTCTGTCTTTAATATTTATTATAGAGAAAATTGCTTACAATCATGTACTGGCACAGAATCATACCAGCACGCAGGCACCCACTTGCAGAAGGCTACAACCTTCTCTTGTTCTCCAGCTACTACTGGAAGGGAGCTTCAACACCCTGATCTCATTTACCAGCCACTCTTGGAAGGGAGCTACTACCCCCTGATCTCCTTTACCAGCTACCACTAGAAGGAAGCTACAACCCCCTCACTGAAGGCTTCGACCCTTAGCACCACCATGGACCACGTTTCATCAATTTTCATATTGGATCCAAAAGCTTGCACACAACCCACCTTGCAGGCCTCTTTTCATCATATTTTCAGACTGGACCCACTCCACACATTTAAGCTCAAAGAACATCAAAATGAAACTTATAACTCTATCAATTCATTCATTGAATCATCAACCAATCAACCAACAACTGATCTTTAATCATCATCAACTAGCAGCATAATCAGTATTCAAACTACTCAGATCTATATAAAGACATCTTGACAGACAACAATAATACATCAAAACAGATCCAATATTTCCTTATGTACACTTCAGAAAAACCCTAGATTCCATACTTGCTTTTACTTTACTGAACCCACGTATATACGCACTTTCACAGAGACAAACCTACGTATATATCTGCAACTATTTCAGAACTGAACTTAGATTCCATACGCGTTTTTCTGAGACTAACCCACGTATATATGCGCTTTCACTGCAACGAGCCTGCATATAGATATGTAAATGAAAATTTTTCCGAACATACGAGATCTATAAAACTTACCTAAACTTCTTCATTTTCTTCAGCAGACTTGTGCCATTTCTTCATCATTTCTTCAGTAGATCATACTAGAGATTCATCATCTTCAGATCTAGATATCTTGAATCATCATTATATCCATGGGTGCATCATAGATTCAGATCTATCAATTAAGAACATATTTCATCCATGCAGATATTCCTTAGAGAAATTTATTCATCAAAAACCCTTACACTTACACACCTAGCACTATGATCTTCTTCTCCTTATATAGATTTAGCTTTTACCAATACCATGAGTCAAAACCACTCAACTGCTGATGGTAATCCTGGATGGAATCAAATAGATAATACAATGCTAAATACTATGGGCTAATACCATGGTAAAGCCCCCTGGTATTATAAATTTGGAGCACAAATAGGCATACGCGACTTGGGACGTACTTATCCGCATACATACGCGATTTTGCCTTTAAAAACCCGCGTATACATTGTGACATAATATATTTATCATTTCTTTGGTACTTACTGGAATTCTTTTCTCTATCATATCTGAACTGATCTATAGATATATCATTCTTACATCTTTAACACATAGGTTTCTTATCATAGGAAATTTATCAAGTAGGTTTCCTTCAAGGACAACATCATCAAGTAGGTTGCCATCAAGGACAACACATTACATCATATTGCCAACAGTGACAACCAGGTAAATGAAGAACAATCCACCTTTGTGTTTCCAATTGTGGATCCTGATATTGTGGGTAAAATGAAGAATATTCCACCATCATATATCCCTCATTTCCATGGTAACATTCATGAAGATCCTGACTCTTTTCTATTCAAGTTTGATATTCTGTGTAGAAGTTATGATTATGCAACTGATGCTCAGAAGTTAAGACTATTTCCTGTTACTCTCAAGGACTCAGCTCTATGCTGGTTTATGGGGTTAGGGGGAAACACTATAACCTATTGGGATAATATGAAGAGAGTGTTTTTGTCTAAATATCAAGAATATTGCAAAACTCGGGATAAGCAGGATGAAATTTTTACAATCATACAAGATGATGATGAAATTCTTGAAGATTATCTAGAAAGATTTATGTATATTTTACAAAGGTCAAAAATTAAGCTTGATCCCAACACTATTAGAAATTTGTTCTTAAGAGGACGTACTGATAATGCTAGAAATAATTTGAATATGTTAGGACAAGGTGATATTTCTCAGCAAACTTTTGATCAAATATGTGAATTATGCATGAAATTTTCAAGAAACCAGTATAGATCTGGTAGAGGAACTCAAAATAGAAATATAAAAAATGAATCTACTGATGCTATGATTATTGGACTAGAAAATAAAATGGAAAACATGAAAATTGATATAATGAACACTGTTACCAAACAGTTAGACTCCTTAAAATTTCAACAGAAACTCATGAAGGAACAAGAGTCATTATGTATTTTCTGTCCTAAATGTAGAGACAAGAATCCTCCTAAAGAGTGTCCTCTTAATTTGAAAGAAACTAATAAGTGTGCTATTTGTGCAGAAGATCATATCACAAAAAAATGTCCCTCTATACCAGGACTTAAAGCTGTATTTACAGGGGGACAACCTGAAGCTAAATACTTGTATGTTATGGGAGCAAGAAGGAACTGGCCTCAGGTAGGTACATGTATGGCTCCTGAATTTTCTCCACACTATTTTGGTTATAGTTCACATGCATATTCTTATCCTAACTCTCATTAGCAGTGGTAGTATGGGAATCAATATCAACATGGGAAAACTTCTCAACCATGGCAAGAAGGTTGGAGAGGGCCAACTCATTCTTCATATTCCTACCAGCCACCTATGCATTCATATATATCTACGCATACACCTTATTCAATGCCTCAACTTCTGAGTCAGTCCACTCCATCGTTGCCTTTATCTCCACCCTTTCGACCTCCTCACTTGCCTTCTCAACCTATTCCCAATCCTAATAATAATAAAGAATTGCAAATGATCTATGTAATAAAACCACCTTTATCCTTCTAATACCAGTCTATTCCAGTTGGGGTTCATGATATTAAAATAAGATCAGGAAGGACTGTAACATCATAAAATCAGAAGAAACCTATGGTGATCATTGAAGAGAAAGGAGAAGAGGAAACTCTTAACCATTCTCTAAAAGCTGTCACTAAGTAGCCCTTACCCTCTGAATCCTATCTATATTCTTCCAACTAGCCTCCCTTCCCATAGAGGCTAGTAATGGAAAGAAGTGAGCCTATTTCTGAGACTAGTTTGGCATCCGAGCTTCGAAATATTTTCATTAAGATACCTTTTCTTCAAGCCATTAAAGAGATTCCCATTTGTACCAAGATTATTAAGGAAATCTATCTCAAGAAACCTGGGAGGAAGAGATTGGAACCCCAAACCATTCAATTTGTTCGTAGGGTAGCAGAGTTGATGACGGGATGCGTGTCTATGGAAAAATATATTGATCCCAGAAACCTTGTTGTCTCAGTTCATATTGGTAATGTCCTTTTCTCTAATTTTCTTATAGATCTGGGGGCAGCCATTAATGTCATGACTAAGAAAACCATGGATCAACTTCAGTTATCTCATCTTCTCCCTACTCCCACTGTGCTTGAATTAGCAGATAGATATAAAATTAAGCCAGAAGGAGTATTGGACAATGTGATCATCTCATTATATTCTTGGGAATATCCCACTGATTTCATTGTGCTTCAGCCAAAGGACCCAGTAGGAGGAAATCCATTGATCTTGGGTCGACCATGGCTTGCTACGGCGGATGCATATATTGGATGTCGTTCCGGTGATATGTATATTTAACATGGAGATTCTAGGAAGAAAGTTACCTTATACCCCCCTGCCAAATCCATTCAGGACCTTCAAGATACTTTATGGCTGGATCAAAGCAGTGATGAGGAGACTCAGTCTATTTCCCTCATCCATCATTATACTGGGTCTTCACCAAAAGATGAGATTCAATATTTCCTGAATAATCTAGACACTATGCCTAATTATGAGCCATTGAGCCAGATTTTCAGCCTATATTTTCAAGATAATCATGATTATCATTATTCTGTACCACTGCATTTGACCACTCCCTTGAGTGCTCCTGAGCCTTACACTACACTTGTTGAGATTAGTCCTGGTAAATCCTCACATATTAGTTCAAATTTGGACACACATCAGCAAGAGTAGCTTGTGAATTTATTTCAAAAACATCTTAGTGCCTTTACTTGGGGCTATGAAGATATGAAGGGTATCCCTCCTGAAACTTGTACACATCATATCTATATTCATGAAGGAACCCAACCTGTCCGACAACCCCAAAGGCGAATGAATATAGCTCTAAGAGATATTGTGAAGGAAGAAGTGTGTTGTGTGGATTAATCCGTCTTGCAGACAAGACCGATATCCCTAGTACTAAAAGTATCTAGCAACGAACAACCAAATAAACTAATATTTCTCTAAGCATATATGATTTACAAAAATCTCTATAGAGGTGCAAAAGACTTACCATATGTCCAGTGCTTGTTTGAAGTCGTTGTTGTCCCTCGCGCGCTTGAAGGAGTTTTCCTCATAAAACTGCAGTCACAAACAAGAAAAATATTACATAGCACCTGTATAGAAATCATCATAAACCATGCTTATCATAGTGATCAAGGAATCTATGAAATAAATCATTAACTGAAAGCTTATTGAGAAAAAGGAGTATATTTGTATTAATTTCAAAAGAAGGAAAACCTTACAACCTGAGCCTTGATGTTGCACAGGCCTTCCCGGGGTCCGAAGTAGGAGTCTCCTCTAATTTGATAAGCTCTGCACTCCTCCAACCAAGACAAAAAGAGGTATGTAATCTCTCCTCACAAAAGTCTTAGTTAACTGAGTCTTAATCTCAACAGCACTTAACTTCAAATATTCTAAAGCTTGAACTCCCCTTGATGCTACCCAATGCCTCTTTTTATAGTGGAAAAGAGGAGGTTTTCTGTTCCAAATATGAAGGGATAGAATCCTCCTTCAAAGGGATAAGCTCCTCACATCAAGGTCGAGCTCCGCAAAATGCAAAGGTGCCATGCACTTCATAGAGCGGTTCTATCACATGAATGTTTTCTGGAAGCTACAGAATTCACTTTATTGAGCTTTTGGATTTTATTGAGCTTTTGGAATTTACTTGCGCCTTTTTGATCTTGCGAGTGCTGCCTTTAACACGGATATTTGCCGTCAGTGCGCAGAGGCTGAACAATAGGTACGGGGACCACGCAGGCAAGACGAGAGAGAAAGTGCGTACCAAAGTTTAGGAGATTTTTAAAGACATTTTCTCACAGTTTTCAAGGCTTGACGCAGGAAGCGACATATTGAACATGCAAAGGGAGAAGTATGAGTAATAATGAGCTCATACACATGGCAGAATGTCAGGATGACAATTTTCAGTGTAACAGATTGCCCCCTAAAGTGCAAAGTCTGGAATAGATGATGTTGAAGTCTGTCATATATGAAGAGTGCAGTACTTTATCATTTCAAGGATCATCTTGTGGACAGCCCAGTCAGCACCTGTAAAAAAATTCAATGCAAAATATATATGTATACACATCATCACTGAGGTAGGCATTCCCATACTCAGATTAAACTAACTAAAAACTGATTCAACTGTTCTAATACAGGAATGATTTTGAGTACATCACAGTATAGACATGTGTGAACACAGTATGGATGCAACCATTTGTTTATAAATAGTCCATTGTATAAATGATAACAAAATTCATCGCAGCCTGGATGGTAGAAACTAGATCCAGGGTCTTGATTTCCGCATCTCGAACTAGTACGATTCTATCCATGCGAATGAATGTGTCGAAGTCGAACATGGTAGAAACCACTTGATTACCAGTCAATGATGTAAACTGTTAACAAGTGTGAGAGTAACCACCAGTAATGTCAATCTATGAAATGTGAATGAATGAGCTGAAGTTGAACATGTCACGGAATCATTCGATCGAAGGTCAATGATGCAACCTGTCGTCGAAGGCGAGAAACTTGCCATTGAGGCATGCAGATTTCAAGGTACTAACGATTTCTAGATCAACTTCCTAGATAATGGAGTTGTCGTTGATAGAGATGATCCGTTGTGAGCAAAGTCCACAACACGAAATCATAGATCAAGTTTTGAAAATATATTGGCAGGGTACATTTCGGGATGGTAAAAATGGATGACAGATATTTTGCGAGATGAATGGTTTATTTGAAGTGTCCTCTTGAACACATAACGACACATGAGATGGTTTGGTGACAATAAACCCAAGTAATACCGGAAAATCGGCTGAAAAATTTCAATATGGTTTGATTAAATATTAGGCAAAGGATTTCCCAACCTAGGTGAACAAAAAGTTTTGTGTTCAAGAGTGGTTAACTGGATTTCGAAAAATAAAAATACAACAAACAAGTCCATTTTTCTCTTTTTTCCCCAACCATTTGTAGCAAGTACCTCTTTATTTTCGACAAGCTTGAGGAGGATAAAATTTTCTTGTTTATAAGCTCATCCTTTAGATGAGTCCAACTTAGTTTAAGATTCAAACCATAGGAAGGAGTTGTTCGTTCCTGTTTAAAATTGAACAGGTCCTTTACTTTTAAGTTTTAACGAGTCTAGTATACGAGAAACTCGGTGTTTTTCAATTTTAGGGAGTTATAAGAAAAAACTTAAGAAAACTCCGTGGGTGTAATTTTTCATAAATCTAGTCCCTCGAGCCCGAAAAAAGATAAAATAATGTGGGAGAGAACTCTATTGATAGTAATTAGTCAACGTATACCTTTTTCGTAAATAGTCCATTTTGATCCGTCGAGGGTAAACTTATCTTTGAAGGGACGATCATTCATTTACTTTATGAGGATTGAATAATCAAGTGTTTCGACATCATTTTTCATGTTTAGAGTCACGAAAAGGGCTTAAAAGAGAACTCCAATGTTTCACTTTTTTGTAAATTTTTGAAAGAGTCGGAAAAAGTGATAAAAGTATGCTCTTTGTTGAAAAATGATCAATTCTCCTGAAAAATCCAATTTCTGCACAAAAAATTGAAACATTACACATACCTGTTTAAGATAAGTAAAAATGCCTTCAAAATATCCTTTTTAAAGTGAAAAATAAACAAATTAAAACTCATCTATTCGAAAAAACTTATAAAAAGGACTTTTTCAACTTCATTTTTACCATTCAAGTTCAGAGTGAAAAGTAGAAGCTTTTGGGTAAAAAAGTTCCTATGAAGATTCTGGAAAATACGTCCGACGAAATCGAGAAATGTCAGTCCCAGGTAATCCACGACCTCTTAATCTTGATTTTCATCCGTTTACAATTCATTTTTAGGCTTTAGATTTTATTTTTAAGGGAGAAACATAGTTTAAGAAATCGCCCGCGGAGGTCCGCAGGTGTCACACATGGGACCTGCGGACCCTGACTTTTTCCTATGTAGAAAAAATTCGTGGGTCCGTACTTTTCCCACAAAGCGCATGCATTCCTACACACTGTGTACAAAGGGAAAGTGTGGTCCCCGCGTTTTTAAATTTCAAAATCCAATTTCTCTTTTTGTGCCCAAAAATTTTCAAATTAGATTGTTCTAACATATATTTTTATGCATTGTAGGATCAAAAAGATGTTGATTTGGAGAGAACGTGAGCATGAGGATGTGGATGATGCCACGATGCTCCATTTTCCCACCATGCAGGCATTAAGAGCATGTGGTTTGTATAAATCCTGGGCCATTCAGGGCATGAGGCCACAGGTAGACCTCCTGACATGGCTGGTAAACAGGTGGAATGTGAAAGACCAGTGTTTCATTATCCGCAGCCACCGGAGTGAAATCGAGCTAGAGGATATTTATTTTCTGACTGGTTTGTCCAAGAGGAGCAAACAACTTTCCTTGTTTGGGACTAGGCTAGGTGGCCAAACTGTCGCTAGTCTTTGTCAAGAATTCTGTAATGATGAAGCAGACCCCAGGGACAAACGGATTGATATAAAAACTATCATCCGTCCCGAGCTGAAAGTTATTTCATTTACTATTACTAGACTATGTGGGAGTGCATCACTACATGTAGCTATCGGTTCCCAGATGCGCATTGTTGTAGACTGTTTTCGGGGAACCATTTTCAACTGATGCGAAGCTGTGTTAGCCAATGTAAAAGGCCAACTAACTAGAGTGAAAAATGGAAAAGTAAATAACTTTGGATATGGATCCATCATGGTCACTTTTGCTCTATAGAGGGTACCCATGCAAGCTCCACAGAGTATTCGTGTTGATGTTGATCGACCCCAAGAACCGAGGATGGTTCGTTGGGTTGCATTAATGGCCTGTCATGGTATTGAGGGCGCTGAGATTGTTCGATTTCCTCCTTCATATTTTCGTTGGATGGACCACCAAATTTTTTTCATCGAGGACTTTCCATACGCCAGGATAGATTTCAGCAGTGACCGGGAGATGACTCTCCCAGCAGGGGAATGGTGGGATGAATCAGGTAAAATCATTTTCAACAAGTTCTAAATTATAATATTTTTTATTTTTGATCATCTTGACAATTAATAACCAAAATTTTTCTGAATGCAGATGTGGGCCCATGGCGACCAACCCATCTCCAGCCTTATGACAGAAGACAACTAGTTGTAGCTGCACCAGCCCCAGTAGGCCAATCAACATAAATCTTGTCTGATTTAGAGCATCATATAGAGCATCTGACTCTAGATATTCCAGAGACAGACATAGATGAGATCCCACTCAGATTGTAGAAATACGTGATTGGTGTTCCAGGACCTTTTAGGAGGTTCTTGTGTAGGGTGGCTCAGGCAGTGGTTTCTTATCGTGATCACCATCATTGAAGGGATGATCGTGTTGTAGACTCATATTTTTGACTTTTGTGTTACCATTTTGCCGATCATAAGGTGTTTCCAACCTATGATCGAGGAAGATGTATATTTTTTGAAAACACTTCTATACTATAATATATCACTATTTACCAGCTATCTGTGTACATATTATGGATGTTGTTTGTTTTACTGTTTTGATAATTGCAAATGTCGATTTATCATACTAGAATCAATTGCGTCTGCTAATGTATTTAAATGTCTTGGAATATGTTGATATTCAATGTAATCAAATTCATGTTCCAAGAGACGAACTCTTAAAAATAACCGTAATAACACTGGATTTCTAATGGCATAAACAATGTTAAGCTGTAATACAACAAGTTCAGAATCCAACCTAACAATCAAACTCCGAATTCCAAATGATATGGATTCAGATAATAACTCAATCACTGCACTATACTTGGCAATGTTATTCGTTGTTTGACAAAGGCTTACCCCATGCATGGATATTAACTCGTCAGAGGGTGAATAGATAACCCAAGCTGCGGAAGAAATGTTCGGTGTACTACGACAAGAACCATCAGCAAAACTAATGTAGTTTTGAAGAGACGTCGACATCTGCAATATCAGGAGTAAAACTCAGATAAGCAAGAATAGTGATAAAAACACACTTCTAAACTAGGCATGCTTTTCCAATCTAAGACACACCAGCAGTAAAGAAATCTAATCTGATAAAAAATCTCCATACCAATTTTAAGCATATTATTGCTTCAGATAAAGTCCATTTCTGGGTTTATCTAAAGGGACACCGTCAAAATCTATCAGCTCATAGGTCCCTTTTGCTAGCTTTCGCTTAACAATGAAAGGACCATGCCACATAGGCACGAATTTCCCAGCTCCTAGATTATCGTTGGCTTGATCATAAACTAAGACTAGGTCTCCTTCTGAAAAATTTCGAGGGGTAACACTTCTATCATACTGAGCTTTTATTCGTTTAACATGAGCTTCATTTTCTATTGCAGCATTTCGTCGATTCTCATCCAGCTAAGCCAAGTATAAGAAACGTTTCTCCTCCTCAGACGTAGCTGGGAGTAATTCTATGGCTAATTTCAGTGACGGAATTTCACATTCAATCGGAAACAGAGCTTCCAAACCGTAAACGAGTTGAAAGGGAGTGAAACCAGTTGATGTTTTTACTGAGGTTCGATATGCCCAAAGTGCTGAAAATAACATGGAATGCCAATTCGTTTTGTGAATACCAATAATTCGTCTAATCATGGTGACTAAAACTTTATTTATGGCTTCAACCAGACCATTGGCTTGCAGATGATACGGTGTGGAACTATCGTGGCACAGGCCAAGTTGATCTGTCAATTCAGTCATCATGAAATTCCGAAAATGACTTCCATGATCTGTAATAATGGCTTGAGGAACACCGAACCTAGCAATTATGTGATTAAATATGAAAGTTGCAGTAGTCTTGCCGTCAGCCGAAAATGTAGGCATTGCCTCAGCCCACGTAGTAAAATAATCTACTGCTAAGATAATATATGCATGCCCCCCGGCCAAGTGAGGGTTACATGTAATAAAGTCGATACCCCATTTCATGAAAGGACCAACAACAATTATGGGATGAAGAGGAGCGGGTGGTGTGCACATCTTACGATCAAAAAGTTGACAATTGTGGCATTTACGGACTGCATAAATACAATCTTTGAATAACGATGGCCAGAAATAACCGGCGCACAATATCTTTTGGGTTATGGCATACCCAGACATATGACCGCCACATGCTCCAGAATGGTAGTCATTTAAAACCTTTTCAGCTTCTTCATGAATAAGACAGTGTCGGAAAACATAATCCACTCCATGACGATAGAGTGTATCACCAATAATATTATACTGTTTGGATTGGAAGCGTATTTTCCGTCGCTGAGATCATGAGATTTCAGGCCGAAAAGATTGGGTTTGGAGATAAACAATAATATCTCCATATCATGGATCGAGAGTACTGATAAGAAACAGAGATTCATCCGCAATGGGCTCTTCTGCCACAGTTTCAGTATCAGTAGAGGGGAAATCACACATTAGTTCCGCAAATACCAAAGATTTCTTTGCCCTGGATTTCTCAAAATTCAAGTCAAATTCCTGCAGGATGACTATCCATTTGGAATACTTGCCCCCTAGAAATTGTTTGGTTAAAATTTACATCATAGGGTTGCAATCAAAAATTACTGTGGTTTTACGTAACAAGATGTAGTGTCTAAATCTTTGGACAACTTGAACAACTGCCAATGCCAATTTCTCCGCATGTGTGTATTTGATCTCAGTTGGATGTAGATTCTGACTAAGATAGTAAATCACATGTTCAGTGTTAGATTCGTCTTCCTGAACTAAAACCATCTCAATAGTGGAATGAGAAGCAGCGAGGTAGAAAATGTAATCCTGGTCGTAGTTGGGAGGATGCAATAACGGCGCATGGGTCAACGCGTGTTCAAGTGCATTAAAATATCGATCAGTGATCTCATCCCAAAAGAATGGAATGTTCTGTTTCAGCAACCGAGTAAAACCCTTTGTAAGCTCAACATAGTTAGGAATGAACCGACATGAAAAGTTTTCTTTCCCCTACAAACTTTGGAGTTGGTGTAACGTCGAAGGAGGAGGTAATTTAACAATAGCTTCAACCTTCGACGGATCGACGCAAATGCTTGATTTCGAAACAAAAAATCCCAGTAATCGACCTGAATCTACACAAAAAACACATTTGTGTGGATTCAGCCTAATTCGATAATGCTGACACCTCATAAAGATAGCTCGTAAGTGAGTGAGATGGTCGGCCCTGTGCGATGAATGAGTAGGTAAATCATCGAGATACGGCTGCACAATGTGCTTAATGTCATGAAACGTGTAAGACATTACCCTTTGAAAAGTTTATCCAGCGTTCTTCAATCCAAAGGGTAGCTTGCAATAAGCAAACGTCCCCCACAGACAAATAAAAGTTGTTTTTGGCTGATCAGCAGGGAGTATGTTTATTTGATTATACCCTGAAAAGCCATCCATAAAGGAAAACATGTGTCAGCACAATCATCGATTATTTGATCGATATAGGGAGTTGGATAATTGTCTTTAGGACAAGCTCGATTAATATCCCTATAATCGATACATACTCGTATCGTTCCTTGTTTTTTAGTCACAGGAACAATATTCGATACCTAATCCGTTAAGGGAATTGGATAAATGAAACCTGCACAAAGTAATTTTTCAACTTCTGCTTTGATAGTAGCAGCTTTTCTAGGATGCATTTGACGTAGACGTTGCCAAACAGGTTTGGCATCCGGGTAAGTCTTGATTTCATGTATGACAATTAACGGATCAATTCCTGGCATTTCTTCATAGGACCAGGCAAACACATCATGAAATTCTTGAAATAGGGCTTTATAAGTTTGAATTTCATCTTTAGTACAACAAGCACCTATATGAATGTTTTCAATTATTCCTGGTTTTACTGAAATTTCAATTGGAACCGTTCGAGAGATATTTTCCAAATTTAACTCAGAATCAAGATTTTGCAATGGATTCTGGGGTTCTTTGACATATTCAGTAGTAAAAATTGAAGCGAAATCATCTTCAAAATGATCTATTTCAGGTAAAAATGAAGATCGATGATGTAGATCTTCCAATGGTAAATCATCAACGGAAAAAAATTCATGAATCTGCTCATCAGTATGAACAAGATCAGGAAATGTCGTTGTGGCTGAACTGGATATGGAAAGTGATTCCTCATGGATCCCATTCATTGGATCAATTTCGGTTGAAGAGGGGTCAGAAAGTGACTGTACAACCTGATACGCAATTTCAAATGGACTCAAAGGCATCATGCCATCAATTGAATCTAACTCAGAGTCGGAAGGTACAATCCAAGGATCATCAAACATAACAGTGTCTGACAAAATCATGTGAATAGTTGCGGTAGGAGGTGATACATTAGGAGGAGGAAAGGAAAAGGTTCCTAGTAAACTAGAATCTTTCATCAAACCTACTCCAACATCCTTATAAGGGATAGTCGCTTTACCAACATGCTAGATTGTTTCTGTAGAGGCTGGGTCGGAAGAAAAATAAGTTAACTGATCTATTGTAACGATCCTTCCTTGATATGGAAATTTTATGAATCGAAAGACCGAAGAAACAACAACAGTCATAGCATAAGACCAACTGCGACCTAGAAGAAGGTTGTAATCTAGAGGGGCATCGACCACTTTCACATCTAGATTTACAATTTTACCTTCGACCCCTATGGGTAAATCCTGCAAAATACCAAAAGGGTGGAAACCTCGACCATCAAAAGCCTTAAGAATCGTCAGAGATTGGTTGAGTGTAGGAGAACCAAGAGATTTCCAACACTGAATCGACATAATACACGTTGAAGCTCCCTCATCAATCACAGTCCAAAATATCGGTCTGTTTTTTACTAACACTGGAACTTGGAAAGTCATTTGGTGAGGTAGGCAAGGTGTACTATTTTCTAAATCGAAGATTATAAGGTTAGAATCCTGAATATCTACAGCTCCTATAGCAGACAAAAGCAATTTACGCTGTGCTGGGCATGATTGCAGCACTTCCAAAGCCGACATTACTGAAGGGGAAATAGCTAAGTCTTCAACAATGTTGTAATTCTGAGCAGCTCTCGCATGTGGATTGAAAGCTGATTTACGAAGAACACCTTTAGCAGACGGTTTGATTATTAAGTTTGGATTTCGTTTCTCGATCTGTAGTGGACTAGAAATAGGAGGAGGTGTAGTTGATGTATTTGCATTATAGGATTCTGCTTCTTTACCATCAATAGGATTCTTAGTACCATAATCTTGCGATCGCATCGCAATCCTTACATGAGACATCATCAAAATTGGCTCTTCTGAAGTAGTCAAGGTAGAACCAACCATCTTGCTATCTTGAGTCGGAAAAGGATCCTTCAAGACAGCAGGTTGTTGTGAACCTTTAACGAATTTTTCAACCTCTTCTCGATGTGGGCATTCCTTAGTAAAATGATCCTTGTCACAAATGTAAAAAGGATAGCGAGGTTTGCATTTTTCGTCATTGGATTCATTTTTATCAATTTTCTCCTTTGAATTCTTTTTGTTTTTATTCTTCCCTTTATTTTTACCATTGGATTTAGATTTAGCCGTAGATGTCTCTACAACATGAATGTCAGTGGAAATTTCGGGGGAAGATTCTCCTTTCGGGGAATCTGGTAAATTTATAATAGGAGAATAATTCTTTGAAGATTTCTTCTTACTTTTAGTATTGACTGTACCAATCATACCATTAGCGGCATGAGACCCTGAAGGAGCAGCAGCTATTTGACCTTGTTTTGGAAGGTCGGGGATTTTTTCGTGTAAAGTACCTAAATGCATATAAACAAGGTCAAGGTACTGAGCTTGAGCAATTACTTGCTCTTCAGTAACAACACCAACCTTAGCTACATCTTCAGTGATCTTGGGCAACAATGATTTAACAAACCATTCTGCCAAAATTTGATCCGGAATGTAAACTTTCACCAAACGCCTTCTACGTCGCCATTCATGAATATGATCAGAAATATATGTAGACGTAGATTGTTTTAGTGAAGTTAATAATTCCGTGCCATTGTCGTATCTGACAAGCAACTGAAAATGAGCCAAGAAGGTAGTTGCTAACTGACTGAAATTATTAAACGAGCCTCGTGTTAACTCAATCTACCATTTGGCAGCAAGACCAATAAGAGTTCTTTGGAAAAGACGTAAGCGAATCAAATCATCAATAATTGAATTAGACGCACACCAGAGGTGATAAGTCATGACATGATTTGATGGATTCTCTCCTGACTTACCTTTGAATTTCATTATATCACTGGGCAACTTATGCGGCATTGGCGGCCAGTATGGATAATAGAAAATCGGATCATTCGTAAGGTGCATCTAATCAGGTAAATCCAAAGTTGCAATAAATGGTAACTGACGATTAGGGTCACGAAAACCTTGAGTAGCCAAAGTAGTTCCAGGAGGTGGATACCCAGGATAACTGGGAATCAGATTTGCGTTAAGAATTGTGTAACCTCTCGGAAAATCAGGATTAACTGGACCAAACTGGGGTTGTTCAGGTTGCTGATAAGTATAGCCAGGGTACGGTTGATACTGATAACTTGGATTTTGTGAACCCGGACCGAATTGAGAATATCCCTGGTACGGTTGATACGTGAATTGCGGTTGACTTGTGACAACTGTACTTGTACCGGCTTGTCCTGCAGGAATCTAAACCGAAGTCTGAATTGAAGGTCCTGACTGGGGTACAGAGACTTGAGGGATTTGCATGGATGCAGGGATAGATGAACTCGGAGTTACAGATACTCCAGAAATAGGTGTTATAGGTTGAACAAACGTTGCAGTAGTTGTAGCAGTTTGAGGCGGAGTCTAAGGTGTACTAGGCATAGGCTGTTGAACAGAACTAGGTGCAGGAGTTTGAATAGTAGGCTGGACAGGTTGTTGGGTTGGACCAGAAACCAAAGGCTGTCCAGGTTGAAAAGGCAACTGCACATTAGGATGCATAGGCTGTTGATACTGGGACGGATCCCACACCATATTCATTCCAGGGTATTGTCCCGCAGAAGGTTGAACGTAAGGACCATAACCTGGTTGAACGTAGGGCTGATAAGTAAGTGGTAAATTTCCAGCTCCTTGAATAGATGACTGACCAGAAGGCTGTTGGTAACCTTGAATTGGGTACTGACCTTGAGGTTGATAACCCTGAGGCACGTACTGAAGCTGGGGTTGATAAGGACCCTGAGGAGCATATTGAGCTTGGGGTTGACCCTGGGGTATGTACTGTCCTAAAGGTTGATATCCTTGAGGTGTGTACTGTCCTTGGGGTTGTCCCCAAAAATAATATGATTCCACAGTTTGTCCTGGGAAAAAGCTACCTTGAGGTTGACCCCCAGGTGGTAACTGACTTCCTGAAGGTTGCCCCCTAGGCAGTAACTAACTACCTTGAGGTTGCCCCCAGGCGGTAACAGATTTCCCTGAGATTTCCCTCTAGGTGGTAACTGACTGCCTTGAGGTTGCGGATTCGGAATATTACCAGACATCATAAAGATTTTCTCTGCGTTCGACGTTTCAGTTTTAATTCCACTTAAACCAGATGATAACACACTTTCAATCGGTTGAGGAGCTACCCCCGAGAAAGTACCAAACAGAGCCTGATATCCCGAAGGAACAAAAGGACCACCATGTAAAAATGCTTCCGGTGTCTGGGAAAACATGGATGACTCTCCTGCCATAATGGATGACGGATAGTAACCTCTGGGTGTTGGATGAAATGGAGCTCGAGGTGGAGAAAAAGCAAGACCTAGATTCTCTAAAAAAATTGTTAAGGATAAATACCAAGCAGTAGTTCGAATAGGGCTGTAGAAAATTGATTCACGTTCCCTAAGATTTAAAGACTGAGGGGATTTGGGAAGAGATAACTCTTCGTCTGGATTAGTAAGTTCTTCAATAGATATTATTCCAAATGGAAGATCGTCAGTGACGATATTTCGTACTCTAGGTGAACCAGGATCGCTAGAAGTTGGCGTAATAAATCCTGAGGATGTTTCCAAAATAGAAGGTTCAGTTTGAGGTTCAGAGATTTTAGGTTTGTCAGCTAATTCACTGGAAGGAGAAATACTACCAGTAACTTCAGAAACTAAAATCGGCTCTTGAATGTGTTCTATTATGGGTGTTTGATAAACAGGATGAACCACTATAGATGAAGTTCCAACTTCTGTTGATTTAATCCTACCGCTACTATATGATACCAGAGCACGAATCCCTTCAAGCTGACTTGGTGTATATTCAGGGGGTTTCCCTTGTAGTCTCCGGGATTGTCTCGGCAATTCCACCACGATTAAATATTTAACTAATCACATGCAAACAAAGAAAATTTCAATGAAAACACCTAAAGTCTCTAGAGAAACAAACAACTGAATTACACGCTTAAAAATCTAAGAGTTCAAGCCACACACAAATAGTAACTTCCCATACTAAAAACACTAGTTAGTGATGAAATCCAACTTAGTATAAATCCAATACAGAAAGGGCGGTTGGAACAGTTACCCCAAAAACCTTCTTAATGAAACAGACTGGCACAAGTTTCCTCACAAAACCATCTAGTGTGAAGAGAACCCCCCAGAGAGTCCAAGTGAGTCTAGTCGACGTCTGCTCCAGGTACAGTGAGATCTTTCCTTCACTGTCACCTTAGGAAATAATCTTAAGTTTGTGGACACTAAGGTTACCAACAGTAACAAATATAACTGGGGGAACAATCTACGATCCAATCCCACACACAAGGGCAGAGTAACAAAGCTCAATCCCCTTGAAGGTTCCTCGACATGGTTAATCCGAGGTTTACCAACAAGTGACCCCAGGCTCCTCGAAAATGGTTAATCTGAGGTTTACCGTTTGTAATGCGTGAAAAATATTCTATCTTCCCCAATGAAATAGAATTGATTGTCTCAAAGGTTCGGATATGATCTCGTGATTGACTTCTTTAAGAGAAGCTTCCCAGATTACACAAATTAAAATTGGATTTATTTCCTACCACAAGATTTGTATAGTTTTTTGTTTTTCCTACCTTGGAGAGTTAATTACTCCCTACTCCAAGATACTAGCCTAAGCTACGTTAGTGATAAGAGCCCTAGAAAATAAAAATCTTGCTAGATGAATTTTAATTAAGCGTTACTTTTAAGATCTGTTTCTTAAGTCAATGGGTGCGGAAATGAAACTCTGATGGTGTGAAGACTCGATTTCCAAAAAACACTAAAAATGCACCTAAGACTGATAATCAGATCGTTTCCTTTCAATGAAATTCTAATTAAGAAAGAGTTGGAGAATGCAATTCTTGTAATAAACAATTCCTTCTTTAAACATAAAGAACAATTGAAAGAAAATATTTTATCTTTCCAACAATAACTCAAAATGAAAAAAATTATCAAAGCTCATAAGAAAATCCTTTCACTTTCAAAAAATTGAAGCTACAAAACAAGTTTCCTTCAAAAGAAATCTACAAATTTTTTTAAAAAGCACTCAAAACTACAAAACTAATTCTGAGATCTACAAGTTTTAACAATCTAATTGAATAAAAGCTTTAAGATTTTTTTGAAGAATGTTTTACTTAGTTATTCAGCAAACTAAGGATCTATTCATTCAGAATAACAAATAGATAAAAAACACTCAAATATGTTTTTATAAAAAATGAAATTCAAAAACCAATAACAAAGTTTTTTTTCGAAGATTTGCAAAGAAACATGTAGCTCTATTTCTCAATAAAGGATGATTTCACAATCAAGTCAGATTTAGCAAAAAGAAAAAAGACCAATGTAATCTCAGGTACTTCAAACAGTCAATGCTTCAAATCGCTACAAAGACCAAGTGAAAAATAATCCAAAACGCAAAACTTCTAGAAAATCATCAAAACACCAATAATGCTAAGATTCATTCACATAAATCTTTTGACAGAAACAATCATCAATCTGGGCAGAAACCAAAAACTCTAAATAAAAAAAAAAGATGAAGTAAAGAAGGAAATCTAAAGTTTTTCAAAATTTTAACAGGGTCTGCAGGCTTGCAGAAGTAACAGGTGTGGTACCGCACTGTTTACTAAGCAAAGATGCGAAACTGCCTGCACTGTGAAAAGAAGGCAAAGTGCGGTCCCAGGAAAAACTAGAGAAAAACATAAAAGATCTCAAAATTTTCAAAAACAGAGAAAACCTAAGCTACCCAGGCAGATGTCTATCAATCAAAAACTAGGAAAAACGTTTCCTCAAATCAAAATAAAAGAGAACCAAAAACAACAAGTTCTTTCCCCAGCGGAGTCACCAATTTGTTGTGTGGATTAATCCGTCTTGCAGACAAGACCGATCTCCCTAGTACTAAAAGTATCTAGCAACAAACAGCCAAATAAACTAATCTTTTTCTAAGAATATATGATTTACAGAAAGATCTATAGAGGTGTAAAAGACTTATCGTATGTCCAGCGCTTGTTTGAAGTCGTTGTTGTCCCTCGCGTGCTTGAAGGAGTTTTCCTCGTAAACCTGCAGTCAAAAACAAGAAAAATATTACATAGCACCTGTATAGAAATCATCATAAACCATGCTTATCATAGTGATCAAGGAATCTATAAAATAAACCATTAACTGAAAGCTTATTGAGAAAAATGAGTATATTTGTATTAATTTCAAAAGAAGGAAAACCTTACAACCTAAGCCTTGATGTTGCAGAGGCCTTCCCGAGGTCCGAATCAGGAGTCTCCTCTACTTTTATAAGCTCTGCACTCCTCCAACCAAGAAGAAAATTGGTATGTAATCTCTCCTCACAAAAGTCTTACTTAACTGAGTCTTAATCTCAACAGCACTTAACTTCAAATATTCTAAAGCTTGAACTCCCCTTGAGGCTACCCAATGCCTCCTTTTATAGTGGAAAAGAGGAGGTTTTCTGTTCCAACTATGAAGGGATAGAATCCTCCTTCAAAGGGATAAGCTCCTCACATCAAGGTGTTAGGTCCATAAGGTAAGGGACACATGCACCTCATAAGAGCGGTTCTATCACCGCAAGATATTTTATAGAAGCTTCTAGAATTCACTTTTATTGAGATTTTTGGAATTTTCATGCACCCTTTTGATCTTACAGGGGTCCACACCTTTAACATAGATAAAGTGTGTTCAGGTATGCAAGAGAGCTGAACATTAGGTGCGGGACCGTAGGCAAGATAGAGAGAAAGTGCGACACCAAAGTTTAGGAGATTTTTAGGAACATTTCTCTGATTTTCAAGGCTTGACATGAGGAAATGATATTTTAGACTTGCAAAGGGAGAAGTATGAGTAATAATGAGCTCATAGACATAGAAGAATGTCCGGATGACAATTTTCAGTGTAACAAAGTGCAGAAACTCTTAGATGTTGGTTTTATCTTTCCTATTTCCGACAGTCAGTGGGTCTCTCCATTAGTGCTTGGACCTAAGAAAGATTGAAGATGGCGTATTTGTATTGATTATCGAGAATTGAATAAAGCCACTCTTAAATGTTACTTCCCTCTCTCTTTTATTGATCAGGTGATTGATACCCTTGCAGGAAATAAATATTTTTCCTTTTTGGATGGCTTCAGTGGTTATAACCAGATACATATTGCACCCGAAGATCAGAATAAAAATACTTTTACATGTCCATGGGTTACCTTTGCTTATAAAGTGCTCCCCTTTGGTTTATGTAATGCCCCGACTACCTTTCAAAGGGCACTCCTGGCCATTTTTGTTGATCTGGAATTTGTAGAAATTTATATGGATGACTTTTCTGTGTTTGGTGATTCTTTTCAGGAAGCTCTCAAAAATTTGGAGAAATTCCTTCTTTGTTGTCAAGAAGCCTATCTTGCTTTGAGTGACAAGAAATGTAGATTAATGTGCAAATCAGGAGTGGTACTTGGCCATTTGATTTCTGATAAAGGTATCCAAGTTGATCCGACAAAGATTGAAATCATTTTGCATCTTCCTACACCCAAAACTCAAAGGGAAGTAAGAGGTTTTTTAGGACATGTTGGTTATTATACAAGATTCATTGAATTTTTTTTTAAAGATAGATTCCCCTCTTTTCCGACTTCTAGCCATGAATAGTGAGTTTTCTTGGTCCACGACTTGCCAATAGTCTTTTGAAACATTAAAGGAAAAGTTGGTATAGGCACCAGTTTTGGGAGGTACAAACTGGTCCCTGCCTTTTCACATTTCCTCTAATGCTTTAGATTTGGCTATTGGCACAACTTTAGGACAAGAGGAAAATAAGAAATCCTATGCTATTTATTATATTTATAATAATTTGTCTTCCACCGAATTGAATTATACAGTTACAGAGAAAGAGTTTTTAGCTGTAAATTTTGCAATTAATAATTTCAGGCACTATATTACAGGATATGAAGTATTGTACATAATGATCATTCCGTGATTAAATATTTGATGAAAAAACCATTGACAAGCGATAGAGTGACTAGGTGGTTGCTATTGTTTTAAGAGTTAGATGTTACTATTGTTGATAGACCAAGGAAATCTAATGTTGTAGCAAACTTTCTTTCTAGATTAGATAATCCTGGTGAAGCAACTCCTGTTAATGATGATTTTCCAGATGAACAACTTTTTTCTATGTCTACAAATTCTTCATGGTTTACTGACATTGGTAATTATTTGGTCACTGGAAAAACACCACCTCACTTGTTCACTCGTGAAAAGCGGAATATTATTCAGAAAATTGCTGCATATTCCTAGATTCAAGGAGATCTCTTTTACACTGGTCCAAATGTGATTATCTGTAGATGTGTAAGAGAGGAGAAAGTGTTTGACATATTGAAATCTTCTCATGATGAAACTTTTGGAGGCCACTTCATTGATAAGCGAACTGCATATAAAGTATTGCGTGCTGGTTACTTTTGGCCTTCATTATTTAAGGATGCCAAACAGTATGTCAGGTGATGTGATAGCTATCAATGAATGGGCCAGCCTAATCAAACCAATGAAATGCCTTTATGCCCCCAAGTTATGATTAAGCCCTTTGAAAAATGGGCTATTGATTTTATAGGGCCAATAAATCCAACATCCTTAAGTAAAAAGCATATTTTGGTTTGTATAGATTTCGTTACAAAATGGGTAGAAGCGAAAGCTGTTTCTTTTGCTACAGAAAAAGCTGTTGTTGATTTTCTTTTTACTGAAATCTTTACTAGATTTGGTGTGCCTGGAGAAATTGTTTCAGACAATGGTTAGCATTTTATTTCTAATCTGGTACAGGGTGTGATGGAGCAATACAAGATCTGGTATAGGAAATCCACGCCGTATCACCTGCAATCAAATGGCCAAGTGGAATCTACAAACAAAGTGATTGAGTCCATTCTTACAAAGATAGTCAATATGCATCGGAAATAATGGGCTGAAATATTACCAGAAGCTTTGTGGGCATATAGAACCACTTGGAGAAATAGCGAGGGACATACACCATATGAGCTGGTATATGGAAAACAAGTTCTATTACCAATTGAGTACCAGATCAAAACTTTCAGTTCTGTAGTTCAGTTAGGACTAGATCTCTCTGAGGCACAACAACAGCATCTTCTCCAATTAAATGAATTAGATGAATTTCATAGAGATGTTCTTCAACAAAACATACTAATTCAACAACAACGCAAAAGGTGGCATGACAAGTCTATTCAGAAAAAACAATTCCAACCAGGTGATTGGGTACTCCTTTATGATTCTAGATTTAATTTTTTTAAAGGGAAGTTCCATACACATTGGATGGGACCTTATGAAGTGATCCGAGTATTCGGGAATGGAGCAGTAGAAGTTAAAACTATTTATGGAAAAAAATCAGTATTCTTGGTAAATGGACACAAATTAAAAAAGTATTTTCAGCCACTTGCCAAGAAAGATTTTACACAGCAAGTCCAACAACAATTCGGTATAGTAGTGGTGAATGGTAATATCAACCTTTTGAAGACATGAATCCTTCTTCCTCTTGAAAATTTAAAAAATTAAATAAGTAAATAAATAAGTAAATAAAAAATATTTTCCTGTAATTGTGAAAATTAGTTCGCTAACATGATTGCAGAAGGGTCAACCTGAAAACTAGCTTGCTGGTAGGAAGATCAAAAATTTATGACAAAAATAGAATGTAGCTTGATCTTTAGATATGCTAGCGACCACCGAGTAAAATCAGGTTCAACAGAACCAACCTTTATACAATTGGGGTAATTAGCATGGATATTTTTATTCAAGTAATGCTTGATTCTCACTGCAATTATTTTTCTTGCACCAGTGTACGCAGACCTTCCAGAATTTTTTTTTTCTTTATTCATATCCCATTTCGTAATATTCCCTCATTTTTCTTCTCTAAATCCCAGAATGATTAACCTTCTCACATTCTTCTGAATTTACCCTACCTACTTCGTAAAAATCCCACTTTACCCTTGAATTTTTTCCCCTATCCCACTTCTATTCATCCCCTCTTGTGGTACTATTCCTGGAATCCCTGTAACAAAATTCCTTCCCATTCTGAAACTTTCCCCTTTCCCACTTCTTTGTTCCCTCATGAATTCATTGCAGGATCTCATACACAAAGAGCAAAAAGATGCTCTGAAGCATCAAGAAAGGGCAGAGAAAATTTCTAGTTCCAATTGAGGAAGCCATGTTAGAAGTCCAACCTATATTTTAATTAAATTCCCTGTTCTTTCAAACAATATGCTTGCACTAGTGCAAGCATATCGTCTTATATAATAATACAAGCAGAATGGTACCAGTAGAACAACATAATAAGTGGTGTAAATAGATCGGTGCAAGCATGCACCTTGACAGAAGCAGAGTATAATTTGTTCTTTTCATAAGCATATTTCATAGGAAAGTGGTCATCATGAAAGCTTACAAGAATCCTTTTCACTTATTTAAGGAGTACTTGTGCTATCATATTAACTAGGAGAAAATTATTTAAGTACAAGGTGTTTTTAGTTAAGAATCATGATCATTTTTTAATAAATTCTAAATTCCTTTTTTGAATTATGAAGGAGTGCGGGAATGTTTAACCATTTCTTGGATATAATTACCCTTTCCACCGTCATCCTAAATGTCCTTCACTTATAAGGATTGCCTCACCTAGTCGTTAAAAACGTCGCTGCAAGTACCAATCCCGCACGATTTCAAACATGCAACACATCCACGACTATTTTGGTGGAATGGATCGGTGATAAGATAGAAGGGATGGTCGATGGTTCGATCCCTATCTATAAAGAGCCAAATTTTCTAGTATTGCATGCAATTTTTGGACTGTTCATAACTGTTAAGCAGCGATGCCCCCTGTTCGATGTGAACCTTCATCTCTCAGTGAGGTAGATCAGACTGCTGAGTTTCGCAATAGTCTTTCACTATTGCGAGACTCAGGATTTCTTCAGTTTTTGTAGAAATTTGACGGGCACAACAATGAAGTGGCCCTACAGTTTGCAAAGAGTTTTAAAAATGGCCATGTAAAAATTGGGCCCCTGAAATTTAAGGTCACGGAAAAATCAATAGCAGCATTGATAGGCTTGGAAAACACTAGTGTGCAGTACTTCAAAAATCATAAACTCGAGAGGAAGTGTTGGCAGCATTTGGTCTTTGATAAGAATATGAAAGTAAAATTGAAGAAAGAAGTTTCGTGCAGTGCCCTACTGGGACAGTGGCAGGACCTCCTTTTTATCCTCCAGAAATTCGTGACTTGTCAGGCAAGGTACTCCCTCACCTTTGTGTATCATTTCAGGATGCTGCAACACTTCGAACCTGACCAACACGTCCGGTGGAGGATGGATTTCCCTTATTTTTTCCTTAATAGTTTGGAAAAGATGGCCAAGAGTGTGCAGTGCGCATGGGAAGACTAGGCCGATAAGAAGCTATATCGCCATGGTATGATAAATATTTTGGTTCAGAAGTAGTTGGAAATTAAAGGCATGACCTGGGAGGCACTTTTAAATCAGCTGGATAAGAAGATAGCTACCGGGAAGAAGACATAGACCCCCGCCAACACAAGCAAGGGTCCGAGTGTAAAGGGAAGTCCTTTTTGCACTAGTGCAAAAAGGAAACGACCAGGGAAGTAAACAGAAGAAAAGTGCCCATATCCAAAGAAAAAGAAGACAACGAACAGACGAAAATGAAGAAAAGGGCCCACTATTCCATGAATAGACCCTCGAAGAAGATGATTGATGTCAGTCCTTGCGGGTGCAACAAAATCTGTAGAGGTCGAGGATGACACTCTGTTGGTCGATTTCATTAAAACGACCCAAAAAAAGAATGAAGAACCTGGTGCAAAACCACAATCCCCACAGAACGTTGAATCCCCTCTTGCGCCAGTGCAAGAAGAAGAAATGCAAGAAGAAGAAGAGCCAGAAGAAGAAGAAGGAGAAGAAGAAGAAGAACTAGAAGAACAAGAAGGAGAAGAGGAAGAAGTAGAAGACAAAGAAGAAGAAGAAGAAGAGTTTACTGAAACCCCAAGGGATACTGAGGTCCCTAAAGAAGATACAACCCCTGTTAGGATAGAAGAGGAAGAATACTCAGTAGCTCATGCTGCTTGGATAGTTGAGCTAGAGCTTCAAGTGTAGAACTTAGAGCAACTCGTAGCTAAAGCGTAGGAGGAAAAATAATAGAATAAAGAATAATTTATGGCAGAGATTTAAAAAAAAGAAACGAGAAGTCAAAGTGTGGAAATACCGAGCTACGCAATGTTTCAAAAGACTTAGAAAGGTGAAAAATAAATTGAAGAAAAGAAAAAAGAAGAAGTCTGAAACATTACAGGCTGATGCTAGTATGACATAGCAGGAGTGAGCTGGAACGCTCAAAGTTTTGAAGGTTTTTTGTAGAGGTAAATAGTTGTGTGAGGACACACAACAGCTTAGGGATGGGAGGATGTTAGCACCCTAATTTTCTCTCTTTTTACCATTTTCCACTTCCTAAATCATAACCATTTACCTCTATTGCACCTTTTTTATGCACCCTCATCTTGCACCGGTCCAAGCACGGTGACATATTTCGTATAAACCTTTATTCTTCATGTTTTAATTAAATTTAGCATTAATTAAATATTTATTACATGATTTCTTACTTTTAAATCACTTTTGTAACTTATCGATATCTCCAATGTTTATTTGATGGTTAGAGTGCTTACTGTGACCGTTGATCTTAGTGCAATATCAGATCTTGCACCATTTCCAGCACAACAGATCTTTGCGGCAGATCCAAACCTCCTTGATCACCACCTTGTCTTGAGCAGCTTCAGCCACGACATCATGATTGATCCAAAGGCAGCCAAGACCGAATCCATGAAGGGCGAAAAGCTGGAGATTAGCTACGACCGGTTTTGTTAGCTGCCTAATTTTGAAGGCCGAATGCTAAATTCTGTGATGGTTATGTAATCAATTGAAAGATCTGTTTCGGCCTTTGGCCAATAGATATATATAATGTAAAATGTAAATAGGACTTAGGGATTTTTTTTTAGCATATTTTTTAAAGCGAAGTTTGATAGGCGGTAACAGGTTGTTTTGTTATCGCCCAAATCTGGGCTAGACATTGTATTAATGCATGTATTCGCCTTAATGAATTAATAAAAGGGAGCTCTGCCTCATGTTACAAAAATTGTGTTTCTATCTTTAAGCTGATGAATTTAATAATTTATTGAGCAACGTTTTAACTTAAAATGGAAACGCACTAGTTGGCTAGGGCCCAGCCAACGCAGCACGTTTACCCCATTTTCTGTTTCTTGTAATTTGTGTTTATATTGTCAAAATGTGATTTAAATTTCAGCACATATATTCCTGTCTGAGTGAAAACGGATCTGTTGTGTGAAGTAGGTACATTTTCTTTCCCTGCAATTTACTTTCCTACACTTGATTTCAGATTGGTTTTCCTCCGCCTGGTACAAGCAGGATAAACAAACTTGCACTAGTGCATGTTGGTGTGATATTTCATTTTCTTGCAATTATGTTTAATTTGTTTTTCTGCCTAGTCCAAGTAGGATAAACAAACCTGCACCAGCGCACGTTGGTGTGATATTTCCTTTTCTTGCAATTCTGTTTAATTGGGTTTTCCGCCTGGTCCAAGCAGGAGAAATGAACCTGTACCAGTGCACATTGGTGTGATGCAGCAAGCTTTCTTAGTCTACTTTCACAATTTTATTTCTTTACTTAAATTCTTATGACAAGATAAATGATTGTTTCTTTATTTTCGCATTTTGTTAAGATCATAAAAATTCACTTTTATGTGTGCAATTTGATTCGATAGTAAACTAGCACTTGCAATAATTGAACACTCATTTTAAGGATTAAATGCTAAGTGCAGGAAGCTCTGATTCAGTGCAAGAACTAGTTTCTTGCCGCAAGATCTAAGTGCTCTGAACCTTGAAAAAAATTCTAGCCCTTACATGAAGTAAAAAGCCTTCAGTAAAGACACTATTTATACCTTCTACATAATCTCTGATCTTGCACTAGTGCAGGATAGATTAATGCAAGAAGGAAATCTCTAAAGAAGCAGGTCTAAGGGCCCATCTAACGACACTGCTAAAGTTTCTCTCCTAAATAAAAACACACACTTAGTAGATTAAAAAACCATTAGTGGGATTTATTTCCTTTTATCTTTAATTCTCTCTTGCAAATGCATATTTCCTCGTTCCAGTCTTAGATTATTTTTGGATGGTTCAAGTTTCCTTTTTCTCTTTTGATTTGATTCTGCAATCTTTCCTTTAAAGAAAGTAGGGATTTACATTTGGAAGATTAATACCATCTCTGGCATTGCTTGTGCTTCGTCTCTAGGTTTACGAATCCCCTGGATTGAGAAATTAAGTGTTGAGGAGTTTTCTTAAGTGGTATTCCTACACCCAACAAAGACATGGCTTATTGTAGACTTAATTTCATCCATGGATCTTGCTCAATCTAAGTTTGAATGGCCACAAAAATGAGTTTCTTTGCTTTTCCCAAATACAAGGCCAAAATAAAATGTTCCCTTTACATGTTGGAACACCCTGTTTGTGGCTGTTCAATGTTATGTTTTTTAGTTTACAGGAATATATAGCTCGATTTTTTAGTGTTATGTTTTTTAGTCTGCAGGGATATACAGCTAATTGCATAGTCTGGTGGAAGTAGGATAGATAAATTTATCACTAGTTTCTTGTAGAATAACTCATTAAATTCCTTTGAATCAACCTTGGTTGAAAGTTTTCGTGTGTTAGACTGACATGTAGATGAAATTTTTACAATCTTCCATCATGAAGATGCCTAACAAACCTTGGGCATGTTTTGTTTATAAAACAAATATATGATTGTTTTTCAAATTCTACGCCTAAGCAACAATGTAGGATACTTAAATTTGTCATGTTTAAATCGAAACATAACTTGAATTTTGGGAGTTGGTCATAAAGGTTTTGACTTGATTATCTCTTGGACATAAGTAGATTTTTATCATTGATGCAAAATTATTTTTTGAAGGTATGATATTTTGTTTTATAGAGGTAATCATCGTTGACGTATCAAGCATCTTTTACAACTAATATTCATCATATTTTAGAGAAGAAGTTTCATATGCTTTCCTTATACGCCGAGAGATTTCTCACTATCATAAAATTGTTGGGATGTAAAAAGCATGCTCAAGTGGAATACCAAGCGAAATTAATTTTATCGCTCAAGTGGAATACAAAATTGGTCTGCAACATTTTTTTTACATGTATGTCTGTTGTCATCAGTATTCCGATGTTTAATTACAGTTGGTCTTCCAACATTTAATCACCGTCAGTATTTCGACGTTTCACTACATTTCACCCCGTTGGTATTCCGACGTTTCACTATGCTTCACTACCATCGGTATTCCGACGTTTTAGTACCATCGGTCTTGCGACAGATTTTTCCCATTTTATAATGTCGGAAGAGAGACGCTCTGGTTCGTTGGAAGAGGGACACATGCTTTTTAACGTCGAAATAGCGATGTATAGTTGGTGACGTCAAAATAGCGACGACCATTTGGAAACGTCAGAAAAAGTGTCACTCTTCTGATAGTTAACTCAAGTGTCGGAATTGCGACATTAGGAGAAACCACGTTTTTCCCCACCTGAAAGTGTCACTCTGGGGATGCCTATGTGTTTCAAGAGAGACATTTTAGCCATAGGAAATTGGGCCAAATGTTCTAATGCTTATATGCTTTGTGAGCTTCCTCACCCTTAGTCCCACTCATTAAATATGCTACTCCCATGCATACACGCCTCCACCATAACTACACTGTCCTCTAGTATCTCCACTCCCTTCTTGATATTGTTGTTGATTTGGTAAACCTTGACCCCATCCACATGAATTAACACCATTCGCACCAAGGGTTTCTTTATTTCAACTATCTACACTGATCCACTTTCACAATAGAAGTGGTTTTATTCCTACTAAAGAGAATTAAGGGTCTCTCTACCCACTTCTTCATCTAATATATGAACAAAATAAAATTTTAATATTCCAAATAGGTAAAAGCTAATTAGGAATATTACAATCCTCCCCTCCCAAATGTTTCTTGTCGTCAAGCAACTGCAAAGAAAGATGTTGTAGAATATTCTCTCCTTCCCAAGTGGTGTCCTCATCCGGTATATTCCTCCATTGAATCAGATATTATTTAATCACTCTGCTTCTTAGTTTCCTCTCCTGATTATCCAAGGTAGCTTCTAGTTGTAAAACCAAATGACCCTCATCATCAATAGTTGGGAGATCCATGGTGGCAACTACATGTGGTCCAATGGCCTTCTTGAGGTATGAGACATGAAAAATGTTATGGATCTTACTCCCAATGGGGAGCTCCAACTCATATGCTATTTCCCCAACACAACAGATCAACCTGTATGGCCCATAAAACTAGGGCTTAAGATTCTCACCCCCCTTCTCCTTCAGTGTAGATTGTATGCAAGGCTAAAGATGAAGATAGACCAAGTCATCCATTGCAAACGGCCTCTCTATCTGACCATGGTCTGCATACAACTTCTGTTGATTCTGGGTTGTAGAAATGTTTTCCTTGAGAGCACAGAGTATATCCTAACTCTCTTGGATCCACTCCTTGGCTCTAGGAGACTTTCTTTCTCCAAACATCAGATCAACAAATGATAATCATCATACCCATATAGAGCATGAAATGGAGACATACCGATCAACATATGAAATGTTGTGTTGTAGCAATACTCTCCCAAGTGGAGCCAACGCAACCATGCTCTTTGCTACCCTGAAACATAGTTTTGCAAGTAGCCTTCCAGCCACTTGTTTACTATCTCGGTCTTCCCATCAGTTTGAGGGTGATAATTGGTACTTGGTGTCAACTTGGTACCCACCAAAAAAAAAATCTCTTGCCAAAATCCACCCATGAAGCAGCTATCTTGATCACTGACTGTGGTCTTAGGAAGGCTGTGAAGTCTGAAAACATCTCTAAAGAAGAGCTTGACTACCAATGGAGCAGTGTATCTTGCAAAAATAACAAATACATGTGAATACTTTGTTAGTCAATCAACACCTACAAAGATATAATCCTTACCCTGTACGGCTAGTAAACTGGTGATGAAGTCCATGGAAATACTCTCCCATTTTCCTTCCAGAATAGGGAGTGGCTGCAACAACCCCGTAGTATGGTTGTTCTCTCCTTTATTCTGCTGGAAAACTACGCACTCCTTGATGTGTTGAAGCACATCCTCCTTAAGACCCTTCCATGAGAATCTTTCCTGAATGGCCTGATATGTCTTGGTGAATCGTTGATGTCCTGAAAGTGGTGAATCATGTGTTGCATGCAAAATCTTCTCCTTAAGCCTAGAATCTATAGTCAAGAATATCTGGTCCCAGTAATAGATGATCTCATCCATCACTCTAAACCTCTCATCAGTCAAATACTCTACCAATAACTGAGCCTTCCAATCTGTATCCACACTCATTAATGACAATGTTGCTAGTCTCTGTGATAAAGCATATTCTACCACATTACTCTTCCCCTTGACATATTCAATGTCAAATTCATATGCCTGGATTTTGGTAACCTGTTTCTGCTGCCACTCTTACAACTTCTTTTGCTCAAGGAAAAACCGAAGACTATTGTGATAAGTCTTCACTCAGAATCTATTTCCCACCAAATACTACCAGAACCTGGCCAATGCATACATGATAGCCAACATTTCCTTATCATATATAGAATACAACCTCTCATGAGGGAGCAACTTCCAACTCTTAAAATACATGGGGTGGCCCCCTTGCATCAAGACTGCGCCAATGCCCTCCCCTTGAAGCATCACATTCCAACACAAAGGGCTGGGTGAAATCAGGCAATACCAACACCTGGAAAATTCTTATCACCTCCTTGAGCCTATCAAAGGCCCTTTCTGATGTGTCTGTCCAATCAAAGGGTCCCTTCTTGGTCAAATCTGTGAGTGGTGCTGCTATTTGGGAGAACCATTTGACAAACTTCCAGTAGTAGGTGCAGATGCCTACAAACCCACAACATTTTTTTACATTCTTTGGCTCAGGCCAATCTCGAATAGCACGAATATTCTCCTCATGAACTCTCACTCCATCCACTGTAATGATGTGGCCCAAATAGAGCATCTCTGTGAACCCAAATTCACACCTGGAGAGCTTAGCATAGAATTGTTGCTCCTCAAGAATGCGTAATATTGTCTCAATATGTTGTAGATGCTCCTACCATGTGCGACTGTAAATAATAATGTAATCAAATAAAACTAGCACAAACGCCCTCAATTAACCATGGAATATGTGGTTCATGCTTGACTGAAAAGTATCTAGAGCATTGGCTAACCCAAAGGGCATCACCATGAACTCAAAGTGGCCATAATGGCATCTAAATGAAGTCTTGGGGATATCTTGATCCCTCACCCTGATATGATGGTATCTTAACCACAAATCAATCTTTGAGAAGTAGTTTGATCCACTCAGCTCATCCATCAGCTCATCGATCCTAGGAATCGGGTGCCTATTGTTCATTTTCCTCTTATCCAAGGCTCTATAGTCAATGCACATGCTCAATATTCCATTCTTCTTCTTCACCAAGACGACATAATAAGCAAAAGGACTGGTGCTGGGTCAGACATGTCCTAAAGCCAAGAGCTCTTGAATGGATTTTTCAATCTCATCCCTATAGGCTTTGGGATTACTATAGGGTTTGGTGATCACTACCTGGATCCCCTTCTCCAACTCAATAGTGTGCTCAAACCCTTGGTCTAGTGTCCTTCCCGGTGGTATGTTCCCAAATAATGTAGAATAACGGTCTAGAATAGACTGCACATCTTGGTGTACTGGTTCACCCTTGCCTCCTACCTCTGACATACGCAGTTCCACTGCCCATTCTATGTCTCCTCTGCGCAAATCAGCCTCCATCCTATGTGCTAATAAAATATGGGGTGGATAGGTGTGCATGCCTCTGATATTTTGGTGCTCACCACTCTCCTTATCTATCCATTCCATCTCCAAGGTCTCCCAATCCATGGTGACCATCCCCAAAGTGATCAACCACTAATCACCCAATATCACATTGGTGTCTAGAATATCAACCACAAATAAGTGGTCTATCAATGCGTAAGTCCCCAAAGTGATATCCAATGTTGGAACATACTTGACACACTGCACGTTCTAACTCAAGGAACCAAGACTGAGAATCCCTCAAAATCATCTTGGGAATGCCCCTCCTCTGCACTAAATGAGTATCACTAATGTTGTGGGTAGCCCCACTGTATATCAATACTGACACTCGTTGCCCCGGAATAGTGCCTCAAATTCTCAATGTTAGATACCTGGGAATTTTGTACAATGATGCAAGGGCTCCTCCAGTTGGAGAAAATGCTCCTTTCCCACCTCCTAGTGGTGGTGCATCTCTTCATGATGCTACAACCTTGGTATTTCATTTTATGTCTTCTACTCCCTCCTCTTCATCATCAGAAAATAACTCAACATAATGTGCCTTCCTGGTAGCACATCGATGCCCTGACACCCATGGCTCTTGGAAAGTGAAGCAAAGTTTTATCCTTCTTAGATATCCCTAGAAATCATCACTAAGAGATCCCTTTTCTTGGTTCTCCTTTGAGGAAGGAACCTTCACATCTTTCCCCTTTGCCTGAGAGGATAAATTTTGCTGAAATGGGGCTCTTGCCCTTGGCAAGGCATGCTGAAAGCCTCTGGCCCTCTCAATAGACTCCTGGAGCATAGTTGGTCTACAGGATTTTACCAACCAATGTGAAGGCTCTACTAGTCCATCAATAAACATATATACTCTTCTAGCTGTAGATAGATCAGGAACCATAGTTGAAAGTTTTATAAATTCAGAGATATAAGCCTCTGGATCTCCTGTTTGCTTGAGCTTAGCTAGCTCAGAAAAATGTGCTTCTCGATCTTTGTGGTCAAATATTTCCACCAACCTCCAAGTAAATTTTTCATAAGAAGTGACACTAGCATTCTCTACTGCCATGAAACCACCACTCATATGCTTCACCTTCAAGGTGCATCACTACTATTTTAATGGCTTCCATCTCTGAAACTCGGTTCAACTGAAAATAGATATCTAATTTCTTTACCCAAGCCTTCGCTGTGTACTTGGGTGACCCATCAAAAGTGGGAAGAAGGAATCTACCCATAGTAAGTTGCAAATCATTGTTCTTCATGTACCCTCCACCTTTGTTGTGATTGTTGGGTCTTCTAGTATCCTTAATTCGATAGAACTCTTGGAATTTTAGGTGCTCCTTGAACCTCTGGGATTTAGATTCATATTCTAGGAAATAATCACCAAGAGTCTTCTCCTCTTGTGGTCCTCCTACCTCATTTCCTATTTCTATGAATGTAGGCATGGTGTAGCATTGTGAAACTGGCAGTAACGTTGGTTGCTCACACCAATAATGTTAGGTGTTGGAACTCTCTCCATGTTGAAACCCTCTACGGGATTCCTTCTATCTTTCCACCCTCATCTCCTTGATTTCTTTGGAAATATATTGCATATTCTGGAGAAGAATTTTTGGAAACACTCTTTCATCCATATTTCCATATGTTATAGATGTAGTGCCCCATAGGCTGAGCCAAGATTATTCCCCGATACAACTGTAATATTCCAAAAGAGGAAAAACAGGAATATTGAACATAAAACTGGAAATTGTAATAAATATTAGTACATCAAAACATGAGAAAATGATAGAGACATTTAATTATGTATAATAGAAGAAATGAGTACAATATCTTGAGGAAAAAGACACTCAAGCTAGGCAAAATAAGCCTCCAATGATCCAATACACCCAAACAAGACATATTGCTGCTACACAAAATGCCAAAAGGCCATGACTGCACAGTCCTAGTGAGAATAACTAAAGCTGGAAAATAGGAATACAAGGAACTACTGATATAGTGCTCAGAAAATGTCGGGATCAGAGATCTAAGCTCTCTAGCACAATTACAAGACAACCCAGAAAGGGTTTCCAGAAATACACAACATAAAAAGTCCAGGACTAGGGATAAATTGAGCTCTACAACTGAATACATTCTCGGAGGTGGCCGATATAACAAGAAAATAGCTAATATTCCTACCTACTATCTTATCAGATGAAGGGATTCTCCCCTCACTAGGAAACAAGCTCGAAAACTGGGTTTCTCAACCCTCCACTACAACTTCCCTGCAAAATAACAGAGTTTCTGAAGGAGACTGCGCTACTGAAGATGGTTGAAGCTTAGTCAAATTTCGGATGGAGGAATAAAGCTCAAATGAATCTCTTCTGAGTGAGAAATCAAATTCCCCCAAGGATGAGGGTGGGATTTCCGCCCAAAAACACCCTTGTGATAAACAACACATTAGACTCTACTAAACAGTTAAAACATGCATAAATTCATAAAATACCAAACATAAAAATTACTCAGAATGCCTTCAATGGCTGCCATCCCCTTCCTTATATGCTTTGTGAGCTTCCTCACCCCTAGTCCCACTCATTAAAGATGCTACTCCCATGGATACACTCCTCCACCATAGTTGAGTTGTCCTCCACTATCTCCAATCGCTCCATGACATCATTGTTGATTTGGTCAACCTTAACCCCACCCACATGCATTGACCCCATTCAAGCCAAGGGTTGCTTTATTTCAACAAGATACACTGATCCACTTCCATACTAGAAGTCTTTTTATTCATACTAAAGATATTTAAGGATCTCTCTACCCATTTATTCATCTAATCTATGAACAAAAGAAAATTTTAATATTCCAACTAGCTAAATTCTAATTAGGAATATTACAATTTCTCTTTTCTCAGCTATAGTATCAAGTGTAGATACACTTTGATGGATTTGGGAGCAAAAACCTATCTCTTTCCCTTCTCATAGGTGTGACTGACCTCAACAACCCTAAGAGCCTTTGAAATTTGAGCTTGCTTGCTGGAAGAGCCAAACTCCATTGGTTGTGCTGATACTGATGGTGATGGTATGTTATGAAGGAAAAGAGGACTAGTAGTGGGGCTTGCTACTAGTTTCTCCATGAAGGTTTTCCAAGTCATGTTGATGATTGAGAGATGATGCAAAACAATCAGTTTGATTAGGCCATGGTGGAATAGACTTGGATAGTGATCTTTGTTATTTCTATGAACCTTTTCAGTCATTTTAAGAAAACTTCTACACAAATAATTTGTTAAGTCAAGTGGTTTAGTAGAGGTGAAGTCCATCAATAATCTAACATGGTACATGTACAACCTATAGAATCTCCATTCACATGTAAAATATCTCATAATTAACCTCATCAAAGGAGAATATTTGTAAAGTAGGTGCCTGAAAGGGAAAATGTACTCAGGGTTTTATTTGGCATGAGGTTTGAGGAACAATTTGCAATCTTCAAGGTCTAATTCCATTCCCTTGAACCAGTTTTCTCCATGACTAGGAATACTTTTTGCTAAAGAAATCACCTCTTCTGATATGTTGAACTCTACACTTTCAATGATGGCCTTTCCCATGTTGAAACTAGTCGAAAATAGGCTTGTCAATTGGATATGACAACCTTCTTCCATAATGATTTCACAGAACCTCAAACATCCAGTCCTCTCAAAGAATCTCCTGGAAAAATGTGAGGACTCGACTTCTTGCAAGTTGGATGGCTCCAATCCGAACTGGCAGCCTCCTTTGTGGATTTTATTTTCACTTTCCATAATGTCTAACAAAAGGATGAAACCCTAGGTGATTAAATGTAGTTGGCATGGGAAGTGAATTCAGAAAAACATAGGATAGGGATAGGGTAAGTTTGGAGGGTGAGATGAAGGGTAATTAAGCCAAGAAAAATCCCCAAAAAAATTAAGGAGGTAGTGTTATGTGTTGGTTTCAAATTAAAGGTTAAATTTGGTGAAATGAATGTAAGGAAGGTGATCAAATCAAGAAAACATAGGGATTTCCTAGTTTTCCAATGGAAAAATAGTAGGAAATTAGCATTTTGGTTGGAATGATGTTTAGGGAAGCTCTGAATGGTAGGGATTGATAAATTATGGTCCGAGGAAGTTTTGTAAGAGTATTAGATGATATGTTTATGTTTTAGTCAATTCAAATCACCTAATGATAGTAAAAAGTGAAAACGTAGTGGGAGAGGAGGTAAGAAAGAAAATCAATACCCTCCATGATAAATGTACTTAAGGAGGATGTGAGGTGTTGAATTACTATTTAAGAAGGTTTAGAAACTTATTGCATTGATCCTAGAGCTTGGATGAGTGATTTAGGAGCCAAATTCCAAAATCATAGCACACTCCCAGATGCATAGTGCAAGTGTCCAGAAGCATAGCAGAGAATTCCATAAGCGTAACACAACCTTATGGATGCGTAGCAGAGGTCTCTTTAGATCAATGTTCTTGACTTTCTTCCAACCCTTGACAATTATGGAGAAATATGAAGGTAAAATAGGAGCTCTACCAAAAATGAAAAGAAAAAATGATTTGAATAAGCCTTCTTTTCTCTTTATAACATCTTGAAATGACCTTTTTTGTCTTTTAGTGAAACCAAAAACTTTGAGGAACGTTTTGACTTTTTGAAACATTTTGACAATGTAACAAGCTTTAAAATAATACAAAATATCTTAATTTATTTCCATACCTATGCTAACTCCCTTGAAATTACTTGTATAATGAAAATGAATTCTTGTTTGCCTTGCTTGATGGCATAATTTGACCTTTTACTGGCGAAAAGAGAAAACTTAGACATAGACCTAGATGGAGATGGAGTAACTGATCTATGACCCTAGATGAAAATAAATGACATGACCTCTGAGATGATGATGGCCATGAATGGGATGAGGGGTGTAGCATTTTAGACCTATACCATATGCAGTGACCAAAATTTATTTGAAAAATTGTTTGAAAAGGCAAAATTTTAACCTAGGACTACTAAAAAGTAAACTGAAAGAGAATATTTTGTCACTGAATATATTGACACTAATAGGTTACATGTCATGAAATTGATACCCCATTTTTCAAAATTAAGTATGATGATAACAAGATGCAAAGGAGAGAGAAAATAATGGGTATTACATTCATAAATATGACATGCATGACACTTATGGACATTGAGAATACAACCATGAAATATGGTAGGCCAAAAGTATCCTGGAGGCGGGTGTTACACGTTATTTTTTCACCATGACATTTGATTGTCCATATAATTCTATCACTACCTATATTGTGCTCCCTTAGAAGTAAAAATCCCTAATGTTCCTAAACCAAGTCTTGGAATTTGATAAAAGCTCATTAAAACCCTCAAAATTCTACCTCCGCACTTATTCTAGACTTTCCCGTGGGTTCGCAAATACTTGTTCTATAGCCTACGGTAGCTACCGTACGTTCTGCTACTAAAACCTTTAGACCCCTGTAAAAATTCAAATAAAGGAAAAAATAAATTCTATAAGCCCAACTAGTCGAAAATTCTCCCTACTGGAAGCTTCTAGAGGCGCGATCAGTTCGAGATTTATCCCTCCACTCATGGAGCCTATCCCTTGGTCCATGGATTTCAAATCCCTTCATGAGAGGAATCCATCCCCCTCTCCATGGAACTGAAACTACCTCCATTTCCCTATAAATTGAGTGCATGTTTCAGTCTAAAGGGTAGATGCTAAGCTAAAATATTGTAGCTTGTACATGGTAATTGCTGAATAAATTCCCAAGAGTGCATACTCTCTACACTAGTTGTTGTTAGCATGAGAATCATCACACCCTTATGTACATAACTCCATGCTAGTATTCAGAGAGGGGGGCTTGTAAAATTGAAGGAGGAACGATTGTTCAGGACCCTGGGAGAAACTTGTACGACATCAAGGCATCAGGTTGTAAGTTACTATTTTCATTCAAGATAATTCATATGGATCTCTTTTTCTCAATGAGTTGTTCTTGTGCTTATTGGATAACATCAATAATTAGAATCCTTGATCACTAATTTGTACTAGCTTTTCTTAATTATTACATGTTGCAGGTTCTTTGATTCTTTTGTCTGTCTTTGATTGTAGGTTCTACTTACTGTAGAAGCCTCTTTGGAGCGGCTGGATAAAAGGCTGCATCGAATGTTGGATTTCAAGGTAGGGGCATGTCCTCTTTCTTTGTTTATAATAATTATGAATTTCCAATAATCTAGAGAAAATGATTTACAAATGGATGTTTGTTTCTAGCTATTCATAAAATACTAGGGAGATCGCTCTTGTCCACAAGAGGGATTAATCTGCATAACAAAATGGCGACTCCACTGGGGAATAGAACTTAGTTTTCCTTTTTATTTTTTAGTTTGAATTTTGAGAGTTTTCTGATTTTGATTTTTCTGAGATTGGGTTGGGTAGATAATTTTTAAGAATCCTTGAAAAGTAAAGCTCAATATTTATTTTTTCTGTACTTTTCCTTGCCTTCTCATTTTTCATTTGAAAACAGTGTGGTAGCCTCTACAAATTTTAGTTCAAAATAGTGCGGTACCGCTATGTTGTCCATTAGAAACTACGGACTTGTTGAAAATCTTTGAAAAAAATAAATTTCTCTTTCTAGGAGCCAGATTACTTGATTCTTTTTGTTTTTCCAGTCTACTTTAGCTGTGAAATCTTCTGTGTGAATTTATTTTTAGCAACTTTTGCATTTGTGTGATTTTTCATTCAATTTGCATTTTATGAATGAGTGTTTGTCCTATGTTTTTGTTGCTCTGTACAAGATACCTTCATATACCTCAGCTTACTGGTATGATGATATTCTCTTTCTGAGCCATTAAGATCATTGCAAACCTTATTTTTATGAAAATTGTTTCTATTTTCATTTGTAAATTTGGAAGAGCTTTTTAGCTTACGAAGGCCTGATTTTCACACCAAATTTTTTTTGGATGTTTTCATTTCTACTGAGATAAGTAGAAATTCTTCTTAGTTCGATCACAAAATAGGAGAAAACATCCTCAAAATTTCTAGATAGACTTCAAAATTAGATTTTTCTTTGATTTTAAATTTTATGTTTTTGGGAGTTTTAGATATTGTTTTCTTTTTAGAAATAGTATGTTTAATGATTTGTAGTTTTTGATCTGATTGATAAAGGAATTTCATTTCAAACGAGTAATTGATCATTTTTTAGAATTGAGTTCTCAAAGAAATCGTCTTATTTTCAAAGATTTTGTTTATTAATGAAAGAATTGGTTCTTTGAAATTTATTAAATCTCTCAATCATTCCCTTAAATAATATTCATTGAAAAGAAAAGAGTTTCACTTCTCATTTAGATGCATTTCGCATATTTTTGAGTCGGGTCACAGACATCATTGAAGTTTCAATTCCATACCTTATGTCTTAAGCAACAACCAAATTAAAAACAACACTTTAATAAAATCAATATAGATATTTTACATTTTCTAGGGCTCTTTCCACCAACATAGCTTAGGCTAGTGTCTTGGAACAGGTTGTAATTAACATTCCAAGACAGTTCAAACAAACAAGTAGCAATCTTACGGTAGGAAAATCCAATTGTAGCATTTGTTGTCTCGGAAGCTCTTCTTAAAAGAGTCAAGCACGAGATCATGTCGGCACCAGTGAGGTAATCGTACCTATCTCATTTGGAAAGATAACACATGTGCACATACTAAAAATGGTAAACCTCAAATAGACCATTGTCGAGGAGCCTACAGTCACTTCTCAGTAAACCTTGGATTATATCAAGGAGCCTTCAAGGGGATTGAGCTTGTTACTCTACCCTTGCATGTATGTCAGATCGTAGACTATTCCCCCAGGTACATTTGTTCCCATTGGTGACCTTAGTGACTATAAACTTTAGGATTTTTTCCCAAGGTGACGATCGAGGGAAGGTCCCACTGTACCTAGAGTAGGCATTGACTAGACTCATTTGGACTTTCCGGAGGGTACTCTTCACTTTGAGATGGCATAAGTGGAGAGACTTGCACCGGATTGTTTCATTAAGTAGGTTGTCGGGGTAACTGTTCCAACTTCCATTTCCACATTAAAATTATACGACGTTGGATTTCATCACCAACTAGTTCTTTTAGTGTGGGAAGATACTTTTTGTGTGTGGATTCATCTCTTATATTTTGTTGAAATTTTCATTGATTTTTTGTGTTAAATTTTTAATCGTGGTTGAATTACCTAGACAATCTCGTAGAATGTAGGGGAAACCCCCTGAGTACACACCAAGCTAGTTAGAAAATCTTAAATATGAGAAAGGACAACCATAAGGGACTGGATCAACTGAATAAGAGAAAACATCAGTAATTTTACATCCTCATTACGAAGTAGATCAACCTCAAATAATAGAAAGTTCGCAAAGGAAAATATAAATTTCTGGACTAGTTGAAATTGCTTCCACAACTAGTGAATTATCAGCTACTGAGCCTGAAATTTTTTAGAACAAGAAATTGAACCTGCTACATCTGAGCCTGCTTTAGAGTTCATCACTCCAACCCCTAGTCATCCTCATTCACCACGAGTGAAGTTTCACATCACTAAGAATCTTCCTCCTAGCCTCATTAGCATTGAAGAAATTAGTGACATAGAATAAGAAGTTATTCTTCCTTCACATCAAGAATATTTAGATCTTAGGCCAAGTGAATCAATTTACTATTATATCGCTTTCAAACAAGATCCTTGGTATTCGTAGTTAACCGACTCTCTACACAATTCTAGTCTAAACTATTCACCACCCTGAATTCCTTTTTACACCATACTAAGAGGTAGTTATAGACCTTCATTCAACATGTATGGTGAGTCATCCATGTTTTCTGCATCACCAGAATCATATTTGTATGGTTGTCTGTCTGTTCCTCCGGGGTACTAGTCACTTTCTGGTACTTTCTCATGAGTAGCTCCCTCTCCCGAAAAACTTATATAATCATCTAGTTCAAATGAATCACATACCAAAAATTTGAATGTGGAACAAGTTTACATGATGTCTGGAAAAATTCCTAAGCCTGAACCTCAAACTAGTAATTCACCACCTAGGGGGCATCCTTAAGGTAGTAATTTACCGCCTGGGGGGCAACCTCAAGGACAATACACACCTCAAGGACAGTACATACCTCACGGACAGGACATGCCTCAAGGAGAGTACATACCTCAAGGCTAGTACATACCTCAAGGACAATATCAAAATCAACTGCAGTACTCTATTCAGTGTCTGCAACCTCTTCAAGGACAGCAACCTCCTTTAGGGCCGCAGTTTTATCAGGAACAACAATTGTTTCAGGGAGGTCAATATTTTAGTGGAAAATATCCAGCCAACTATCAAGCTTACGTTCCAAATTATCAACATGGTTATGGTCCATATTATGCAGCACAACCTTCAATGGGAGCTCCAAATCCTAGAGTAAACACAGTGTGGAATCCATATTTAAATCAACATAATTTGCAACCTAACGTGCAAGTACCTTATAATCAATCTGGTCAGCCGATTGGTTATAGTCAAATCCAACAACCTATCCAACCTACGCTTCAAGTTATACCACAGGTATCTGCACCTAGTAATATTCATTAGTCTAGTCCGAGTACACCTAGAACTCCACCTCAAACTGCTGCACCAACTTCTGTTCAACCTACTACACCTATCCCTAGAATTTCTAGAGTTCCTATTTCTACATCCCCTCAAGTATCACAACAAATCTCTCAAGTCACTACACAACAACTTGGACCCATGGTTCAGACTATTGTTCAGATGCCCGTGGGACAACCTGGTACAAGTACAGTTGTAAGAAGCCAACCTTAGTTTTTTTATCAACCATATCAAGGGCAGTATCAATATATACCTGTAGCACAAAATCCAATATACCAACATCAACCGTACCCTAGTTACACTTCTCAGATACCAGCTCAACCTTAGTATGGTTGAGCCAACCCTGGTTATTCGAGAGGTATTCCAATCCCAAATGCATAGGGTATTCCAGGTTATCCTGGATATCCTCCTCCTGGTACTGGTATAGTTCCACAAGGTTATCAATTTTCTCAGCAAAACCCTAACCGTCGGTTACCATTCATAGCAACTTTGGATTTACCCGATTTTTCCCGCCTAACGAAACGATCAAATTTATTATCTTCTGTGTTGATCGCAAATGCCGAATAAGTTGCCCAGTGATATTCCTAATTTTAAAGGTAAATCAGGAGAATACCCCTAAAACCATTTCATCAATTACCACCTCTCATGCGCATCCAACTCTTTAGTCGATGATTATGTTCAATTAAGATTGTTTCAGAGAACACTGATAGGTTTAACTACAAAATGGTATATTGAACTACCACGTGGCTCATTCAAAAATTTCAATGCGTTAGCAACAAATTTCTTAACATAGTTTCAATTGTCAGTCTGATATGATAATGGCACGAAAACCTTGACTTCATTAAAATAATCTACATCCACGTACATATCAGATCACATACATGAATGGAGACGTAGAAGATGTTTAGTGAAAGTTTTTATTCCAGATAAGATTTTGGCATAATGGTTTATCAAATCATTGCTTCCAAAGATCGCTGAAGATGTGGCTAAGGGAGGGGTTGTTATGGAAGAATACGTCATTGCTCAAGCTCAGTACTTAGACCTTATATATACACAGTCTGGTACTTTATACGAAAAAATTCCTGACTTACCACATCCTGGTTAAATAACTACAACTCCTTTAGGTTCTCATGTAGCAGACGGTGTAATTGGTTTAGTTAGTGCTAATAAGAGTAAGAAGAAGTCCTCCAAAACTACTTCTCCTATCATAACTTTACCAGATTCACTAAAAGGAGATTCTTCCCTTGAATCTTATGCTGACATTCATGTTGTAGACTCATCTACAGCTAGATCTAAAACTGGTAATAAGAAGAAAGGAAGGAATAAAAACAAGAAAACTTCATCTCTTAAAGAGAAAACCGAAAAGAATGAACCAGCTGATGATAAACGGAAACCTCATTATCCTTGTATTATCTGTGATGAGGATCACTTTACAAAATAGTTCCCACATCGGTCTGAGGTCTCTAAATTCGTCAAAAGTTCACCCACACCCACTGTATTGAAGGATCCTTTTCCTACTCAAGATAGCAAAATGATAGGATCTTATTAAAATTCACCAGAAGATATTTTAATGATGTTTGAGGTTATGGTTGCGACGTGATCATAAGACTATGGAAGTAAAAATCCTGTAACTGGTAAAGAGACAGAAAATTCTAGTGAAACACCAGCAGTATCTCCTTTGATATCCGATCCACTTCACATCGAGAAACCTAATCCTGATCTAGTGATTAAACCGACTACTAAAGGTGTACCTCGAAAATCAACTTTCAATCCACATGCGAGAGCTGCTCAGAATTACAACATTGTTGAAGATTCGGTGATATCCCCTTCAGCAATGTCAGCCTTAGAAGTGCTACAATCATGTTCATCACAAAAGAGATTAATTTTATCATCCATTGGAGCTATTGATCCTCAGGATTCTAACCTCATGGTCTTTGATCTAGAAAATTTTACACCGAGACTCCCTCATCAGATGACTTTTCAGATTGTAGTATTAGTAAAAAACAGACGAGTCTTTCGTACTATAATTGATGAGGGATAATCCACATGAATAATGTCATTAAATTGTTGGAAAACTCTTGGTTATCCAACACTCAACCAATCATCAACAATATGTAAAGCCTTTGATGGAAGATAATTTCATCTGTATGGAATACTCCAGGATCTACCTATAGAAGTAGAAGGAAAAACTGTTAATCTAGATGTGGAAGTTGTTGATGCTCCTCTGGATTACAAACTTCTTTTGGGTCATACTTGGTCTTATGCGATGACTGCTATCGTTTCATCCGTCTTTCAGTTAATCATGTTTCCTCACAAAGGGAAGATTGTGAAAATCGATCAGTTGTCATATTATTTGTCGGACCTTACTTCTACAGACAGTATCCAACATGTTGGAAAATTGACTATCCCATATGAAGATGTTGGTGTAGGTTTAGTAAATGACTCTGCTCTGATGGGAACTTTCTCTATGCCTCCACCCAACGTACCGCATACCATTTCCAACATCAATATGATTTCATCAAGAACTATACCATTCGATGACACTTGGGTAGTGCCTTCAGAGTCAGAACTGGATTATTTCAATGGCGAGATGCCTTTGGGTCCTTTTTAAATGTCATATGCCTTAGTACATTCATTTTATAACACTCTTTCAACTAATACTGATGAAATTAATTTGATCACCAAAGAATATTCTTCACAATCAAGCTCATCCTTGACATCACTTTCTGATCCTTTTCAACAAGTGTTTCACACTGATGAAAGTATTAGAGAATTTTTGTCTTTGGATGAATTACCGTGCAATGATATAAATCATAGATCTTCATTATTACCTGAAATTGATAGGTTTGAAAATGATTTTTCATCTATTTTTACGATTGATTATGTCGAGGAACCATAGAATCCCGTATCGATTACAAATTTGGAATCTAAAATCAATTTGGGAAACATTTATACTACTTTTCCTATAGACATATCAATTAAACCAAGAATTATTGAAAACATTCATATAGGCACTTCTTGTACGATTGAAGAGATTAATACATACAAAGCCCTATTTCAAGAATTCCAAGACATATTTTCCTGGTCTTACGAAGAGATTCCAGTAATCGATCCAAAGATTTTCATTCATGAAATTAAGAAATATCTGGATGCTAAGCCTATTAGAATAATATTATGTCCAATACATCCGCGAAAATTTGCTTCTATTAAAGCTAAAGTTGAAAAGCTATTGCGAGCAGGATTTATTTATCCAAATACATTAACAGATTGGGTATCTAATATAGTTCCCGTTACCAAGAAATAAGAGATCATACGAGTATGCATTGATTATAGGGATATTAATAAAACATGTCCAAAAGACAATTATCCTACACCCTATCGACCAAAATATCAATGATTGTGCCGGAAATGAATTTTTTTCATTTATAGATGGATTTTGTGGATATAATCAAATAAACATACTCCCTGCTGATCAACCAAAAACAATGTTTATATGTCCTTGGGGGACATTTTCTTATTTCAAACTAACTTTCAGATTAACGAATGCTGGTACAACTTTTCAAAGGGAAATTTCTTACGCTTTTCATGATATCAAACATATTGTACAGCCTTATCTAGATGACTTACCTGCTCACTCATTACGTAGGGAAGATCATCCTACTCACTTACAATAAATTTTCATGAGATGTATGCATTACACGATTCATTTGAACTTTCACAAATGTGTTTTTTGTGTGAAATTAGGATGATTACTGGGATTCATCATTTCGAAAGCTGGTATTCATGTCAACCCCTCGAAGGTTGAGGCCATCATCAGTTTACCTCCTCCTTCCACACTTCTCCAACTCAATATATTGCAAGGGAAAGAAATTTTTTTATGTAGGTTTATCTAGAACTATCCTGAGTTAACAAAAGGTTTTACCCGGTTGTTGAAACAAAGTGTTCCTTTTATTTGGGATGAGATTGTTGATCAGTATTTTGATGCATTAAAACATGTGTTGATCCATGCACTATTATTTCATCCACCCAAATGCCACCAGGACTACTTTTTATACTTAGCAGCCTCTGATTCCACCATTGGAATGGTTCTGGTTCAAGAAGATGAATCTCACAGAGAATGTGATCTATTATCTAAGTCAAAATTTCAACCTGATGGAAGTTAAATATTCGCATGTGGATAAATTGGCCTTGGCAGTAGTGCAAGATGTCCAACGATTCCGTCACTACATAATATTGTGTAAAACAACTGTGATATCTAATTGCAACCTGATGATGCATATTTTGACAAAAAAATTACTTAATATAAATGGATTTTCATCTTACAAGAGTTTGATTTGGAATTCGAGAAATCTAAATCAAAGAAATCACTAGTGTTTGCAGAGCTTATGTGTCACTTTCCCAATACTAAGACAGAAACTATGGTAGAGAATCCCATCGTAGATCAATCTATGTTTCTTATCATTACGTTAGATCCATGGTATGGAGATATCATTATGTATATTCAAAACCAAACCTTTCACCCAGAGCTTTCACGTTCAAATCGACGGAGAATCCAATATCAATCCCAACAGCACAATATTGTTGGAGACACTCTTTATCATCGTGGTGCAGATTCTATTTTTTGACGTTGTATAGCTCACAAAGAGGCTGAAAGGGTTTTGAATGACTGCTACTCTAGAGCGTGTGGTGGTCATATGTCTAGGTTTTCCACAGCCAAAAATATATTGTGCACTAGTTATTTTTTGTTGTCACTGTTCAAAGTTTGTATTATTGCGGTCCGAAAATGCCACAACTGCCAAATTGTTGATTGAAAGATGCATGTTCCTCCATCTCCTCTTCACCCAATCATTGTTGTCGGTCATTTTGTGAAATGGGGAATTTATTTCATTACATGTAACCCTCACTCAGCCAGGGGGCATGGGTATAGTATTCTCGTTGTAGATTAATTTACCAAATTGGTCGAGGCGATGCCTACATTCCTGGCAGATGAAAAAAATGCAGCTACGTTCATATTCAATCATGTGATTTCTCATTTTGGTGTGCCTCAAGATATCAACACAAACCATGGGAGTCATTTTCGAAATATAATGATGACCGAACTTTCTGATCAAGTTGGCCTGCACCATGATAACTCTACTCCATATTACCCGCAGGATAATGGTCAAGTGGAAGTCGTCAACAAGGTTTTAACCACCATGATTAAATGGATTATTAGAACTCACAAATAGAATTGGCATACTGTGTTTTTTTCGGCACTATGGGCATATCGAGCCTCACCAAAAACTGCTACAGGGTTCACTCCTTTTCAACTGGTCTACGGTTTAGAAGATGTGTTACCCATTGAATGAGAAATATCATCACTCCAATTAGCCATTGAGTTACTACCAGCTACCTCTGAAGAGAAAAAATGTTTTTTGTACTTAGCACAATTAGATGAGACTCAGCGCACCACTGCATTAGCTACCGAAGCTCATAAGAAACATGTGAAAGCTCAGTATGATCGAATTATTACTCCTCATGTTTTTTTAGAAGGTGACCTAGTATTAGTATACGATCAAGCTAATGATAAGCTAGGTGCTCAGAAATTCGAACCGATGTGGCATGGTCCTTACATTGTCAAGAATGTGCTTGCAAAAGAGGCCTATGAATTGAATGATTATGATGGGGTCTCTTTAGATAAACCCATAAATGGTCTTTATCTTAAGACATATTATGCTTGAATTTCATGTGAAGATCTCATTTTTACATTAGTTACTATCTAGATAATGTGCCTTAGATTAGATAAGTGTGCCTAGTTTAAGTTTTTTGTTACTACTATCACTGCTTATCTTGATTACTCTTGATATTGCAGATGTTGACATCCCTTCAAATGTACATTGGTTTTTCTGATGGTGTTTGTCGTAGTACAGGGAATATTTCTTCCGCAGCCTGGGTTATCTATTCACCCACCAATGAGTTAGTTTCTATGCATGGGGTAAGACTTGGTCAAACAACGAACAATATTGTAGAATATAATGCATTCATTGAGTTATTATCTGATGCCATTTCATTTGGTATTCAATGCTTGATCATTAGGTTGGATTCAAAACTCATTGTATTACAATTAAACAGGGTATATGCAATTAAAAATCCATTGTTATTGAGATTATTTTCTAAGGTTCGTCTCTTGGGATGACAATTTGATTACATCGAATATCAACACATTTCAAGAAATTTAAACACATTGGCTGATGCATTAGATAATAATGTTCTAAATAGACATTTGCAACATTAAAATAGTAAACTAAAACAACATTCAATACATGTTGAAAAAGATACTCATAGAAAGAAGTAATATCATAGATAGGTTTGATTTCAAAAATATTACATCCTCTATTATCATAGTTTCAAACACCTTATGATCTAATAGATACTGATATAGAAAAAAAAAAAAAAACATGTTAATCCACAATTATCATCCACTATCTGTGATGATGATCATGGTAATAGACTATGGCATGCGACACCTTGCGTGGGAATCTCCTAAACAATCTTGCAACACCAGTAACATGTCTCTGAAGCTGGAGAGGAATGTCATCTGTCCCTGTCTTAGCAATGTCTATGGTTAACCTCTCCAGGTTGTGTTCCATATTGGCTAGGATCTCTCCTGCCTGATCCTGTGGTGGTTCTATAGGTTGTGCTTTCCACCTATCAAAGCGACAGAGTGTAGCTGGTCATCGTGGACCGAAATCTACATTTAAATATTGTTATCAGTATTGCTCGATAAAAAAAATAGACTGAAAAAATAAAAATAGTTCACTTACCTGATTCGTCCCATTATGCCCCTGGAAGCAAAGACATCTCAGGATCACCTCTGAAATATATACCTGCGTAGGGGAAGTCTTCGATTATGAAGACTTGGTTCCTTAGCCACATAAAGTATGTCGTAGTGAACCGAACCACTGAGCTTCCATCGCCACCATGGCAGGCCATTAATGCAACCCAACATACCATCTGAGGTTCCTGAGGTTCCCCAAGATATACTAGAATAAGCTGAGGGGCGAGAAGTGGGATTCTCTGTAAAGAAAAAGAAATCAAAATGGTGCCATAACCAAAGTTTTTTAACTTTGCATTCTTTTCTCTGGTTAATTGGCCTTTCATGTTGGACAATACCCCTTCGCACTAGTTGAATATGGTGCCTCTAAAACACTCTACCACGTTCTACATTTGAGATTTAGTAGCTACATGTGGATTTGCACTCCCACACAATCTGGTTACCGTAAATTCAATCACTTTGAGAACTAATATGTAATATTCCAAATTCAGAACAGCTAGCAAGGCATGACTAGAAAATGCATTTTCCAGTAATGGCTGCTACAGGAATTGAAACCAGGACCTGGATCCCTTAGAAAAATTTGTCTAAGTGGTGAATCCAAGAGGAGGCTCCAAATAAATCCTTCTAGAGTGGTTAAACAGATCTCCCACTACTAGATGTCCTAAAAAAGAACTCGATGAGGGACTACAACAAATGTAAGCACATATAATGGAATGACAACATTATTCTATAGCTGTGAACACATGAAGATATATATAGCCAACAAATATCTGATATAAAAACAACTGTATACAATGTGTGGAGGAATTAATCACTCCAGCTAGGCAATGGAAGCCTCAATGAAACATATACAAGAAAATGCAAGAGCACTGCTACATGTGAAAAGCCCTGGCTAAAACAATGCATTTTATAGAGGACACTACAAGAAAATAACTGATAATATCATGATATATCCATATAATCTCAAATAAATGAGGGGGAGCAAGCTCTCAACCCCTGAAAACCATAACACATCAATCCCAGGAAGGATTGGCTAAAATATACAAAATGGAAAAAATGTCGGAGTTGCTGGGTAGCAGCTGCAACACTGAAATACTAGAGATGGCTGAAGATGATGTGCAATCTGAAATAACCTCCTCCAACAGATCTATCAAGTGCAAGGCCGATCCCGAAACTGAAGATCTCCTCCTCCAAAATGGTAGTGCAACCCCTTAGTGCAAGTGTGCACTGAAATAACGTAGTATGGAGAATGGATTGTGCCGTCTATGATGGGAGATGATTGGCCTTGATGCCAAATCTACAATAAAGCTTGGAAACCTCCTTCACTAACCTCCTGGAGGAATAGGAATTCCCTCTTCTGAAAGATAAGCCAAGGAAAGGTGTTGTGGAACCCTCCACTACAACACCCAGCAACACTACGTTATACTTCAGCAGAAATAATGCAGTGATTGATGGAAGTGGCTTTGGACTTGAGCCAAGATGTGGAGAAATGAAGTGAAATCCTTCAAGATGCCTCTCAATAAGGAGAGGAAATCCTAAAAATGAATCCCTCGTGCTAAGCAGCACTACAACTCATCTGAACAGTCGGGACTGCAAATATGTCTAAGCAGACAAATGATCAAATGCAACAAGATGTCTCACTATGGATGCCTCTTCCTCCTTTTATGCAAGTGAATGCCTCTTTGCCCTAGACCCCACACATTAGGTTTTCTTCCACAAATAATATTCCTCCCTCTCTAACTGCATTGTCTTCTCATGCAAGCTACACCTCTTAGGCAGCGTTGTTGACTTAGTCAAACTTGACCTTGTCCTCATGCATTTGCCCCTTTTCACACTGGAAGGTGCAAAATTAAGATGCTCCATTGATCCTTTTCACAATATGAAGGATATTATTCCTACTCATGTGACTTTTACCCATTTTATTCACTTCCTAGATGAAATAAGCAAAAATTAATATTCCAATTTGCTGCACGCAAATTTTGGAATATTACAGTCCTCCCCTCTCAAAGATTGCTTGTCATCAAGCAAGTGCAAGGATAGATTGAGTTCTTTTCTTCTCTCCCTGTAGAATCCTTGTATTATTATCTCCTCCAATGAAAGTGATGCTATCTCATCAATCAAGCCTCCACATTACCCCTCCTCAACATGCAAGTTAGCTATCAAGCCATCTTCATGTAAAGGTGAAATACTCAAGAGGATAGAAAAGTGATGTATAGAGGTCCCTTTGAAGAATGGGATATGAAATGTAATGGGAACTATCTTTCCCACATGGATCCTCCATCTCCAAGCTATGAGCCATGCAAAATGAGTCACCTTTCAACTAGGCAACTCCTGGAAACTATCCTCCACCTTTGGCCCCGACAAGGTAGGTGGGCTGAAATTCTGCACATGGTAGACAATGTAGCCTACCCCACGCTGTCCATCTCTCCACTTAAGATAAGTGTAGAGTGTCTGCTGATCCTGGGCTACAATAAGGTTTCCCTCAAGAGGCAATATGAGGACTAGATCTCCAAAGATCTCTCCTCCAATGCTGCAAATAATGCTTGCCCAAATATCCCCATATATGATGAGTTGGAAGTCATCAACATATGGCATCTCCTTCATCATATGGATCACCTCATAAAGTGACAAATGTGTTGTTGAGGTAACCATATCATGTCCCATGTTCCCCTTAGAACATGTAGTGCAAAAAATGTGAGGAATTTCTCCCCCAAAGGACACATCCACACAATGTATCTCTCTCCCAAGCATGCTCCTCATAAAGATAGAAACAGTAGAGCCATGGGGGGGGAAAATAAGAATCATAATTTCTGCCATGTGTGACAAGTGAGAAGGAAAATGGTCCCTCAAATGCAACCAATGCAGCTTGACCCTAAACTACAATAGAGACTGATAAAAAATGTGGCTTCTCAACCACTTTCCTGCTGCTCCAATCTCCTCATAAGTATGGAGGAATTAAATGATGTAAGGTGTACAATGAACATGTCCTCCATAATATCTATCTTCCCCAAGTCCTCTTAGGGAAGGCCCATCAATCATGCTTATGGCCTCAACTAGACCATGAAGCTCTAAAGAAATAATTCTCCTCCTTGGAGCAACATCTTGCACATGTATGGTTAAGGGACATACATCATATAAATAATCATCACCCTTACCATATGTTTTTCTCATACAAGTGGAGTGGCTCATAAGTGAGTCTCCTCTCATCCTCAAAGAGAAAAGAGGTGGTTGTGCTAACTGTCTCAAATATTCATGTCTCTCCTCCATCTCCATCTGGTCTATGCACTGCTCATATGCTGATATATCTCCTCCTCAAAGCCCATCCAAAAATACCCCTCCATGATGGTGTGTTATGCTCTCATAGAACAAGTGGGGCTGAAAAGGAAATCCTCATAAGCTGCTTGTAGCAACTTCTCCTTGAGCTTGGAAGCTCTAGGAAATAATATCCTACCATGATAGTAGATGACCCCATCTCTGACTGAATATCCATCCTCGTGAAACTGGTCATCCAAGATCATGCAAGTAAAGAGATCCTTGGAATACTCCACCAATAGATGGGAGTTCCAATATGGATCTATCCTCCATAGTGACAGCGCTGATGATATCTCATGAAGAGAATATTTCATATGGTCACCCTTCTCTTTGACATCTCCTATGCCAAAGATGCAAGTTGGAAGGTTGTTTTCCTTCCCCTGCTGCTTCTGCCACAACACATAATCTGAAATGGAAGTGGGTACCGATGATTTTGAGGGAATTCTCCCTCTCTCCTTGAGTCTACCCAAGACTCCCAGTGATGTATTAAGCTCTACCAAGGTCTCCACCCTCCTGAAATCCATGAGGGGTGCCCCAACATGGGAAGCATCCATCCTCCTCTGCTGATCCAGTGGTCTCCCCGAAAAAATGTCTCCATGCAATGAGACATCCTCAACAAGAGATGACTAAATAGATGAATGGAGAAAGCTATCCATGCTACCATTTCACAATCCAATCACCTTCTTAGGTGAATCAACCTCCATAGATGAATAGGGATGTGTACTCATCATCTCATGATGTTGGGTCTTCTCCCTACCTTCTCCTTGTGTCTCCATGGTTTCACACCTCCTCAACAATAGCATGGGTAGAACATGAGTTGTGCCTTGTGTTAGGTATCTATAATTATCAAGATTGGCAAATTCCAATCACAGAAACAACATTATTTCAACCACTTTGGGATTCTAGGATCTAGCCCTCCTGAATCCGGAGAGGGATCTCTCCAATAAGTGCAAAGATGGATTTTTATTTGAAGTTTTGTGTAATGATATTAGGCTAGTTATGAAGGTCGAGGGTTTTGTTTTTTTTTGGATGGTTGAGCATGATTATTATTTGAGGAGAAAGTTCTAAGTGAAGAAAGTTTCAAAGGTGAGAAGTTGCAAGAAAATAGAATAACCTTGGCTAAAAAGATAGATATAACGCTGGTTTTTAGTCCATTGGGCTATGGAGTCATATCAGGGCTTTAATTGAGCAACAACATCAAGAGTGATCCAAGGGGAAAGTCATCTATATCACAAGATTATTGAGATTAAAATGATGGAATGGAAACAATAAAGTGTTGGAGGGGTGGTAACTGATAATAATTTCACCAAGGATTTATAGTTAGTCCAAAAAATAAAAGCCTCTTAAGTAACTGTTTAAAACCAACCAAGAACAGGGCTAACCATAGACTTCTTGGGAAAGTTTGTATTGAAGTAGCTTAATTGACAAACAATCCAGTAATCTGCATAATTACCTTCATAAAGTATGAAAAAACATAAGAGAAACAAAGTGTAACCTAAGATTAGATAAGGTACTTTTAAACCTGGTCTGCTTTCAGTCGGCACCAAGGGAAATCTTCAGAATCTGCCTTTTGAGAAAAGAAGCTAGAAATAGGGCAAACCATCACTTTTCTAGTCTAACTTTAATAAGAAAATAATGAAAATGAATTTCAAGAACAATGTTTCAAGAAAACAGTAGGACGAGGGAACGCCAGCATTCCTAACTGCTTAAACTGTATTGAATCATTCTTAAATAAAAAAAATTGGAGGAAAACATTGAGATAAAGCTTATCAGTCAGAAAAGGGTACTGGTAAACAGTAAATCCTAACTCTATAAATGTTTTTCTTTATCAGAGAATAGTGAACAATATGACATACATAGAAGGAAAAAAAATAACAAATAAAGGAGCACTTCACCATTGATATAGACCAGGATCCCAAGAAACAACTTGTTATTGATGTCAAACTAGTTATAGTCTTTAGGTCCAATGTTTCAGTTCAACAATCATCTTCACTTTTTAGCCTAACTATTCTATCACAAGCAGAGCTTCAAGAGCCACTGAACACTATTTACAATTAGAAATCTCAAGCTCAAGTATATTTCAAATTTTTTCAACCAACTCAACCAACAGTTTCTCGTCTTCTACAGAAGTATTTATAGAAGAATGAGGAGGTGAGATCTAATAAAAGATATCCCACGATAATTAATACAGTCTTAATGGATTATCGGCCTTTGAGGTGCTTGATGAAGAAGTTTACAGATGTTTTGTATGTATTAATTGTTTTACATTTAAGATTAAGTTCGGTGGGAGCTTTTATTGACTTTTAAGTTTTTGTTCTAGATGTAATAACTCTGCTGATATTTTTACATTAAATTCCATTAGCAGAATTAAATCTTTTGTTGCGCTGAGGCAAATATCTTGGTTTGATCAATAACTTCAGCCTCTATTTGAATGATTTGAGGCACAAGTGGCTTTGTGGTAGCTGGGAGGAATCAATTTGCCTCAGATGTGGCGGTGAAGGCCTTTCTGCCTGTAGATCTTTATGATTTTCTTTAATTCTAATTTAATTTGGAGGATTAGGCTTTCGATAATCAATCTTAGTCGTAATCCCCCAATTTTTTCTTTAATCTTCTGTTCTGCTGTGTTCTGTCTTCAACACTGATACTCTTTTAATTGTGATTTAATAACACTGTGTCTTGTTGATGTGCAGGCTGTGCAGGGCTCATATGGAATCAATGCCTGATGAAGCATTGACGAGACCTGGAAATTGAACCCATGGATGGTTTCCCTTTAATGAATCGAAGGCGTGAGAATCGTCACTCTCATCCTTTGGCTTTTTCTTCAATACAATGGAAAACCTTTAATCCCTGCAAAATACACAAATGTTATAAAATCCTGTATAGTGGGTAAACTGCTTCAGGGGTTGTGGGGAAAAAGCATGGCTGTTGGATGGCAACATCCAACAGTGAATATCAGCTAATAGAAGGTTAAAAGAAGAGGGGAGGAAGAATAAGTCGGAACCGTCGATCGCGTAATGATCAACAGTGGTGAATACGTGCTTAAAATCCTCTTGGTGGAAGGCGGAGGGCGATGAAACCGTGAGGGAAAGATCCGAGACCGTCCGATCTGGACATGTGGACGGTCCAGATCCAATCGGAGGATCGCAATCAGCAGGGGAAAAACAAATGTTAAAAATGCACCCAATGAAAAGATATGATGCGATCAAATGTGGACCATTGATCTGAGGGCCAGATCAATGGTGCGGAGTGAATCGGGAATCAGCAATAAGAGGTGGGCTGAGTAAATTAATTAGATGCACCTGATGTAAAACCCTAATGTGATTAGATGAGAACCATCGATTTGCATATCAGATCGATGGTGGGAGATGCATCGAGAGATCGCAATCGGTGGGGTAATGAACTTGGAGTGCGATAGAGTGATTCAGCACTCGCCGTTGATCTGAGGATCAGATCAATGGTGGGGAGTGAATCATAGGGATGTCAATCGGGGGGGGGGGCAAACAAATGTACCAAATGAAAATTTCAAAGCGATGATTTTGGGGCCGTCAATCTGCAGATCAGATCAAAGGTGGAGGATGGATCCAGGAAGGCCAATGCGATGGTGCGATCGGTCCACCGCAATCGGAGGTTTCAAAAGGGCACAATCGGAAGAAACCTTGAAAATGTTTCCGATGCGATGGGCAGGGAAAACGCGCTGACCGTTGATGTGTTTGAAGGATCAACAGTGGAAAATGGTTTAAAAATGATGAATGGGCGGAAGCCTTTGTAACATAGAAAAAATGGATTTTTCGTGAAATACAAAGGAAAAAAGCGTCGGGAAAGGCTTATTAATAAGGTTAAGCGCCCGATTGTGGGGCTAATCGGCATCGGAGTTTTCAATGTCTACACACAAAAGACTTGCATTTGTTCGTAAGTTCTGATGCGATAAGCGCTCTTATGGGTCAGTTCCTGGTTTGTTGGGTGTGAGAATGTGGGGGAAGTGGTTTAAGGTTAAGCCCAAAGGGGCTTAAGCCTTGATACAAAAATATGTGTATTTTTATGATTTTTCTGGTTTTCAAAGGGTCTTCAGGGTTTCGATAAGGCAAAGAAAGAGTCTTAAACCTTATGAAAGGGATTTTGATGGAGGGGAAAGGGGAAAAATATGAAAATGAAGGATTTTTATGGGGAATAAAGGGGTAAAAATGAGGTTAGTTTTGGAAGTGGAAGGAGGGGGAAAATGGCCTTTGGAGCAGTATTTCCTCAATGAAATCAACAGAATTTCAAAGTTTTTAATATGGAAACAGCAGTGAATATTTGGACAGAGGCATAAGGCCTTCAAAATTCTTCAAGAGATAAAAAAATTTAGCTATAAAACTTGTTTCTTGAAGGCTCCAAAAATGATTTAGCCAGCATTTGATATAACAAATTTTATAGTTGGCTAACAGTGGCTCCACTTGGGGATGGTGCCTTCTTGAAGGCATCAAGAACTTCAGACTTGCATTCTCTGGGAGGCTAATCAGTGCCTTATCCATTGGGTTGCCTTTATTTATTTGGATGATCTCCTTTTTCTCTGAAAACATATTAGCAGCCATAAAAACAATGGATCTTTCATCTACAAGCTTTCTACCTACCAATCCTACTGATCTAACATTTTTTCTTCTTTAGAGTGCACTTGGATTGACAAACTCTTTTCACAAAATTTTATTATTTTGAAAGTAGACAACTAATCTAATTCTACTCCTTATTTCTCCATGAACTCAGATTAAATTGTTGAGTCCATATGCTTCTCTACCTAATCTACCATCTGTTGAGATTAAACTGTCCAACAGATTTTATTCTCTAAATTCTAAAATAGAAATTTAAAAGCATTCAAGTCAGGATTAAACAGTCTAACTTGATGCTAATATATGGCATAAAAACCAAGCTTCACATAGATATTATTTTGCAGAAAATTAAAATCAAAATGAAAGGCTTAAGATCTGAAATTTCAAAGCATTTCCTTCATCTTTTTTCAGCTCTGTTTTTACCTTTGTTTGAGTTTTTCTTTCTTTGTCTGACTGGTTTAGATTTTGAGCTGATTAGAACCAGATTTACCTCTATTGTGACTCAGAAATTTTAACAGATTTGAGTCATTCATGTTTGGAAACTTAGGTTCAGATTTTGGGCATGTTTGAACCTTTGATTTCTAGCCTAATCTAACTACTGATAAGCCAAGATTAAACAATTTGGAAAATCAAATTCACTACCCTATCAGCAGTCAGTTTAAAACTAATTAGTCAAGATTAGGCAGTATGAATAATTAGGAGTGTGTGTTTTCAAGAGTGGCATTTAAGCTTGCACACTTTCAAATTTGTTTCTCTTTTTGGTATGGGGCTATACCTTTCTTGTTTTTACAATCCACCCTTTTTTCTTTCTTTCATTGTTTTTGTATTTTTCGTTTTCTTTTTCTTTTCTAACTTTGAATGCAATGGTGGATGAAATATTTATAATGGAAAAAAGATAAAAAGGCTTCAAAACATGACATGGATCAAGAGAAGTAATTCTTGAGCATCCTACCATTGACAGGACCCCCAAACAGTTCAGCTCCATTCAACTTTTGTAATAAAAATGCATTGTTACTAGCAGCTGAATGAATGAGATAAGGGCCAAGCCATAAGTTGTCAAATTTTCCATGCTTGCCCTTGTCTTCTCTCCTTGAGTCCCACTTTAAAACTTTGTCCCCAATTTTGAAATTTTTGGTCTTTGTTCTTCTGTCAAAAAGCTTTTTGATGCTGTTTTGCTTCTATAATGCTTTGTTATAAACTTTCTCTCTGGTTTGTTGAAGATGAATCGTTTGATTGATCCTTCTTAACATGCCATTATCTTCAGTTTGAAACTCTTGAATCAAATTCATAACTGGTACACCAAGTCTGGTTGGAAAAATTGCATGAGTGCCATACACAAGCTGGTAGGGTGACATACCAATAGATTTCTTCAAAGTTAACTTGTCAGCCCAAAGTGCATGCACAAGCTTTGTGTGCCAATACTTTTTGTTGTCCTCCAATAGTTTCTTGATTATGTTCGCTAAAATCTTATTTGAGGATTCTGCAAGTCCATTACATTGAGGGTAATAGGTCATGGAATTCCCCAATGTTATCTGATATCTGTGACAGAATTCAACCATATTCTTTGATCCAAATGTTGCTACATTATCAGTGATGATCTTGGTAGGACAGCCAAATCTAGAGAGAATATTATTCTCCATGAATTTTATAATAATAGAATCATTGGCCTGCCTGCAAGGGATGGCTTCTATCCATTTAGTGAAGTAGTCTATGGCAGTGAGAATCCATCTATGCTGAGCAGAATATGGTGGATGGATTTCACCTATGAAGTCAAGTCCCCAATGTTGAAAAGGGGCTTCAATAGTGATTGGATGCAGAGGCAAGGGTAGCAGCTTCCTTTTGCCTTCGAAAAGTTGGCACTTGTGGCAGGCTATGATCATTTTGTGCACATAATGAAAAAGGGTAGGCCAATAATAACCAACCCTCAAAATTTTTTTGGCTGTTGTCTTCCAGTATAAGTGGCCTCCACACTCCCCTTCATGGAACTCGTGCTTAACCTTCTCTGCATCATACTTAGGCAAACATTTAAGAAATATACCACTTGCATTTTTCGAATAAAGACATTTATCTATAATGCAATAGTTTACAGCTTTTAACTTTAGAGACCTTGCCTTTGTTTTTGTCAGACGAAGAGGTGTATTCAAATTAAGAAAAACGTATAGAATATCAGCATACCAAGAGTAATTCATGAAATGGTCTTCAACAATGGGAGTTGAGATTTCCTCTTGATCATCCAAAGCATTAATCATATTAGTATCAAGAACTTCAAAATTTGATTCAGCCATTAACCTAGCTAGGCCTTGGCCTTTGATCAGCTTAGTGGGTTTTATCTCTAAATCATATTCAAGGATAATAGAAATCCACTTACCTCTCTTACCATCTAGGTCCTGTGTTAGAATGTCTTTCACAACTGAATTTTGGACAAAGGAAATGACGTGTGAGTGAAGGATGTATACTCTGAAGTCTTTCAAAGCCTTAACCAAAGCAAAGGCTTGCTTTTCCATAATGTTATACTTCAAAGGAGCATCTCTCAAAGCCTTGCTAAAAAATGCAATAGGCTGCTCTTGTCCTTGTGGATTTTTCTGTAAAAGGACAGAAACTATGGTATGTTCTGATGCAAATGAAAAAATATAAAAATCTTTTGAAAAGTCAAGACTTATTATAACCAGTGTTTTGTTTAACGCTTGCTTCACCAGCTCAAAGGAATTCTTTTCTTCCAAGGTCCATTTTACCCCTTGCTCCTTCTTTAACATGTTTGTTATATTCCTAATGAGCTCAGCCAAGTTGGGGATGAATCTTCTCAAAAATTTAATCTTTCCAATGAAAGACTGCAACTCTTTGATGTTTCGAGGATGAGAGATTTGCAATATGGCCTCGATCCTCTTTGGATCTATCTTAATACCCTCTTCTAAAATAATGTGCCCAAGAAGTTTACCTTCTTAGAGACCAAATAGTGTCTTCTTAGGGTTTAAATATATTCCAAACTTTCTGCATTTCTTGAAAACTTTTCCTAAGTTTTCTAAGTGCTCTTCATCTATTTTTTAAAACACAGTGACGTCATCAAGGTATATAATGATGAAGTAGCCCAGTTCTTCCGAGAATGCTATGTCCATGGCTCGCTGAAAAGTTGCTCCAACATTCATTATACCAAAGGGCATTTTCACATACATGAAAGTGCCCCATGGTGTTGTAAAAGCTGTCTTTAATTGATCATTAGGGTGGATTAAGATCTGATTGTACCCTGACTAGCCATCAAGAAAAGAAATTCTTCTAGACCCTACTACCCTTTGTAAAATATGATCCATCTTAGGTAAAGGGTAGTTGTATTTTAATGATGCTTTGTTTAAGTCTCTAAAGTCTATACAAAGCCTAATATTTCCTGTTTTCTTCCTCACCGACACCAGATTAGACACCCACTTAGAATATCTAATAGGGACGATAATACCAACATTGTAAATTTTCATGATCTCCTTCTGAACCAAAGACAACTGAACATGGTTTGTTCTGCACAGTTTCTGTTTGAAGGGCTTTTGGCTTTCCTTGAGAGGAATTTTGTGCTGTATTATTTCAGTGTCATAGGATTTAAGATATTCGTAACTCCACACAAAAACATCAGAAATTTCTTTAAACAACTCTATGTATTTGAGTTTAATGTCAGCTGGTAAAGTTTTAGACAGTTTAATCATTTTCAGTTTTTTCTCATAGCCTATATCGCACTCTTCCACTTTAGTCTCTACAGGCTTCAGTTTTGGCTTCCTGGTCACATTGTTAAAATCAAACAACTCTTCTAATGGTTCCAGACCGCTTGGAAAACTTTCATCTTTAGAGTGCAGGGTTTCTAACTCCTCTGTTTCTAACTCTGCGTTCATCTCTTTTTCATTTTCAAGTTTTCTAGACAACAGGTTTACATTAGCAAGTTTAGGAGACCTTTCTTCTTCATCAAGAAAATTTTCTTCACTAGGGTAGTCGGTTTCATAATCTGAATCCGAACTTGGTAGTTCGAATTCGTTTCTGAACTGCATGAAGTCTTCTATTTTTTTGTCTCTGTCGAACACCTGCCAATATTTTTTGTTATCAGGAATGGTTGGTCTAAATTTTATCTGAGTTGTGTAGTATTTGGTTTCATATGGCGTTAAGCATGTTCTAGCTGCAAAGGCTAAATTGTGGGCCACAATATTTCTTTTTCTTGGGACAAAAATTAATTTGGACTCCTCGAAAGTTTTTAAAAGGTCCATGACATCGTTTCGGTAGGCCCTAAGTCTGGGATGAATTGTGTTATACTCCCCATTGACTTGCCTAATGACTAACTCTGAATCCCCATACACATTGATTCTTTTGGCTCCTAAATTCTTCAACACTCATAAGCCTAAGAGAAGGGATTCATATTCCGCTATGTTATTCGAACACTGGAAGTTTAATCTACAAGAAAGGTTTTCTATGTGGTTATTCTCAGTGTTACGAATCCAGACCCTTGCACCAGCATTGTTCCTAGTGCAAGATCCGTCAAAATACATACTCCACAGAGGACCATTTTCGGTTTCAACTGTTTGGTGGTTGTCCTTTCCAACTAAAGTGCTTTCGGATGTCTCTTGAATATCAATACTTAGTTGGGCTTGTTTTAATTCCTCAATTTTTCCAATATGTTCAGGAACAATCTCTTGACTGCTAAGGTTAAACAGCGATGTATGCATGATTTGTATCTCAAGACCTATGTTTGGTTTGTTATAGTTTAGAAGTTCAGCAAACTGTTTTGGTAGTTGTGTGTCATTCTCCTCCTCTCTATTTGCCATTAACTCTGTTAAATTTGCTTGTTCATCTAATATTTCTTGATTAAAAAGCATAAATGAATCAAGGTCTGTGTTTACAGAGTATAAAGGAGAGTTTTGCGGTCTGTCTTGACTAGTAACCATGTATTGCATATGGGACTCCCTGTAAAGTCTTCTCGTCTGATTAAAAACAGGGATGGTCGTGTAGGTCATGTCCATCTACATAGTCCCTTGTAACTTAGCCCCCCAAGATCTAGATAATAGCATTCCATACTTTGGGGGCACATCAGGCACAACAATGTCCATGACTAAGCATTTGGCTGGAATCTGTGCTATGTTAACATAGAGGTCTTTGATTAATCCTAAACATTTTACTCTACTTGAGTCAAAGGAGTAAAGATATTTATAAGGTCTGGTGATTTCTAGACCCAGGATCTCCATCACGGCTTTAGGCATTAAATTATGAGAAGCCCCGAAATCATGCATAGCGTTGTGCAAAATTTTGTCATGAACATTTAAACTCACATAAAAGGGAGGAACAGGTCCCTCTTGATATCTACCTTCAATATTTTTACTGAAAATAAGCTCTGGCTGGTCACCATTAAGATTGATTGTATTCTCATTTTCCTTTATACTTAAAGCCTTCAAATTTTGGGTCCTATATACATGCTGGGCAGCTAACTCAGTCAAGGGAATAGAGATTTTGATTTTGGAAATTTCCTGCTCCAGGCTAAAAGGAATTATATTCTTTGAAGTACTTGTCTCGGCCTTATTCACTGTCACTCTATCAGCAACATCAGCTTGCTTATTTTTTCTATTTACATTTGACAAAATTGTTTTAATAGGAGTACTAGCTGAAGTGTTAGTACTGCTAAGGTCTGCACTCTATTTTGTAATGTTTTGAGTGCCTTTCTCTCTACCTTTGTCATAATTTACAGCTACTTTTTTGTCCTTCTGTTTGACAACTTTAAGCTTGGTTGCAGTGTTGTTTTGTGAAGATTTGTTAGAGGTTTTGGTGTTGGGAGTTTGTTGACTGGTTTTTCTTGTAAGGTCATATTCTCTTTGAGACTCTATGATGACATTTTCCATGTCTTGATAATAAGTTTCATCATCACCTCTTTTTTCATCATAAGGTGTGTATAGACCTTGTTTTCTATCATAATGAATCCCAGAGTCATCATTATCTACCCTCAGCATGTTGATATCATTTTCCTCTGTTATTTCATCTATTTCCTCAACCTCACTTACATAGTTTTGATGAAAGGGAGGAGTGATCTGTTGATCATCTTCCCTAGGTCTGTTTGGAGGTTGGTTCCTTCTAAAATTCTGATTTTGGTTATGGTTTCTGTTTTGAGGAGCATTTTGGTTTTGGCTTGCTTCTGCTCTCTTAATTATGCTCATCTCTTTCATCATCCCCTCCATCATTTTCTCCATCTTTGAGCTGGAAGTAGAAGGTGTGGATTCCTCTCTAAAAGATACTCTCTTCTCATTTTTCATTCTTGCTCTCTTCTCCATCAATTTGACTTCCACAGCAAGAGCATCTTTTTTCATCTCTTGAAGAGTTGCAAGATCTCTCTCTCTCAGCTGATAGGCCATCTCGGGGTCAAGCCCCTCAGGAAAATTGTTTAATGTTGAGCCTTGTGGAGGTTTTAGATCTAAGGAAAGTGCATTGTACACACTATTAAATCTAGTGCAGTAAGCTTGCACACTTTCCCCAGTGTTTCTATGGAGGTTCTTGTAATCAGAAAGGACTTGGAGAGGATTTTTCTTCACTTCCCATTTATTTAAGAAATTATGATGGAAGGCTTGGAGATCATTGATACTATGGGGGTTGAAGCCTTTAAACCATTTTCTTGCTTCTGCCCCCAGACTTTGATCAAATAGTCTAATTTTTAAAGAATCATCATCAATTTCATTTCTGTCAAAGTAGTCATTCATCTTATCCACATGTTGTGATGTAGTAGTAGCATTACTAGCATCATATAATGGAATTTTGGACTGATAGTCCTGTGAAATATTGACTAATGGTACAAGAAGGACTAAGGGAGCATACCATGCTGCCATGATATGTGGTGGAGGTGGATTCACAAGAGGTGGATTAACAAAAGGTAAAGCGGGCTGAAGTGGAGTGGTTTGGACAGTGGATGTAGGATGAGCCGATGTGTATGAAACAACAATAGATTGATGAGATGATCTTGGATGAGAGATACCTAAGTTGTGAAGGAAATGTAAATTGGGAGGTGTTGTTTCTCTTCTACCAGGATGTTCACTTGTTTTAGGAGATGAAAGTGAAGCCTCAGAATATAACTGATCTAAATCATCAAGAGACCTAGCTCTAAAGGGATTTACTAAGTCAACTTGTGATTGTTGTAGAGCTGAAAGATTTTCAAGAACTGAACTAGCTCTCAAGGGTGATATGAAAACAGTTGATAATTTTATCTTAGGATACTTCCTAAGGATACTTTCTGGGTTATCAACTATCTCAGGTAGATCTGGGTTAGGGTAGGCTCTAGTATGAATCTTTCTAGGAGCCACTATGCTGTGTTTTTCAAACTCAAATAAATAAGAAAAGTTCAACCAGGTATGATAGTCTTTAACAGGTCAACTAATCTATTTACACAAATTTAAATCCTGCAGTCCTCTAACTAAGTTTGAATGATATTACAATGATAAGGGTTCTTCCCAGTGGAGTCTTAAGTTTTGTTCAGGATTGTGGAGTCGCCAAGTGGAAGTTTTAGCTCCTAAGGAGGTAAAAGGTTTTATGGTCCACCACCATGTTTATTGGATACCAATCTGAAATATTTTTGGGTTTTTTGAGTTATTTTTTAGTCGTATTGGTTGTTAAGAGTGTCCTAAATCTGTTTCAAAAATTAGCTACGGTTATGAGACAAAGACAGTTTACTCTTATGGCTAAGCCACCTGATCTTTCAAGGTTAGAAAAACTCTTATGAGAATCCTAGGTTTTGCCTAGTTTGTCACTGATTCAAACAAGTTTCATCATGATTACCATTTCTTGGTAGTGTTTGAAAAAGTTTCTTTTAGTTGAAAATTCCACTCAGTTCCCCAGCGGAGTTGCCAAAAATGTTGGTTGTTGGTGGCTCAGCTAGCCAATATGCCAAATGTTCAGTAAGTAAAGGGGTTTCTGAGATATTTAAAGTTTTCAACAAGAAAAATAACCTAAGGAGTCCTTAGCGGAGTCGCCAAAAATGTTAGGTATCTATAATTAGCAAGATTGGAAAAATCCAATCACAGAAACAACATTATTTCAACCACTTTGGGATTCTAGGATCTAGCCCTCCTGAATCCAGAGAGGGATCTCTCCAATAAGTGCAAAGGTGGATTTGTCTTTGAAGTTTTGTGTAATGATATTAGGCTAGTTATGAAGGCCGATGGTTTTGTTTTGTTTTGGATGGTTGAGCATGATTATTGTTTGAGGAGAAAGCTCTAAGTGCAAAAAGTTTCAAAGGTGAGAAGTTACAAGAAAATAGAACATCTTTGGCTAAAAATATAGATATAATGCTGGTTTTTATTCCATTGGGCTATGGAGTCATATCAGGGCTTTAATTGAGCAACAACATCAAAAGTGATCCAAGGGGCAAGTCATCTATATCACAAGATTATTGAGATTAAAATGATGGAATGGAAACAATAAAGTGTTGGAGGGTTGGAAAATGATAATAATTTCACCAAGGATTTATAGCTAGTCCAAACAAGAAAAGCCTCTTAAGTAACTGTTTAAAACCAACTGAGAACAGGGCTAACCATAGACTTCATGGGCAATTTTTTATTGAAGTAGCTTAATTGACAAACAATCCAGTAATATGCATAATTACCTTCAGAAAGTATGAAAAAACATAAGAGAAACAAAGTGTAACCTAAGATCAGATAAGCTACTTTTAAACCTGGTCTGCTTTTAGTCAGCACCAAGGGAAACCTTCAGAATCTGCCTTTGGAGAAAAGAAGCTAGAAACAGGGCAAACCATCACTTTTCTAGTCTAACTTTAATAAGAAAATAATGAAAATAAATTTCAAGAACAATGTTTAAAGAAAATAGTAGGACGAGGGAACGCCATCATTCCTAATTGCTTAAACTGTATTGAATCATTCTTAAATAAACAAATTGGAGGAAAACATTGAGATAAATCTTATCAGTCAGAGAAGGGTACTGGTAAACAGTAAATCTGAACTCTATAAATGTTGTTATTTATCAGAGAATAGTGAACAATACGACATACATAGAAGGAAAAAAACAATAACAAAGAAAGGAGCACTTCACCAGTGATATAGACCAGGATCCCAAGAAACATCTTGTTATTGATGTCAAACCAGTTACAGTCTTTAGGTCAAATGTTTCAGTTCAGCAATCATCTTCACTTTTTAGCCTAACTATTCTATCAAAAGCAGAGATTCAAGAGCCAGTGAACACTATTTACAAGTAGAAATCTCAAGCTCAAGTATATTTCAAAGTTCTGCAACCAACTCAACCAAAATTTTCTTGTCTTCTACAGAAGTATTTATAGAAGAATGAGGAGGTGAGATCTAATAAAAGATATCCCAAGATAATTAATACAGTCTTAATGGCTTCTCGGCCTTTGAGGGGCTCGATGAATAATTTTACAGATGTTCTGTCTGTATTAATTGTTTTACATTTAAGATTAAGCTCGGTGGGAGCTTTTGTTGACTTTTAAGTTTCTGTTCCGGATGTAATAACTCTGCTGATATTTTTACATTAAATTCTGTTAGCAGAATTAAATCTTTGGCTGTGCTGAGGAAAATATCTTCATTTGATCAATAAATTCAGCCTCTGTTTGAATGCTTTGAGGCACAGATGGCTTTGTGGTAGCTGGGAGGAATCAATTTGCCTCAGATGTGGCGGTGGAGGCATTTTTTCCTATAGATCTTTATGATTTTCTTTAATTTTGATTTAATTTTGAGGATTAGGATTTTGATAATCAATCTTAGGTGTAATCCCCCAAATTTGTCTTTAATATTCTATGATGATGTGTTCTGTCTTCAACACTGATACTCTTTTAATTGTGATTTAATAACATTATGTCTTGTTGACGTGCAGGCCGTGTAGGGCTTGTATGGCATCAATGCCTCATGAAGCATTGACGAGACATGGAAATTGAACCCATGGATGGTTTCCCTTTAATGAATCGAAGGCGTGATAATCGTCACTCTCAGCCTTCGGATTTTTCTTCAATATAATGGAAAACCTTTAATCCCTGCAACATACACAAATATTATAAAATCCTACGTAGTGGGTAAACTTCTTTAGAGGTTATGCGAAAAAAGTGTGGCCGTTGGATGGAAACATCCAATGGTGGAGATCAGCTAATAGAAGGTTAAAAGAAGAGCAGAGGAAGAATAATTTAGAACCGTCAATCACACAATGATCAACGGTGGTGAATACGTGCTTAAAATGCTCTTGGTGGAAGGCGGAGGGTGATGAAACCATGAGGGAAATATCCGGGACCGTCTGATCTGGACACGTGGATGGTCTAGATCCAATCGAAGGATCGCAATCGGTAGGGGAAAAAAAATGTTAAAAATGCACCCGATGAAAAGATCCAATGCGATGAAATGTGGAGCGTTGATCTATGGGCCAGATCAATAGTGGGGAGTGAATTGGGAATCGGCGATAGGAGGTGGGATGAGTAAAGTAATTAGATGCACCCGATGTAAAACCCCGATGCGATTAGATGAAAACCGTCGATCTGCATACCAGATCAACAGTGGGAGATGCGTCGGGAGATCACAATTAGCGGGGTAATGAACTTGGAGTGTGACGGAGTGATTGAGCGTTGGCCATTGATCTGAGGATCATATCAATGGTGGGGAGTGAATTGGAGGGATGTCAATCGGGGGGGGACAAACAAATGTACCGAATGAAAATTGTGATGCGATGATTTTGGAGCCGTCGATTTGTAGATCAGATCGATGGTGGAGGATGGATCAGGGAAGGCCGATGCGATAGTGCGATCAGGCCATCACAATCGGAGGTTTCAAAAGGGCGCAATCAGAAGAAACCTTGAAAATGTTTTTGATGCAATGGGCAGGTAAAACGTGCTGACCGTTGATGTGTTTGAAGGATCAACGGTGGAAAATGGTTTAAAAATGATGAATGGGTGGAAGCCTTTGTAACATAGAAAAAATGGATTTTTCGTGAAATACAAAGGAAAAAAGCGTCGAGAAAGGCTTATTAATAAGGTTAAGCGCCCGATTGCGGGGCTAATCGGCATCAGAATTTTCAATGTCTACACACAAAAGACTTGTGTTTGTTCAGAAGTTCCGATGCGATAAGCGCTCTTATGGGTCAACGTCTGGTTTTTTGGGCGTGAGCATGTGGGGGAAGTGGTTTAAGGTTAAGCCCAAAGGGGCTTAAGCCTTTATACAAAAATATGTGTATTTTTATGATTTTTCTGGTTTTCAAAGGGTTTTGAGGGTTTCGATAAGGCAAAGAAAGAGTCTTAAACCTTATGAAAGGGGTTTTGATGGAGGGGAAAGGGGAAAAATATGAAAATGAAGGATTTTTGTGGGGAATAAAGGGGTAAAAATGAGGTTAGTTTTTGAAGTGGAAGGAGGGGGAAAATGGCCTTTGGAGCAGTATTTCCTCAATGAAATCAGCAGAATTTCAGAGTTTTTAAGATGGAAATAGCAGTGAAGATTTGGATAGAGGCATGAGGCCTTCAAAAGTATTCAAGAGATAACATTTTTTAGCAATAAAACTTGTTTCTCGAAGGCTCCAAAAATTATTTAGCCAGCATTTTATATAACAAATTTTATAGCTGGCTAGCACCTTGATCTCCACACATGATAGCCTGGGGACTTTCTTGCAAAGATACAAGCATCCCTCTATTTGGAGAAAGAGCTCCTCCTTCCTCTGCATGAGGTTCTAGATAAACTCCACATCAAACAATGTTTTTTCCCTCAATCTCTGCAACATGAGTGGGCAACCTCCCAATGATTGGATCCTATTTTGAAAAAGAGATCTCCATGCTTTCTTGCTCAAGGATGTGAGAATAAAATCTTTCTTCCGGCAAAGTATGGTGTAAGTTTTCATGCAAGGGGTTTGCTTGATTTTTCTTGTTTACTTTCACCATGTGTGTCTCATGAATCTTTTTTTCAAATCTTTCCACTAATGCCTTAGTGAAATTTGCATAAGATGCAATGTTTATATTTCTCAAAGAAAAAGATTCAAAGATCCACCAGGCATAAGCCTTACCTCTCAAATGCAGCACTGCAAATTTGATAGCTTAATCCTTCGACATTTGGTGCTGCTGTAAGAAGGTATCTAACTCCTTGACCCAAGCTTTGGCTGAACATACAGGTGATCCTTCAAAGGTAGATAGATGAAATCTATCCCACTGCTTTCTTCCTTTCACCTTCATCTTGAAAAACTCTGAAAAACTGAGATGATCTCAGAATTTTTGAGTTTGAGACTACTCTCTCAAGAAATCACTAAGGGTTCCCCTCCTAGCAACCTCTTCCTCTCTTCCCATCTCTCTTCTGGCAATCCTGGGCATGTGACTGCATTGAGCATTAGGATGTGTAGCTGCATGCTCACACTCCTTAAATCTAGAATTTTCTTTAGATTCAAACCCTCTTGGAGATTCTTCATACATATCCCTCTGGATCTTCTTGAAATACTCATGAATTTTATGTACAGATTTAGTAATAAGCTTTTTAATCTTATCCCCTTTCTCTTCTCCAACAGATGGAGTCTTTTTCCTACTCATTTCTTTGTCTCCTTCTCGATGAGAATAGGAAGTGTAGGGTTCTTCCTCTTTTTTCTGCTTATCCTCCTTGAGGAGGTTCTTCAAGGATATGAAATATGATGAGATAAAACTCATATTCTTCAATCTTCTGATATCTTGGGCTTAGACTCATAGGCTGAGCCAAGACTATGCTTCGATACCACTGTAATATTCCAAATTTGGAACAGCTAGCAAGGCATGACTAGAAAACACATTTTCTAGTAATGCTTGCTACAGGAATTGAAAATAGGACCTAGACCCCTTATAAAAAAATTTCTAAGTGCTGAATCCAAGAGGAGGCTCCAAATAAATCCTTCTAGAGTGGTTAAACAGATCTCCCACTACTAGATGTCCTCAAAAAGTAGTCGATGAGGGACTGCAACAAATGTAAGCACATATAATGGAATGACAACGTTATTCTATAGCTATGAAGACATGAAGATATGTATAGCTAAAAAATATATGATATAACAACAAATGTATACAATGTGTGGAGGAATTAATCACTCCAACTAGGCAATGGAAGCCTCAATGAAACATATACAAGAAAATGCAAGAGCACTGCTACATGTGAAAAGCCTTGGCTAAAATAACATAGTTTATACAAGGAACTGCAACAAAATACATGATAATAGAATGATATATCAATATCAGCTCGAATAAATGAGGGGGAGCAAGCTCTCAACCCCTGAAAACAATAATACATCAATTCGGGGAAGGATTGGATAAAATATACAAAATGGCAAAAATGCCGAAGTTGCTGGGTAGCAACTGCAACTCTGAAATACTAGAGATGGCTGAAGATGATGTGCAATATGAAATAACCTCTTCCAATAGATATATTCAGTGCAAGTCTGATCCCGACACTAAATATCTCCTCCTCCAAAATGGTGGTGCAACCCCTCACTGCAAGTGTGCACTGAAATAACGCAGTATGGAGAATGGACTGTGATTTCTATGATGGGAGATGCTTGGCCTTGATGCAAAATATGCAATACAACTCGGAAAACTCCTTCACTGACCTCCCGGAGGAATAGGAACTCCCTCCTCTGAAATATAAGCCAAGGAAAGGTGTTGTGGAACCCTCCACTACATCACCCAGCAACACTACGTTATACTTCAGCAGAAATAACACAGTGACTGATGGAAGTGGCTTTGGCCTTGAGCCAAGATGTGAAGAAATGAAGTGCAATACTTCAAGAGGCCTCTCAAGAAAGAGAGGAAATCCTAAATAGGAATCCCTCGCGCTAAGCAGCATTACAACTTAGCTTAACAGTCGAGACTGCAAATATGTCTAAGCAGACAAATGATCAAATGCTCCAAGATGTCTCACTATGGCTGCCTCTTCCTCCTTTTATGCAAGTGCATGCCTCTTTGCCCTGGACCCACACATTAGGGTTTCTTCCACAAATAATATTCCCCCCTCTTTAAGTGCGTTGTCTTCTCATGCAAGCTACACCTCTTAGGCAGCGTTGTTGACTTGGTCAAACTTGACCTTGTCCTCATGCATTGGCCCCTTTTCACACTGGAAGGTGCAAAATTAAGCTGCTCCATTGATCCTTTTCACACTATGAAGGATCTTATTCCTACTCATGGGCCTTTTACCCATTTTATTCACCTCCTAGATGAAATAAGAAAAAAATAATATTCCAATTTTTTGCATGCAAATTTTGGAATATTACATAATCACAAGATATTTTTAATGTCTATGCGATTATCCTTTCGATCTACCTCATCACTACAATACTATTGTTTGTAGCTATCAATGGGTATGCGACCCTATCTAGCCCCAAACAAGGATATGTTTTCTTCTCTCCAGGGCAATCCAATGAGGAAATAGATATCCTCGAGCTCAATTTCAAGCCGATGGTCACTAATGATAAAGCAATGTTCTTGAACTTCCCATGTATTTACTAACCATTTCATCAGCTCTACTTGTGCTTTGATACCTTGGATCGCCCAGAAATTATATAAACCACAATTTTTTAGCACACACATAATTGCATGATCATTCATAGTTTCATTTTCTATAGCCTCATGCTCACGTTCTCTCCACTCTAGCATGGTGGAATAGCTTGTAAATAAACACATTTGAAAGTTAGAAACCATTCAAGTGTAAAAATTTAATCATTTTTAAGAGAATTTGTGAAATTTGAAATTCTCACGGTGCCTCCGTAGTTTTTGTGAGGAGACAGTGCAGACGTACCCATGGGCTCTACACAAAAACCATGGTATCCCAATAGTTTTATTTTTAGAAAATTATCAGGGTCTGCAGGTAGCGCGTGCATGACCTGCAGATCCCCGAGAGATCATTTTTAAACATAAATTCCTCCCAAAAAATGAAATTAAAGCTAAAAAGGAGAAATGAAACTGATATAAATGAAGAGTAAGATTATGTGGATTACCTGGATCTAAAGATTCACTGAATGGATGGACCGTTCTCCAGATATTAGCTCCGGAACGTTTTTGCCAAAACCTCTGAATTCGCCGCTCTGAAGACAAAAGGTGAAAATGATTTTGTTTAACACCTTTTTATAGTTTTTGAATGAATAAAATAGTTTATTTTATTTATTTTTCACTTTAAAAGGTTATTTTTCAATATTCTTATTTCTTCGAAACAGGTAGGTGTAATCTTTTGATTTTTTGTGCAGGATACAGGATTTTCGATGAAAGGAATTATTTTTATGCTGAGTATAATTTTATCTTTTTTTTGGGCCCTTGAAAGTTATGAAAAATCGAAACCCTATAGTTATCTTTTAAGCCCTTTTTAGACTCTCTAAATATGAAATTATTTCTGAGTACTTGACTATTCGAACTCATTAAAGGAAATGAACAGTTTTCCCTTTAGTATAAGTTTACCCCTTTTCCAGACTGAAATGGATTATTTATGAAAAAGGTATACGTTAACTAATAATCGTCAATAAATTTCTCTCCTGCATTATTTTATCCTTTTTTAGGCTTGAGAGACTAAATTTACGAAAAAGTACAACCACAGAGGTTACTTATGTTTTTCTTTTGACTCCCTAAAACTGAAAAACGTCGAGTTTCTTCTATACTGGACTCGTTAAAACTTAATAGTAAAGGACCTGTCGATTACAAATAGGACCGAACCACTCCTTATTAGGGTTTTATTTTAATACTAATATGGACTCATCCAAAGGATGAGCTTACACAAACAAGCAAATGTTATCCTCCTCAAGCTTGTCAAAAATAAAGAGGTACTTACCAGTAATGGTGGGGGAAAAAGAGAGAAAAAGAATCCAGTTGTCACCATTGTTTAAAAAACAATATGTCACTCTTGAACACGACACTTTTTCACACTTGTACATGGGTTGGAAAATACTTTGTCTAGCAGTTAATCAAACCACATTGAAAGTCTTCAGCCGATTTTTGTTTATTAGCTTTAGGTCAATTGTTACCAAACCATCTACAGTGTTGTTATGTGTTCAAGAGAAATTTCAAATACACCATTCATTGAAAACATTTGTCTCCATTCGCGTGGACCATCCCTGAGTCAATCCTTGCAAATATTTCTTCAAAACCTGATCTAATGGTTTTGCAGTATTCCAAATTAGCCATGAGCTAGTTGGAATATTAAATTTTTCTTTTGCTTTCCATTTAATGAATAAGAGGATAATGGAGGTCCATAAATATCCTTAATAATGAATAAATAAATGCCAATGTGAAAAGAAGACATCTTGGCAGCTTAATTGAGCACCCTTAGGTGTGAAAAGGGGCTAGAACAACCTTACTGGGTCAACTTTGACCAAATCAACATCGTTGTCATGGAATAGTGGCATTCAATGAGAGACAACACAGTTTTAGATGGAGACTCTTTGCATGGAAGTAGTGTCATTAATGAATGGGGCTTAGGGTTTGGAAGCTCATTTCTTATAAAATGAAGAGGATGGAATCCATATTCATTATGTATTGGTATATTATATTTCTTAATATATGGTTTGTTTAGACATATAGCTTTCTCTGGCTGTTTAGCTGAGATTGCAAGTGTTGTTTAGCACTGGGTGTTTTGATCGGGAATCCCACCTCTTCCATTGAGAAGCTCTTGGAGGAGTCTTGCACTTCACTTCCACTATCAGGCATTTGGCCAAAGCTTCATCATACATCTATAGCACAGATCCTGTTGAGGGTTGTGTTGTTTTGCACGTTGCAGCAGTGGAGATGATATTTGGGTCATTTCAGTACTTAGTTTCAGTGGAGAAGGGTTCCTTTCCATTTGGAGGATATTAAGGAGGGCCCTTGTGCATATTTTAGATCTTTGCATCAGGCAACATATTTACTTGCCCATAGAACATATTTTATTTCCAAATCTGCATTATTTTGAGGGAGGAGTTGTAGTGTGCTTTTGGCACACCATTTGGAGAGGAGGTTTGCTAGTGAATGGGATCTTCCTTTAATCTACGAGATATATTGGAGGAGGCTGCATTATTTCTTATGTCAAATCAGCCACACTTTTCATATCTATATGTTGCAGTGGATCTTCAGCCCTAGGGCTTGTATTCCCATATTGTACATGGTGTTTTGTTGAAAACCCTTGAGGGGTTCTTCATTGGAGGTTGTATAGTGCCTAGATCTGTAATAGATATATCTTTTGAGGCATATATCAGTCCATGTTGTTTTGTATCTTCATTTTCTATAGCCATGCCTTTTAAACAACGTTGTAGCAGTCTTTCATCATTTTGATATATAGTAGTAGCACCTATTTTGAGGGTGTTGTCCATTGGAGGCTTGTTCTATCTTATTGTACATATTATGGCCCATTTATTATGAATATGTTTCTACTATTATTATGATTAGAAGTTCTCCATATTGGTCTCTTGCTTTTATATGATGTTTAACACTATTGTTCCAAAAATTTGCGCTATATTCCTACTTTTCCCATTTGGGAATATTACGGTGGTATCAGAGCATAATATTGGCTCAACCTATGTACTTCAGCCATTATGTCATCTAAGGAGGCTTCTCATATAAAGGAGAAGACCTACAAAAGAATGAAGGAAAAACGTCATTATTAGGAGGGAAGGAGTTCTCAAAACTTCTTCTTCAAACTATGCAAGGCAATAACAAAGATATCAAAGAAATGAGAATGGAGAGATGTAGAGATTCTCCAAGAGGGCTTGTACATAAAGAAAGCTCCAAATTTTCACATTATGGGTGTGAGCATTCAGCTACACCATCAGACCTACAATGCTCTACCATGCCTACGTTCATAGCAAGAGAGATGGAGGAAGGAGATGTACCAAAGGAGGAGACTCTTGGTGACTATATTCAAGAGTATGAATCTCAATCTTAGAGGTTCAAAGATCATCTAAAATTCCAAGGGTTTTTTAAGATCAAGGAGAATAGAAGACCTAGAAATCACAATAGAAGCAAGTGGTGCAAGCAGCATGATTTGGGTAGATTCTTTCTATCTACTTTTGATGGGTCACCTAAATGTACAACAAGGGCTTGGGTGAAGGAGCAAGACACCTATTCGTAGTAGCACCAAGTTTTAGAGGATGAATCCCTTAGAGTAGCAGTGTTGCATCTTGAAGGTAAGGCTTATGCTTGGTGGTTTTATGAAACTTCTTCCTTGAATCATGTAAATGTATCTACTTATGAAAATTTCACTAGGAGGTTAGTGAAAATATTTGATGCAAAACATTCTGAAGCATCCTTGGTTGAGCTAGCCAAGCCTAAACAAGAAAAACATTTGCATGAGTTGGAAGGATCTATAGACCCAACTCCATTCCAGAATGCTATTGAGGGGGTTAAAAACTTGTAGAATACCTTGCTAGAGGAAAGATCTCCACTTCAGAAAGAGCTCTCTTCTCACAAGGAAGACATGGAGATCTCTTTTTCAAAAGAGGAACTAAACAAAGAGCCTCTTAATGATGATGAGGAAACCTCCATTCATGGTGAAGGGGAAGATAAGGTAAGAGGTAACAATGCTGTCAAATTAGGAGTAGTTCTAGTACCTCATGGAGAGGAAGATGGAGCAATTTCTCCAATGAGAGGAATTCTTGTATCCTTGCAAGAAATTCAAAATAATCTCACATGTGAAGATCAAGTAACATTCCATGAGTAGCATGTGCCATCATTGATAGATTGTGAGACCTTGAAGATGAAAGAAGAGGATAGGGAGGAGGAACAACATCATATTATTAGGATCACACACCCCTATCTATTTCATAAGGTTGATGCAGTGAAGAAGCAGAATGATTTGTGCAGTGAGAGAAAGGACAAAGTAGTTCACTCATATATGTAGTCTACTCTTGATATTGATGTCTCATTACATGGAGGCATTCCACCTAGGAGACCACTAGATCAAGAGATGATGGGAGATTTTTCACATCTAGTTGCAACACTCATTGATCCCATAAGAGGGAGAGCATTGGGATGTCATGGTACATCATAGGGAGTCTTGGGTAGAATCAAGGAGGAGGGAGACATCCTCACAAAATCATCATTACCCATTCTAATTTCATATTCTGCGCTGTGGGAGGAGCAACATGGGAAGGATAGCAGCCTTCCAACATGTACCTTTGGCATGGGAGATGTCAAAGAGAAGGGCAGCCATATGACATATGTTCTTTGTGATAGATCATCAGTTTTGTCACTATGGAGGATAGATCCATATTGGAAATCCCAACTATTGGTGGATTATTCGAAGGATCGTTTTACATGCATGATACTTGATGACCAGCTACATGAAGAGGGCTATTCAGTCCAAGATGAGTTCATTTATTGTCATGGTAGGATCTTCTTATCTAGAGCTTCCAAGCTCAAGGAGAAGTTGCTACAAAGAGCTCATGAAGAATTGCTCTTCAGCCATGCTTATTCCATGAGAGCCTACAACACCATCATGGAGGGTTATACTTGGGAAGCCTTTGAAGAGGAACTATATCAGCATTTGAAAATATTCATGGACCATGTCGAGATGGGAGAGATAAATAGCTCAATGAATGAATTGTCACAACCACCTCTTTCCTCTTTTGGAATGAGAGGGGATCTATCTATGGACAACTCCATTTGTATGAGCATAAATTTTGGTAAGAAAAATGCTTATGTATATAATGTCTCATTTGATGATTATTTACATTCCTTTACCATGGATATGTAGGCCATTGCTCCAAGGAGGAGCATTCTTCCATATAAACTTCATGGAACATGGCCACTCCCTTGAAGGGTATAGGGAGATGATTTACCACTCTAGGTGCACTCAAAACGCACCAAACATTACTCACCATTCCAGCCATTGTGAGAAAACTTGGAAAAAAATTAAGTGGTGGGGAAACAACTTACCATATCATTATCTAATGTAGTCAAGAGATATACTGTGCTAGTTCCACATGTGGGACTATGACCCACCTCCATTTTTTCATATTTTTGTTTATATGTACTTGGTTTTGATCCCATACATTGATGATGTACTTATTATTTTTATGGCAATGATTGGAGGGAGGATGTGAGGAATGGAAGTGCCCTTTGGGAGAGAGATTATCCATGTCCATTATGCTACATGTTTCAGGGAGGAAATTTGGAAAACCATGATTGTTTCATTGGATCTATTTCTTCCTTATGGGATGAGTCATTTGCATCTCACGATAACTTGGGAGGAGTATGTCACGGAGTGATGGATTGAGAGACTCTTAGCTTATGATGGAAGCTTATCACATGAAGGTGTCACCAATGATGGACGAGAATAGTTTCAACACTCACCTTGTCATCTTCTTGAGGAAAAGCAACATTTGGGAGGGGAGGACTGTAATATTCCCAATAAGCCATGAGCTAGTTGGAATATGAAATTTTGCTTTTGCTTTTTGTTTAATGAATAATAGGATAATGGAGGTCTATAAATCTCCTTAATAATTAATAAATCAATTTCAATGTGAAAAGAATACATCTTGGCAGCTTAATTGAGCACCCTTAGGTGTGAAAGGGGGCTAGAACATCTTGACTCTGTCAACTTTGACCAAATCAACAATATTGTCATGGAGTAGTGGCATTCAATGAGAGACAACACAATTTTAGATGGAGACTCTTCATGGAAGTAGTGTCATTAATGAATGGGGATTAGGGTTTGGAAGCTCATTTCTTATAAAAGGAAGAGGATGGCAGCCATATTCGTTATGTATTCGTATATGATGTTTCTGAATATATGGTTCGTTTAGACATATAGTTTTATTTGCATGTTTAGCTGAGATTGCAAGAGCTCTTTAGCACTGGGTGTTCCTGATCGGGAATCCCACCTCTTCCATTGAGAAGCTCTTGGAGGAGTCTTGTACTTCACTTCCACTATCAAGAATTTGGGCAAAGCTTCATCTTACATCTACAATGCAAATCCTATTGAGGATTGAGACTTGTTTTGCAGGTTGCAGTAGTGGAGACCATCTTTGGGTCACTTTAGTACTTAGTTTCAGTGGAGAAGGGTTCCTTTCCATTGGGAGGATAGTAAGGAAGGTCCTTGTGCATAATTTCAGATCTTGGCGTTAGGCCACATATTTACTTGCCCCTACAGTGCAGTTTATTTCCATATCTGCGTTCTTTTGAGGGAGGAGTTGCAGGGTGGTTTTGGCACACCATTTGGAGAGGAGGTTTGGTAGTGAAGGGGATCTTCCTTTAATCTAGGATATCTATTGGAGGAGGCTGCATTATTTCTTATATCAAATCATCCACACTTTCCAGATCTATATGTTGCAGTGGATCTTCAGCGCTAGGCCTTAGAGTCCCATCTTGTACATGGTATTTTGCTGAAAACCCTTGAGGGGTTCTTCATTGGAGGTTTTATAGTTCCTAGATTTGTAATAGACATATATTTTGAGGAATATATTAGCCCATGTTATTTTGTATCTTCATTTTTTGTAGCAGTTCCTTTTAAACAACGTTGTAGCAGTCTTTCGACATTTTGATATATAGTAGCAACACCTCTTTTGAGGGTTTTGTCCATTGGAGACTTGTTCTATCTTATTGTACAACTTATGGTCCATTTATTATGCATATTTTTCTGCTATTATTATGATTATAAGGTCTCCATATTGTTCTCTTGATTTTATATGATGTTTAACACTATTGTTCCAACAATTTTCATTATATCCCTACTTTTCCAATTTGGGAATATTACAGGTTTCATGTCGTGGGATTTCCTGCGATGGGTCACTTTAAATCGACGATAGATCATCATATAGAAAGTTGATCAAGAATCATATTACTACCTTGGGATCTGCATGTCCTAATGGCAGGGGTCTTGCCTTCAATGACATGTGGCATCATTGACCTTCGATCAAATTTTTCCATGAAGTGTTCGACTAGAAATCATTCATTCACACTTCATGGATTGTACTCAGTAATTTGAGAGCCATTTTCATTATTGGTGGTTTCTCTCACACTTGTTAATAATTCACATCATTGAGAAGTAATCAAGTGGTTTCTACCATGTTCGACTTCAACACAATCAATCACATGGATAGAATCGTACTAGTTCGAGAAGCGGAAATCAAGACCCTGGATCTAGTTTCCACCATCTAGGCTGCAAGGATTTTTATTATTCATGATGCAGTAGACTACTTATGACAGATGGTTACGCCCATACTGTGTCTACTTTTTATGTAATATTAAAATCATATCTATACCAGAACATTTAGTTAGTTTTTATCTGAGTATGGGAATGCCTAGCTCAGTGATGATATATATATATATATATATATATATATATATATATATATATATATTCTTTCATTGAATTTTTTTACAGGTTTTTGACTGGTGTGTCCACAATCCAATCCTTGGAATGATAAAGCACTTCACTCTTCAAAACAGCCTCAAACTTCACACTTTAGGGGGAAATATATTACACGTTATTTTGTCACCATGAAATTTGAATATCCATATAAGTCTATCACTACCTATATTGTGCTCCCTTAGATGTAAAAAACCCCAATGTTCCTAATAAAAGTCTTGGAATTGAATAAAAGCTCATTAAAACCCTTAAAAGTCTACCTCCACACTTTTTCTAGCCTTTTCTTGTGGGTTTGCAGATACTTTTTCTATAGCCTACGACAGCTCCCGCATGTTCAACTACTAAAACCTGTGGACCCCCATAAAAATTAAAATAAAGGAAAAATTAAATTCTAGAGGCCCAGCTGGTCAAATATTCTCCCAACTGGAAGCTTCTAGAGGCGCAATCAGTTCGAGCTTTATCCCTCCACTCATGGATATTATCCCTTGGTCCATGGAGCTCAAATCATTCATGAGAGGAATCCATCCCCCTCTCCATGGAACTAAAAATACCTCCACTTTCCTAAAATTGAGCTCATGTTTAAGTCTGAAGGGTAGATGCAAAGCTAAAAGATTGTCGCTTGTATATGGTAATTTCTGAAGAAATTCCCAAGAGTGCATACTCTCTACATTATTTTTTTTTGGCATGAGAATGATCACACCCTTATGTCTATAACTCCATGTTGGTATTCAGAGAGGAATGCTTCTCAAACTCAAGGAGGAATGATTGTTCAGGACCCCGGGAGAAGCTTGTATGACATCAAGGCATCACGTTGTAAAGTTACGCTTTTCATTCAAGATAATACGTATGGACCTATTTTCCTCATTGAGTTGTTCTTGTGCTTGTTGAATAACATCAATAATTAGACTCCTTGATCACTAAGTTGGATTAGCTTTTCTTAATTATTATATGTTGCAGGTGCTTTGATTCTTTTGTCTGTCTTTGATTGCAGGTTCTACTTACTGGAAAAGCTTCTTCGGAGTGACTGGATAAAAGGCTACATAGAACGTTGGATTTCAAGGTAGGGGCATGCCCTCTTTCTTTTTTTATAATAATTCCGAATTGCAAATAATCTAGAGAAAACTATTTACAAATGGATGTTTGTTTCTAGCTATTGGTAGAATACTAGGGAGATTGATCTTGTCCGCAAGAGGGATTAATCCACATAACAGTAGGATATTTTGTGTAATGCAATAACCAAATAAATAAATTCCACATGCCTGTAAGTAGCATTCATTTAAGGATTTCTCAGCCTCCTCATGAGTGAGGCACCTTCGGAAAACTGAATAGATACCATGGCGATAGAGGTTGTCACCAATGATAATGTAATTCTTGGCTCTATATTGAATATGTCGCTATTCAGAGCGAGAGGTATCAGACCAGAAAGTATGATTCTACAGATATATAAAAATGTCTCCATACCATGGGGAAAATGAAAATATCAGAAACAGTGACTCGTCTAGAGTGGGATTTTTCAGACGTTAATTAAGAATAAATAGTGGGAAGGTCGCATATTAGCTCAGAAAAAACTAAGGATTCCTTTGATTTGGATTTGATCAATTCTAAATCAAACTCTTGTAGGATTAAAATTATTTTGGAGTATTCTCCCCCCAACAACTGATGTGACAAGAAGTATGTCATAGGGTTGCAATTTGAAATGGCCATAATTTTATGTAGTGAGATATAGTGGTGAAATCTTTGGACAAATTAGACAACCACCAAAGAAAGCTTTTCGACATGAGTGTATTTGATCTCAATATTTTTAATATTGTGACTCAAGTAATAGATAGGATTCTGATTCCCTAAATCATTTTCCTTGACCAATACCATTGTGATACTAGTAATTGTAGCGACGAGATACAATAAATAATTGCGCTGGTAATTTGAGGGGTAAAATAAGGATGCCTGAATCCATGTAAAATTTTAGGGGATAATATTCTCAAGTGTGCTAATTTCCAATGCCTTTTCTAGACAAAGTGTTTTCTAATATTCCCTTTTTCCTAAAAATGGTTCGCCCAAATTTTATAGTATAAAACTATTTTACCTTAAAAATCGTCAAAATTTTATATAGAGACTATATAAAACTATTATATATTTGAAAATTTTTACAAAAATATCATAAATTTTTTTAGACATTTCATATTATTGACTAGTGATATTCGCCAAGGTTTCTAAAATTTAAGATAAATGACCATCTTGAAAAATTTCCCTACCTAAATCAATACATCTTTCAAGGCATCAAACACCTTTCGAGCAACCTCGTCCCAATGGAAGGGAACCCATTCCTTTAAAACACGAGAAAATTATTTGTCCAATTCAACATACTTAGGGGACCAAAATTCGTAGAAAGTTAGCCTTCCCTTAGAGTTGTTGAAGCTGAAAGAGGGCAGAAGGAGCAGGTAGATCGATGTTCACTTGAAATTTCAAGGGATCGATACAAATTCCACATTTTGAAACGACAAAACCAATAATAAGACCATAACTAACATATAACACACATTTTTGAGGATTGAGTCGAATATTATAATGTACACATCATAAAGAGATGGCCCTAAGATGCATTGGGTGATCAATATGATGTTTCGAGTGAGCAGGAAAATCATCCAAATTAGGTTGCACGATATGCTTGATGTCATCGAAGGCATAATCCATTGCCCTATGAAATGTAGCCCCAATGTTCTTTAATCCAAAATGGATTTTCCAATATGAAAATGTTCCCTAAGGAATAATGAATTCAATTTTAGGTTGGTCTGCTAGGAGAATGTTGATCTAATTATAACCAAAGAATCCATCTAGAAATGAAAAGATATCACAACAAATACAGTCATCAAAAATCTGGTCGATGAACTGGGTGGGGTATTTTCCTTTGAATAAGCATGATTCACATCCCAATAATAAACACACACACACACACTAATTTTTCCATGTTTCTTCATGACAGAAACAATATTTGACATCCAATCAGTTAATGGTACTGGGTAGATGAAACCAACATTCATAATTTTTTTTAAATTTGACTTTAATCGTGGTATACTTCTTAAGATGGAATCGATAGAGGCACTACCAAATTCGCTTTACATCAAGATAATTTTTTATTTCATCCACCACGATGTCTTGATCGATACCTAGAATTTCCACATAAGACCAGGTGAAGACATCTCAAAATTCCTAAAATAGGGCTTTATAGGTCTTAATATCATCCAAAGAGAAATATGCACCAATGTATATATTATCAACAATTTCGGCTTTGGCTAGGATATCGAGAAGGAAAATATATTCAATATTCGATAGGTTATTTTCAGAATTGACTTTGTAAATGGATACAAAATTTGTAGGACACTCGATGATATTGGGTTGATATAGGTCACTTAGATTATCTTTAATAGAATCTGGTAAGGAGGAACAATGGTGATGATCGTCGCATAATGCATCATCTAGAATTATCATTTCCAAGATGCTCTCATTGTTATGAAATGTGCGAGAGAAAATATCATAGGACGGGCCATAATCCAATGAATGATCAATACAATTGATTGAAGAGCATGAATCAAAACAAGTCGCACAAGCTGAATAAATGGCTTCGTAATCAAGATCGAAGTGGCTAAGAAACACACAGTCACCAAAACGGTCGATATTGGACTCATTTGGTACTATCCAACGGTCAGGTGGAATAGTAGAAGAATATATCACATTTAAATATGTAATCGAAGGAGAGTTGTAGGGAATAAAAGGAGGAGGAAGTGAAAAGGTTCCCATGAGAGAGGAGTCCTTCAGCAGTCCAACCCCGACATGCTGATATGCGTGTAGAGTTTCCTTTACAAAAGGGACACTTCTAGTAAATTGAGAACTAGAGGAAAATAAATTGACTTGATCGATGGAAACTAGAGAATCTTTATGAGTAAAATCAATCATTCAAAAATAAGTCAAAATGACATCAACCATGGTGTAAACTGATGTGCGACCTAATAGAATATTATAGTCTAGCGGTTTTTCAATAACTTTGAATCTACAGATACACATTTACCTCCTAATTCAACATGTAGTGAATTTAAAATTCCACAAGGTTTATATGTTCTTCCATTAAAATCCTTCAAGGTGGTTGGTGGCTGACTTAGTTGGGAAGAACTAATGGTCTTCCAGCAAGATAAAAACATAATACACATTGAGGCTCTATCATCCACAATGGAATGATGGATATTCTTACATCAAACAACAACCTGGATCATGAATGCTAATTTAGTTCAAAGTTGAGGTGAATAGTTCTCATGATTGAAAATGACTAGGTTGGAGTCCAAATGACCAATACATCTGATAGAAGAAAGAAAAACCTTCTTCTAGCTGTGACAATTTTTCAAAACCTCGAGGGTTGACATGGTAGATGGAAGCTGCGCTAGGTCCCTAACTACATTGTAATTTTTAGGTGCTCTCGCTTGAGGGTTGAAAGGAGATTTATGAATAACTCGTTTTGAAGGCTTAATGGTTAATTGCACAGGAATCATAGGTGTAGTAGGATCTGATGGAGATGCAATCGAACTGGTACGTTGATCATTACCCTAACCATTCATGGGATTCACATTACCATAGTATTTACTTTAGGTGGCCACCATAACATCATATTTTTAATTAGTGTAGGAAAGAACTAAAGTTGAGTTAGAGGAAGCAGGGTCCTGAGAAACCATGTGAGTCTCCTAATTTGGAAACATATAATTCAACACAGTGGGTGAAGTAGGATTTTAGGAATTGGTTCACTTCCACCTGGTTGGGATAGTCATGAGTGAAGTGATCCTCATTACAGATGAAACATGGACAATGAGACTTCCATTTTTCTTAAGAAGACTGATTATTTTGTTTATCTTGCAAAGGAGAATAATTTTTTTTAAACCTTTTCCTTTATTCTTACTTATTAGTTTCTATTGATATTTTCCTTTATTGGACTTAACATAATTGATCTCAAAAGTATAAGCCAGAGGAGGGGTGGATGGATGGTTTTGTGTAGTTGCAAAAAGAGCAACAGTATATGGTTTATTCTGCAACTACAAGCTAGCAGAATCAATCATGCCATCAACAGCATGTGATTATTAACCAAGAGAATGAGGAATAGTGTTGAAGGGTCTTATATATTTTGGTATTTTCTCATAAAGTGTGCTATATTGGGCATAAATGAGATCCAAATACTGTGCACTAGTAATTACTTTGTGTTCAATCACAACTCTTCCCTTAAGTACATCCTTTGTGGTGGATGGTAATCGAGATTTAATAAACCATTCTTCTAACTATTGATCAGGAACATACGTTTTAACCAATCAATGAAGACATTTCCACTCATGAATATGATTGGAAATGTGAGTAGAATTATTTTTTTTAATATTGGTCAAGAGTTTCATTCTATTCTCATATCGTATGGGTAACCGGAAATGTGTTAGGAATGTAGTGGCTAAGGAGATTAAGTAATTGAAAAAAGCTCTAGGTAATTAAATATATTATTTAGTTGTTGAACCAGTAAGCATTTACTGGAAAATATCTAAAATAATAGAATCATCATTGAGGGAGTTCAAATAACACCACAAATGATATGTCATGATGTGCGTCAATGGGTATTCTTCAATATTCCCATTGAATTTTTGGATATCAAAAGGAAATTTTCTGGGAATTATTGGCCACCAAGGTGAATGAGTGATGGGATCATTAGTGAGCTGAGGAAAATATGGAAATTCAAGAGTTGCCACAAAAGGAAAAATCCCATTGAAATATGGTGGAGGATACCCTGGGTAAGATGGAATAGCCTAAGCAATAGGTATATGTGCTCTATGATAATGACGGTTATGATAAAGAGGAACCTGAGTACTAGGATAAGGAGGGTTCTGATAACCAGAATGTGCGTAACCTTATTGTAAATATCTAAGATAACATTGTAAATGTTTGAATATATGTGTTTGGGTTTACTAGCCTTGATAAGGCACTTGAGGGATACCCTGATAGGGTTGATACTATTTCCCTATGGGATTTTTCATCATCCCAACATATGGTGGATTTGGTGGTGGCTGCACCATACCATATGCAGTATTTCCTACAATAGTTTGACGATTTCCTTGTCCAAGTTTTTGATATTTTAAGTTACCTTGTAAAGGTTGGCTAAACGAGACCTGGGAGATAATAGATAACAATGGGATCAATTGAGTTATAGGTACAACCTGTAAAGGTTAGCTTACATTTATTTCATCTTGTTGAGGTATAGATTGATAGGTATAAGTTTGGATGCAGATGACACATGTTGATAAATTAAATATGGATCCACAAATGAACCAGGTTGTATGCCAAAAGTAGGTTTCCAAACATTAGAAACCATCCTATAAGATGAAGGATTCAAATAAGTATTATTACTAATATGTGGTATACCAACGCAAATTTACCCCCATTTCCAAAGGAGGATGGGATGATGGAGCTAACTTCCCTCCAAATGGTTGTTACCCAACATAAGGAGAATTGGGTTGTTGTAGGTATCCATTCCCACTAACATAAGGGTCAACCTATTGTTGAACTATAGGTGTAGGTGGAGGAGAAGGAGGAGACTATATAATTTTCATGAAAGAAGTTCCATATGGAATTCCAGAAGTGGATAACATGGGAGAGTTCTGTAGACTGGATGTTGAACTAGAGAAGGTACCAGACAATGATTAATAACCAGGTGGCACGGATAGGCCACCATACAAATGTGTCTTTGGCGATGTTGTAAACATGGATGATGTAAAAACATTGATTGTATAAACCATAGTAGTGGATGCAGGATGGGAAAACATAGAGGATTCATTCATGGTTTATAGTCCCAAAGATGATTGCCGCGAGAAATTTATGGGTGAGTTGAAAGGAAAAGAATCTGATAAAGGAGCTTGTGATGGAGTTTGAGGAGGATAAATAGGATAAATCTAATAAATATTATGATTCCTTCTCAAATAAACATGAGAATAGGGACGAGGTTCTTCATGTTGGATATCTTCGATACCCACAAGACTAGGTCGAAGTGGTGCACCATACGGTCAAATATATATATTTTGTGGTTGTGTCTAAGAAAAAGGAAGAGAAGAGGAAGGTCTTGAAGTATCAGGTGAATATGGTCGAGGTACCTCAGGTTGAATAACCTCGAGTTGTAGAGTGTCTAATGTAGTAAAGTCATGCTCAATGTCCTCAGACAATAAAGTCTCAGGTGCTTATTTTTTGATTGTGTCATATTCACCAAACAAGGAAGAAGTAATTTTGGGCTTAGTTCTCATAGGGTAGGATGATTCTGGTGGATCAATTTCAGGAGGAGGATTAGAAGTAGCTCTTGATGTTCCCAATTCAGTAGTTTGTATATTCTTGTGCTTTTGACGATGACTAGGAGTTTCCTCTAGTGGAAGAGGAGGATTATTTTTCATTCTACATGAACGAAGGAGATTAGGGTGTTGTTCCTCCATGTTGAATTAATAAAATTTAAAAATTAACACAAAAATAAATAAATAAAAAGGTAACTAGTCATAAAGTTTTGCGAAGCAACTGTGAATTGTAATATACAACCTTGGAGAACCAAGGGTTTACTTATGGGTGGGAAATCTCTCCTAATGTTTTGTTTGGTGTATCATAGTGTACAAGATCCAACTCAGTTACCTATGTCAAGGATAGAAACCTATGGTGAAATTCCAAAATACACTCGACGATACATGGAAGTGTAGTATCTGTTAGTGTTTTTTAATGCATAAGCGTACGATGAGAGTGCTCCCGTATAATTTTCATGCATGGAGCCCATGTTTAGAATCTAGATGGTTTAATCACTTTTAAAACAACTAAACCACAACCATTAATTGTCAACCAGGGTAGGTATTTTTATTTCAAAAGTGTATGCACTAGATGTGCCAATACTCGAACAACCAGGGGAAAATATAAAAATGTCATTGAACATAATAGTGGAATTCAAAGCATCCATGCATAATTAGCTAGATTATAACAATTTATTGAATATTATAGATCTAACCAATATAGAGTAACAACATATAATGAATCTAAAAACAAAAGTGCATATGCACTACAATATATGCAATGAAAATAACAAATCCACACCAGTATAAAAAAATCAATTAATATACTACTATTGTGATCCATTCTATTATCAAAAAATTGAGTCCTATTGGGCTACTTCAATGGTCAACTTGGAGTAACTATTTCATCATATAAAGGGTTTGCCACATACCCTATCATCTTGGATCACCATCAATGTTCTGAAATATGGATTCTTCCCAGTGAAGTCGCTCTGAACTTTGAAGCTCGGTATCTTGAACAATGGAGTCGCCAAGTGAATGGTACAACCTTAATGTGTTTGGTTTCTGTTCATCATCAGAAGTCAAATCTGATCCTTGTCGTTCTGCCCAGAGAAAATTTTCACCTTCGTGTCTCCTGACAGATGCACTAAAGCTTCAATGGTCAACTTGGAGTAACTATTTCATCATATAAAGGGTTTTCCACATACCCTGTCATCTTGGATCACCATCAATGTTCTGAAATCTGGATTCTTCCCAGTGAAGTTGCTCTGAAATTTGAAGCTTGGGATCTTGAACAATGGAGCCACCAGGTGAATGGTAAATTCTTCCTGTGTTTGGCTTCTGTTCACCATCAGAAGTCAAATATGAACCTTTTCATTCTTCCCAGAGAAAATTTTCACCTTTGTGTATCCCTGTAGAATCACAGAAAACTGTTATCACTCATAAATTTAAACATTTTCATTGATAGGGTTCTACATGTCATTAACCCAGGTCCATGCTGTCTCATAGTCATTTTCATGAAATGACTGAAAAAATTTCATTTGGTGATATCTACCCTAAGTGTAAAACCCACCTCAAACCATGTCATATCATTCAAATCTACCTTATCTCATTTAGTTTTCATTGCCACACTTTTAAATCACAAAATATTTCACTTATCTGTTTTACATAGTTTTGTAGAGAATTATATGATAAATCAACAATTTTCGCTACGAAACTTCCTGAAAAGGTTTTCTCTATGAAACAATGTTTTTCCTGCAAAGAGTGTCAGAGCAGTGTGAGGTGTCAAATTTTCATGGATGAAGACAAAGGTGAGGTCAGCTAAGTTATTTTCCATAATTCCCAAGCATGCAAGATCATATTTTGTCTCATCATTGTTTTTTGTGGTCACATGTGTCATAATCCACCCTGAAGTTGTCTAATTAATTTTTAAACAAGTCACCCAACCTCCTCTCTATCATTAACAATTTATCCTTTGCATGTATCGGTGATTTGTCACCTTGGAAGAGTCCAACCCATTGCAAAACAACTCTCTATCAATTTGTTTGTTTCCAGGTGTCACATGTTTAAGAAGGAAACTTGGTTATAAAGGAATATGGCCATGAAGGATAAAGAATACAAAGGAGGATACGTGCTTAGAAATAATCCCATGGACATTGAGCTATTCATGGAGGACCCTAGCTTTGCTGAAACATTCACCAATTCAAGTTGCTTGAATTTATGCTAGAGCTACAAGAGAATTTGTTGTGCTTTTGGACTGTGTGAGAAGTAAATTTCAAGAGAAAATTATGGATGAACAAAGATGAATTCTGAAATAATGAGAGAGGTTATTTTCAATCACGGAATAAGGAACAATAACCTCTTTCACTTTTTTCACAAGTGCTACGAATTGGGATATTTGAAGAGGTATTTGGGACCTATTTTCAAAATTCTGAATTTTCCTGTTTTAGATACGTTTTTCTAATGCAGATTCCCAATAGCTGAAGATGGTTTTAAAAAAAAACAAGAGAGGATTTTATTAAATATGAAATTATTTTCAAATAACACCTCCCGTGTTGCAACAACTATCAAGGATAGGGAGATATGAGCTCATCTCTGAACCTTATTTTTTCATAAAAAATAGTCATTTTATTGATAAATAAAATTGCCAAAGGTGAAAGTGAGGCTTTTTGAAGAGGGTAAGAGGAATTTTGAACAAATTTTGCACGATCATACTTCATCATATCAATTTTCAGACCTATAGATGATATTTTGAAGAAAAGGGAGAATTTTGAATTTTCTGCACTTTAGTTAGTTTCGTAGCAACTCCCAGGCTTGAAGCCTAGAATTTGCTACGAAATTGTTGTAGGTGATTATATGGAAAAAGGGATGGATACAATCAAATTCAAGGAGTAGATTTTTTTTTATAGCTCTTTAAACCAAAAAAATATTTCTACATTAGAAAAGAAAGCTAAAAGTTGACTTAGATGGTTGAAATGAGTTTGCTACCAAACTATGCTACGAAATTGCCTATTGCACTCTGTTTTTGCAGTGTAGTGTTTTTAGTTGTATTTTGATGATTGGAAAGTGTATTATAAGAAAAAAAACCACGTGGATGCATTCCAAGGTAGCAATAGAACATTCTAGTATAGATTTGGTATTTTACAAAGTTGTCTTTTTCACCAACTCAACAAAAGACAGTCAGCAAATGGCATGTCATCATTTCCTTAAAAATAGGATGACTTTTTCTTAAAGAGTGAGGGCATTTATATCTTGGTCATGGTCATTGATACATAAGCACATGATCCTTTTCAATGTAAATAATTTTTCCTTTCAGTTAGATATGCAATTAATAAATAGTAGAGTCCTAATAGGTCTCTAACTCTTAAATTTAGTATGTGTTTGTTTTATTTACATGAATCTGGGTTATGGCTGAGTGAAGTATCAAATCAAAGAGTTCGATGATCTAGGTAGATGGAAGATCCTATGTAAGTCACAAAAGTCTATTTATAGATAGGAGATCAAATAACAAAGAGTTGGAGAATATTTTACTAAACTTCTACTCTGTAATAGTTTTTTCAGTTTCAGTAATATACAGTGATATTTTTCTTCTTTACCTGAGATTCAAAGGAGGTGTTCAATGTGTTGTATGTTCTATATCTTTCATGTTTAAATATCTTCAGTTATTTTGATGTCTAATTACTCATAACTCATGCTAACATGCTCTGAATTCCTTTAGAGGTTAAACTGTTGTTTTCTTCCTATGTTGTGTGTGTGTATCATCTTTTCATTGAAACCTCCATTTTCCTCAGTTTCCATAAGAAGAAATATTTTCATTAAGTTTACTGATGTCGACCCCATAACCCAATGGTATCAAGTCTTTACATTTTCAGCCTGCAATCAATCACAATCGAGTTACAATTATAGAGTTAGCCATCTAATAGAATTTCCATTGAAAATCATAAGTTACCTTGAGAGTGACTTCTGAAACTGAAGTGGCTAATCTTCAGTCAAAAGTGGTTTGAAGATTTACATTAAGTTGATTGATGAGCATCCTATCAGAATCAATCTGGCAATAACACCTTCTAAAGAGATGGGCCATTCCTCCCTATCAGGGATAGGGATGGAACAAAAACTAGTTAAAGATTCAACACGAAATTTGTAAAAAAATCACTAGATGCATATTGTATTAAAATGAGAGAAAGATACAAGATCGAAATGTTGGTATTGTTCCTAGTTTTTCGTCTCGTCCTTATGATACTAAGACTTTTTATAAAGTCTTTTACGAGCCCCAAAATTAGGGAATGGATCAGTCATAGGAATCTCGCAATTCTCATGTTGATCGAATGATCCGGATTTATGAAAGAATGAAATAGAATACATATATAACCATAAGTACAAACATACAACAGAAATAACACTTAATTTCATTAATATCAAATAACTAAAATTTTCTTACAGACAAAATGGAAATAAACTAGCTAGGGCGCTGGTAGCTTATCTCTGACAAGAGATGTGGCAGCTACAGGCCTCTGAACTGAGTTACAATGAGGCTAGAGGGCCTATTTATTATTTAGAAACAATGGAAAACTCTAAACATCCAAAAACCTTACCTTATGAGATGAAGCTCCAAAACTATGGGCCTCGTTTGGGTAAATTGGTGTTTCAACTTCCAGTGGACGTAACTTTGGCATACTATCTTCGTTTGACGCAATGATACATCGTTAGAAAGATCTAACCAAGGATAAAAACGGTTGCCATGAATATTGATTCTGGAATAGGATCTCGGAATGGAATCATATTGACCGGAGGAACGATGCCCAAAAAATATCGTTTAGGGCCTCAAAATGGCTTCGAAAGTTCAGGACCCGAAAAACTGCTAAAAATAGTAAGTTGTGCCGAAACTGAAAAACTGAAAGAGACAATGGTGGGGCCCCAAGTGTAATAGGGAGGTGGCCACCAATATCCACCTGGATCATTCCTCCCCACTTAGGAAGCAATGGTCCCCATTTCATTGAGTTCCTCCATGAGATTAGGAAACTTCTGTTGAACTTGGTCCTTGGTGAACCACTTGCCTTGGTGCAGGAGTTGACTAGCTTTGACAACCCAATACAATTGGATATTCTATTAGCGATTGTTCTTGATCTACATGTCCATGATACAATATTTGGTGGCTTTTTCCGTGCAGTCTAGGTTGAACTCTTTTGGTGTGAGTTCTTCTGCAATGTCAGAGGTGTCCAGTAGAGGTAGGAAGTAGGGACGAAGGCGGTCTACATTGAATACTTGGTGCAGACCAAGGAATGGTGGAATAATGAGCTCGAAGGCATTGTTCCCTATAGCCTTGGAAATTTTTTACGGCCCATATTGGAGTGGGTGAAGCTTGTGGTGGGGTCTAGTGAGGCACTCCTTCTGCAAATGTAGCCACATTTTTTCTCCCACCTGGAAGTTGTGTGCCACCCGATGTTGATCATGTTATTGCTTGTACTTAGCATTGGCTCTATCCAATATTTCATGAACTTGTTGGCAGATGTGCTAAATGCGCTCGATGAAGTTTTTTGCTTTGTCAACTTCAGACTAGACATGAGACGATTCGGCCTGAGTAGTCGCAAATGGCATGGCTACGTCAATGGGACATAGTGGCTGGAATCCCAAGCCCACCTGAAAGGGGTTGTGGCCAGTTGAGTTGTGGAGAGCCCAGTTATAAGTGTGTTGTGCATAGGGGAGGCTCTCATCCCATGTGTGTGGATGCTTTGAATTTTACATGTGCATAATGTGTACAATCATCTTGTTGACGACCTCTGTCTAGCCATCAGTTTAGGAATGGAAATTTGTGGACTTGGTGAGCTTGGTGTCCAACATTGACCAGAGGCTGGACCAAAATGTGCTGAAGAACCTGCTATTGCGATCTGATATAATAGACTATGGGATCCCAAAGTGCACCCACACTCGTTCAAAGAAGAGTTTAGCAGTGGCTTATGTTGTGATATTCTTCTTACAGGCCGCCATAATGGCCATATTCGAGAATCTGTCAATGACCATGAAAACACAATCATTTTCATGCTTATTAGAAGGAAGGCCTCTCATGTAATCCATGAAGATGGATTCCCAAGGTCTACTAAGGGTAGGTAGCGGAGTATAGAGCCCTTGCTTCTTGATGGTCGGTTTGGCAATGGCGCAAGCAGTGAAGGATATGATGTACTTCCTGACATCCTGTCGAAGGCTCAGCCAATAGAAATACTTTTGTAGTACTACCACTGTTTTCTCAACCCAAAAATTCCCAATGACTCTATTGTAGTGCACTTCCCATATCATCTTGGCACGCTTTCTTGAAGGAACACAAAGTGTTGGGAAAAATACTGAGAGGGGGGGGTGAATCAGTATTTTTAGAGCTGACTGAAAACTTTTTAGTTTTCCTTTCTCTTAAAACCATATGCTACATTACTGAATCCAACTTGTATGTCCAGAGATCTTATTATGTATTTACTTAGATCATTGCATCATTCATTAAGCAGTAAGCATGAACAGAAATAACAGAACAAACCATCAAACATAAGAAACACATATGAACACCAGTATTTAAGGTGGAAACCCAATTCGGGAGAAAACCACCACTGCTGTTATCTCAGTCTTCAATATTTATTATAAAGAAAACTTCTTACAATTTATGCTGGCGAAGACTTATACCAGCACGCATGCACCCACCTGCAGAAAGGATATAACCTTTTCTCGTTCTCCAGCCACTACTGGAAGGGAGCTCCACCAGCTTTTACTGGCAGGATACTTCCACATTCATACAAAAGGCTTCAACCCTCAAATTTACCAGATTTCTTAAATTTCTTCATCAGACTTCCGTCAGGTCTTCATCATTTATTTTTGTAGAGATTTATCATTTCTAGATCATATCCATAGGTGCATCATATATGCAGATATCTCTTAAAGAGATTTATTTATTAACAACCCTTCAACATGCACACACTGAACCATAATGTGCTTCTCCTTATATAGTTTTGCCTTTATCAATACCATGAGTAGAAAACTACTCAACTACTAATGGTATTCATATTAAAAGTCGAACCAATTCAAATTGAAATCCCAATCTTCGTTCCTCCATGCACAAATTGTCCCAGAGGTAATATTTTTCTCCGTCAAATAATACTATAGCCAAGGTTAAGTAACATTAACGTGCCGCTGATGGTTTTCTTTCTTTTTATTGGAATTTTATTTATCAAATTCGTGGAATTTGATAAATAAATATTATTCACAACCTTTCGTGATTAAATAAATATAATAGAACTTTATATTAATAATCAGCGCTTTTATCAAATGGCCTTTTTTTTTTTTTAAATAGACCTTTAGATCCGGACCCACATGCATAATCGATGGCTTAATGAATATAATTTAAAAACTGGGCCCATCGCTAACAATCGTTTCCATCCGAAGGTTGTTATCGCGTCGTGCCGCCTCATTTGATTGAACGGATATCGCTCGGCGAAGACGCGCAGAAAATAACATGCAATGGCCGCCATACTTTGGTTAACCTTCGCGCATCTTCCTCATACGACCACCGTCCGATGGCTTCCCTCCAGATCGACGGTTCTCAACAATATCGCTGGGCACCCTGGGTCGAACAATAACGCGCGATGGTGCGCAATGACAAGTGGTTTTGTGGAGTCGTACAGGGATGCGTGTCGTCCGTTCTATGGAATCGGAGCCATCCTCTTGAATACCGCTCAACCCGCAAAAGTGGTGCGATATGGGCAAACCGGGTTTGCCAATCCACTCACGGTTTTGAACAATAATTAACCAAGGTTAATTTGGGTTTGCGCTATCCTTCTTACTTAGTTAACTCTGGTCTATCTTTGGCAGGATTTCTAATAAACAACAAAAAAATGTAGTTCTCTTCCAAAGGGATTTTCACACAGAGTTTCAAGTCATTCCGTACAAGAATTGAACCAATCAATAGCTAAATACTCTCGATATTCTCCACCCATTAGAGTATCACTAGAACTCAATCATACACAGGATTTCCTTTATACGTATACCGAACTTATTCAAGAAAAACTTCACACATGATTTAATTTCACAAATATCCTTCCTGTTGAATTCAATGTGCTCCTTGACTGATACTGCTCTCTGTAGATGCACTCTTTCTCTGTTCCTAGTTATTGTTTCAGATGCCAATTCCTTTGCCACTTCCTTTGCCATCAATGACAATATTTCCAACAATCTCCCCCTTTGGCATTGATGGCAATACTCTTCCTCTGATTGTCTTATAGAAGCCCTTTGTTGCTTTTCCTCCCCCTTTGACATCAATGGAAAAGAGTTGATCAAGATCCTTTGAACCGACAATACCATACTCCCCCTGAGATCATGCTCCATCTTCAAACATAATATAACAAAGTGACTTATAAATGCCAACAATGCATCCTTTTCATATGACCAATGCTCCCCTTAGCCTGTGCATTCAGATATGCCCAATAGCACCTCACAACCAATTTAATCTTTTGTATTTAAGTAGATCTGATCATGGCAAAGACTACTCCCAGTTTCTGTCTGAGATATTTGAACGCTTCCCTGGGTAGAGGTTTGGTACATATATCAGCAACTTGTTCTTTGGAGGGAACATACTCCAATTTCACCTTTTTTTCAAGCACTTGTTCACGTAAGAAGTGATATTTGATGGGAATGTGCTTGGTCTTGGAATGCATAACAAGATTCTTTGAGATACTTATGGCACTTTTATTGTCACACATAATGGAGATAGGAGGTGAACATTTAATTTGAATGTCTTGTAAGGTTTGCATCATCCAGAGAAGTTGAGTGCAACATGATGCGGCAGCCACATATTCTGCTTCTGTTGTAGATAAGGCAGTAGAGCTTTGCTTCTTGCTAAACCAAGATACTAACCGGGGCCCCATATAGAATGCACCACCACTAGTGCTTTTCCGATCATCAACATTTCCAGCCCAATCTACATCAGTGTAAGCATGAAGAGTAAGATCAGCATTCCTTGGATACCATAGTCCAAAGTCTTGAGTTCCTTGTAGATATTTGAATATTATTTTCATAGCCTGAAGGTGAGACTCTTTTGGATTAGCTTGGAATCGTCCAACAATCCCAACTGCATGCATAATGTCTGGTCTTGTCCCAGTGAGATAAAGAAGACTTCCTATCATAGATCTGTATTCTGATTGATTCATTGTGGGGGAATCATCATTAGAACTGAGATTACAGTTGGTTATCATTTGTGTACTTACAGGTTTGCAATATTCCATGCCATACTTCTTCAAGATTTGCTTAAGATATTTTGCTTGTGATAAGAATATGCCATCTGTTGCTTGCTGTACTTGCAAGCCAAGAAAGAATGTTAGTTCCCCAAGTAAAGACATTTCAAATTCTTGCTGCATATCAGAAGCAAATTTTTGACTCATAGACTCGTCATTACTTCCAAAAATGATATCATCAACATATACAACCATAATCAATAGTTTGTCATTTTCAGTTTTTGTGTATAAGTTGCTATCAGCAGACCCCTTTGAAAATCCTTGTTGATGAAGATATTTGTCAAGACGATAGTACCATGCACTTGGAGCTTGTTTGAGACCATATAGAGCCTTTTTAAGTCTACAAACAAGTTTTTCATCATTTCCCAAAATGAATCCTTCTGGTTGTTCTATATAAACTTCTTCTTCTAGATCACCATTGAGAAAAGAAGATTTAACATCCATTTGATAAACTTTGATTTTTTGGAAGCTTGAAAATGCAAGAAACATTCTTATGGCTTCAAGTCTAGCTACAAGAGCAAAAGTTTCTTCAAAGTCTATACCTTCTTTTTGAGCATACCCCTTGCAAACAAGTCTAGCTTTATTTCTTATAACATCCCCATTCTCATTTAACTTGTTTTTGAATATCCATTTAGTTCCAATGACATTTTTGTCATGAGGTCTTGGTACTAATTCCCAAGTGTGATTCTTTTCAATTTGATCAAGCTCTTAATTCATGGATTGAATCCAACATTCATCTTTGCTAGCTTGACTGACACTATGAGGTTCAATAGTGGATAGAAATGCCAGATTGCTAGAAGATCCCACAAGAGTCCTTCTTGTTTGTACACCTGATCCCTTTTCTCCCAAAATTTGAGATTTTGGATGATTCTTTTGAACATATCTGGATGGAGCTTTTTCAGATAAATCATCTTTGGGTACTTCATTGGGTTCACTGTCTATATCATTCCTATTTGATGTAGAAGGATATATGTCATCATCGTCTTCATCTGTTTTTTGTTTTTCTTCTTTTGGGGCTGTAGGAGACTCATCAATAACAACATCAATACATTCAACAATCTTCCAAAGTCTTTTATTGTAACATTTATATGCTCTAAATTTTTAATACAACTTCATAAACAAAAATGTGAAAATTCAAGCCCAAATGTTGAAAGGTCTCCTATCATTAAGGAAATTAAAAGAAGCTACGACTTTATTGGGTATTCAAAAATCAACCAAAGATTAAAAAAAATGAAGGAAAATGTGATACAAAATATAATTATTGCTATATATTCAATTAGAAGACCTAGACAGAAAAATGTTTTAGTTGTACGTAGAGCAATACATATGGCAGTGGTTTCACCAAGTACTAAAGAGAGTCACTTGGTAAAATCTATGGCACGAGCATTAGGAACCTCACGAAAAAATTTTCACAGACATCGAAAATTTTGGTTGAAAATAGATGTAAATGATGAACTTGCTTGTTGGAGAGCTATTTTTAGGAAACCATACAAAGATATACTTGGAGAACATGTTAAAAAAATAATATATGAATATTGGAAGAAAAATTCACGTGTTTCACCAAATGAAAGGGATGTGATGCAAAGAAGAATAGCACGAAATCAGTGCGAACAACATGAAAAAAATTTCTTGGAAACCACTCAGATAAAGTTTTTCAACAAGTTCGAAGACGAGAATCATGAAATTCATGTGTCAATCAGTGCTTTTGTTCAATAAAAATGATGGTATGTCAAACCTACCACCGTATGCGACACTTGTTGTTGTCGTTATCATGTGGAATTTGAGTTATATTATGACACATTCCTTAATTTTGGTAGAACATTTTGGAAGGATTCACCTCCTCCTTCCACAACTCATGATTTCATATCTCAAATTCTATGTGAAAGACAAAGTGATGATCTATTTTACAAAAAGAAATATGTTGGTGGTAAAAAATGCAATGACTGTGGAAATTTGATTAAATTTCAAAACAAATATCGTATTGATATAAATGATCAATCATTGTCCAACATGAAAGTGAAATGGAAAAGATATGAATATATCCATATATCTATTCAAGGTGCAAATAGTGCTAAAAGAATTGAATTACAAGAAGAAGAAATTTTTGTGATAGAATTTTTGAGAAAGATTGAGACAGAAATCTATAAATACACCAAGAATTCCCATAGAGCTTGATGGCAAGACTTGCAATTCAAAAAATCCCGTGAATTTTTTCCACCAGGGTCCATTTTGTCAGTAATTTATTTTGCAGAAAACTACACATTTGTTCCACAAAAAGAAATTCAGAGTGAATACTATCATTCTGACCAAGTCTCCATGCTCGTCCATATTCTATATAGACATGTTGAACAAAACGTCAATCATATAGAAAGAACCAGTGAAAATAGATATGTTATTAAAGAATATCACTTTTATATCAGTGATGATCGTACACATGATACATATTTTGTACAACACTGTTTTGGAAATATTTATGATTCCTTGAAAAGTCGAGGAATAACATTCAATGAAGATTTGATATGGTCATATGGATGCGCAGGTCAATTCAAATCTATACGATCATTCTTTTGGTTGTGTTGTCTTCATGAGAAAACCTGCATTAAGCATTGTTGGAATTTCTTCAAGACTGGTCATGGAAAAGGAGAACATGACGGTGCAGGGGCATGCATAAAATGAGCACTTCGAAGATATCAAATGAATCCCTCTGCAAGCCGACTTGTGGATGCTAAAGAAGTTTTTCAATGGTGCATTGCTACTCTAAGCCATGAGACTAACTGATCAAGGGAAGTGCGAAGGTACATTCATTTTAATTTTTATTGGATATCTAATTTTAAATAGTGTAAATTTATCAAAATTTGATTATCTCTGATTGATTATCTTTGATTGTATTTTGAAATCATATTTACATTCTTCTTTGAATTTTCCATATAAAGGTTTTTTTGGCATATTGGGATCAAGGAAGTAGATAAATAAATTGGAAATGATGTTGAAACAATAAAATGGACTCGAAAATTGCATTAAATTATAACAAAGTTGTCCACAAATGTGTTTGCATTGGATAAAAGAAAATATTCTTGTTTTTGTCATGTTTGCATAGACAAAAAAGAATCCAATGACGTTTGTGAAAACAAACTATATGTAAAAGATTGGAAACATACAGAGCTAAATACAAAGGGAAAAATGTTTGTTGCAATGTTTGAAGAAATGCAATCAAAGGAGACTATAATATCATCTGATGGTGATCAAGTTTCTGATCTTGTTAGAGAAGGTAACATTTGAATTTCTTTCAAATGATAAAAATCTAGAAATAAATTTAAATACATAAGTTTGTTAAGTTTGTTTTATTGTGCAGGAGATGTTTTTTTTGTAATTGCACTTGCTGACAACGATGAAAATGTGAAGTATTATTTGATGCATTTCACTGAACAAAAAATGAAAATATTAGAAAACTATAATGATCACGGGTTTCCATATGAAAGAGAATCTATTATACTGAAAGGATTTTTTTTAGAAAAAGTAATCAAAGTGGAGAATTTGTTTACTTTGAAGAATATGAGCTTGATGTCATAAGTTTTCAATATAGTCACTTGGTGTGTGCAGCATAGATAAATTTGATATAGGTTCAATCAAAGAAGAAAAGGAAAATGTCAAAATCCGATCATGAACGGATCATTGAAGATGGCATTCCATTGGAAATTTTTTATTGAAATTCCCAACAATTTCTTCTCTTTGGATTATGTTTTAGAACTTCTAGAACTCAAATAAAAATTGAGCTGCATTTTTATGTTATCTATGCAAGTGTTTGCACATGTACAAATTGTTTTGGTACATGCATACTAGGATCAACTAAAAGTAGCTTTTCTATACATGCATTGATGAAAAATGTTGCATGTATTGGATAATATATATATATATATATATATATATATATATATATAAAGATATGTTCTAGAGTGAAATTAACTAAAAGTAGTTTTTCTATGTACATTGATGAAAAATGTTGCACGTACTGGATATATACACGGACTGAATGTGACCAGTTTTTCTCGTGGGCTTTTCTGGTAAAAAATATGGAATGTAAATAAATCGTCGACAATATAGTTTTGTACGAAGATTCATTTCAGACAAGAGACTGAGAGCACTTCTCCGACTTTTGGTGGGATTTGACCCACATCTCTATTCCTGATAGAAAATCTAGTACAAAATTTGTCTACCCAATGGTTAGATATGCTCTAGGAAATTAATTGAAAGTATATTTTCTATGTGCATTAATGAAAAATGTTGCACGTATTGGATATATATATATGTTCTAGAATGCAATTAATTGTTCAAGTAGTTTTCCCATGTGCATTGATGAAAAATGTTTCACATACTGAATATATATGTTCTAGAATGCAATAACTAAATCTCATCAATTTACCAATTTATAAATCAACAAGGCTACCTAGTTGAGTGCATTAATGACATTGACCCCAATTCAACAAACATATATCTACTTCTTATATTTCCAATCAAAATTAAAGGGATTTATGTGGGAAAGAGGTAGAAAATATAGCCCATCAACTAATTTTTAGAGGTCAATGAAGGTATCATCATGTGGAAAAATGTTTGGAACACTTGATTGTACTTGAAAGTAATCTTAAGATTATTTTTTATCTCTACATACTCTTGTTTGAGTGAAAAAAATTCCAATGAAAAGAACATAGCTTTTCAATCCAACTAACTATTGGAAATACTGAGAGAGGGGGGTGGGGGGGTGAATCAATATTCCTTTCAATTAGAGCATTAGTTAATATTCAATTATTATCAGTGTTTGTACAATGATAGCAGAAAACAAGAGGAACATAAATGCACATATTTTTTAAGGTGGAAAACCACTCTGGGACAAAAACCACCTAATTATTTTCTAATAATTCTTTAATATTCAACTCCAATTGAAAATAAAGCTCCAACTTCCTAGAATCTAGAAAAGCATTCTTCTCCAGCTCCCACTGAATGGACGCTCCAACTCCCGAGATTATTCAGTAGTCAACTGAATGGATGCCCCAACACCCAATGAGCTACAACTCACCCTACCACCACCCTACCACCCTATATAAGAATAAAAGATGAATGGACTCCCATACCAGGGAAAATGGTCCACTCTACAATGATATAGAATGATGCAGAAGAAGAAGATATACTAGACCATAACCCAAACTTTGACACAACCACCTAATGATGATCCTAGACCTCCTAGCACTGCCTCTTCAACCCTTGGCAGATAGACACTAGTACAATTTGTACAATAATGTATTTAATGACTAAGTACAATGACACCTTTACAATGATTGTATGCATTGCTGCCCACTTGAAGACTTAATATGATGAACTTATTTCTTCTGTTATGCACCTAGGTTGCTGCTCTTGTCATGCTACCCTCTTCTACACCTTGATTTTCTTTGCTTCTGTAGAAATTCTGGTCCTTTGCAACCCTTGACAACACATGATCTAGCTTTTTCTTGCCTTCTAGGAGCTCGATATTGAATCTGGTGTATCTCTGTTATTTTAGATCCTCAATATCTGATTTTTAGTCTTGTAGTAGTCCTCTGAGTCGTCTTTCAAATTCCATAGGTCTGACCCAATTAGGATTCTTCAAGAGAGACTTATACCCAATTTCTCACAATGCCCTAATTATGGACTGTTTCAGTAAAGCACACTTGTACGGCATGTCACGTGTCATTGTTTCTTCACTTGGCTTTGAAATTAGTAGAGAGAAAAGCACAGACTGTTCAATATCTGCCAATTTTTACAGAATTCCAATCTGATACTTAGAGAGAGAGATATGACTAATTTACCAAGGTCACTTCTTTGAGATGATTTTCAGGAGCCTGCAAAAACCTTGACTTCCATAGATCATATCTCCAAAAATATTGTGCACCTTGGTCTTAAATTTTTACAGAATCTTCCTCAGGATTTCAGCTTCACCTCATAAAAATTGCAACTTCTGAACTTTCGTAGAAAAAAGTTCGAGCTTGAATTCCATGATGACTTGTTTCAGATGGTGAAATCCCTTGCCTAAGGAGGAAATGAAGATCACAATTTATATAAATGCTTAGGTTGAGAGGGGCTTCAACAAGTGAACGTGGGAGGGATTTTAGGAGCTTAAAAAATATCAATTATGACTTTTCAATGACCCATGCCCCAACCCCATGGGGTTTTAGCCCACTAACTGGGGGTACAAACTTCAAACATGAATATCTCTCAAACCGTGAAGAATTACATGGCATGCCATATATCAATGGAAACATTTTGACAAGTAGAAACCATCAAAATAATTATTAACCCAGAATATATTAATTTGGTAGGTCAAAATTCCCATGCAATATTGGGTTATCCCTTGGTGCTAATTGGGTTTACATTAATGACAACCATTGATAAACAATCTCCCCCTTTGGCATTGATGGAAACACAAGTACTCCCCCTACAATCATGAAAAATCTTCCTACAACATTATCTCCTCCTTTGACATCAATGGAAAAGGGTAACTCCCCCTGAAACACAACCATCCTACGGACCTGTACAGACTTCCACTCCCCCTGACTCACAACCATCGTGCAGACCTGTAATCTACTTCCACTACCCCTTTATATTTTGAAAAAAGGAAAATCTAATGAGAACTTCGAAGAATCCCAAGATTCTAGAGAAGATATTCCAATGCTGTCGAATATTTAATATGTGATTATTTTGGTGCTACCTGGAATCTTGATACTTGTCCAACTGCTTGCATAACATCTGTTCGGGAGGCTGTTACATATAGAAGACTACTAATCATAGATCTGTACAAGCTTTGATCCACATCCTTAGATGAGTCATATATGTTCAATTTACAACCTGTTACCATTGGAGTAAGGATGGGTTTGTATTCTTTCATTTTAAATTTCTTGAGCATTTACTTGATGTTCTTGGCTTGAAATATAAATATTCCTTTCTCTTGTTGAGATATTTGAAGCCCTAAGGAGTATGTCAGCTCACCAAGTAAAGACATCTCGAAATCACTTTGCACCTTTGTAGCAAAATTCTTACTTAGTCGATCATCATTGCTACCAATTATTGTATCATCCTCTTTAGCTATTATACATGCTTTAGTTGCTTCATCCAGAACATATATGTCATTTGGAGCTCGACTTGCTGTAGCCACAATTTCACCATACATGCCTTTCCTGATTTCACATTTCGTGGAGTTGAATAGTATTGTGTGTCCTTGATCACATATTTGTCCAACACTGAGCAGATTGTGATTCATGTTTTCAACCAATAGAACATTCTTGGCTAGAGCATCTTTGCTTCTGAGAGTGACAGTACCTGATCCTATAACATTTGAAGATCCATCATTTCCAAAGGACACGGTTCCATCCTTCTTCTCTTTCGGAGATACAAATTTATTTCTATCTCCAGTCATATGCGTTGAGCAACCGCTATCAACATACCACACATCTTTGTTCTTTTGAGCCTTGAGAGCGAGAGCACAATTATCATTCTTCTTATTCTTCCATGTTCGTTCATTCTGTGGCTTCGAAGATTCTTCTGGAGGATTTTCAGGTCTGGAGTCTTTGGCTATGTGTCCAAAGTTTTTACATTTGTAACATTCAATATTATTTATTAAATGTTCAAATCTATTGATGTTTCACTGAGCCCTGGGAGGTTCATATTTGACAGATCTCCTAGAATTGTATTCGTTCCTAGGGTACGTGCGACATTCTACAGCTTTATGACCAAATTTTCCACATGAATAATAGTAGCCATAAAAAATATGTTGGTACCTGGATGGAAATTTTCATCGAGGAATTGTCTTCCAAGGCTGTTCTTGTGAATCTTGTCCAATGAAGTCTACATGCATGTCAGATCTCATAGGTTCATTGTATTTTGTTGTAGAAGGTCCTGCTTCTTCTTCTTTGTAACCGATGCCAGTTTTGTCATTGTAAGATCATTGATTGTTGATGAGTTCTTCCAATGCCCTTGAGCTGTTGGCATAGTTTTGGATAGTTTTTCCTTTCTTCACTTCCTCACGCAGCGAGACTACTTGGGCTTCTAATTATTCCCTTTCTTGGTTGCTTTCTTCCAACTTCTTTTGAAGTGACTCTTCAATGCATTTGTGTTCTTCAACTTCAATTTTGAGACCTTGAACTTGTTCTTCAAGAGTATTGGAACGGATCTTCTCCACCTTGAGATCTTTTATAAGCTTGATTGCTTCCTCATAAAATTATTCTATGGTCCATCATTATTCTTCGTTGTTTGATACCTCTTTTTTATTGTGCTTGGGTTTATTGCGCTTGGCCATAAACAATACTCTCTCATTGGCTTCTTTTTCACTGTCATTATCTTCATTAGATGATGAGCTATCTTCTTTAGAGAGAAAGTTCCTTTTGGATCCTTTCTTGTTGAATTTCTTAAAGCCTTTCTTTCCTTTTGAGTTGTCATTACTTCTGTTTGGACATTTTTCTACAAAATTCCCAACCTCATTACAACTGAAACATATCAATGGAAGTTTACCTTTGAATTTCCCCTTACCAATTTTTAGTTTTCTCGTGAAGTAAGCATATTCTTCATCTGAAAGACCTTCTTCATCATCTCCATTTTCTTCACACTTGCAGGTGCATGTATTCTCAATTGAAGGGTGTTTATTCTTATTGGTTTTCTTAGATGCAACGAACATAGTTTCTAGATGTGAAGTACCCTCTTCTTCATCAAGTCTCATTTCATATGATATGAGAACTCCATGTAATTACTCTTTGCTGAGTTTGTCCAGATTTTCACTTTATTCTAAGATCGATACCTTTGGGTTGAATCTCCCTGGTAACGTTCTAAGAATCTTCCATATAATAGTCTTCTCGTCAACTGGCTCTCCCAAACCTTCTAGAGTACCGGTTATTTCATCAACATATTGGAAGTATGCAGCAATGTTGCAATCTTCTTTCATTCTGAGTTGCTCAAATTTTTCTCTATAGATTTGAAGCTTTGCTTCTTTGACATTTGAGTCACCTGCATATATATTCTCAAGCTTGTCCCATACATTTTTGGCAGTTTTACAACCCAACACCTTATGATAAGTAGATTCAATAATTCCATTGATAATAATATTCTTTGCTTTTGCATCATTTACCAAATTCTTCTTACCTTGTTCATCCGCAGTTGATGTAAATCCATTTTGAATAGTGTCCCATACTTCATAACCTTGCGCCAAGAGATAGACCTCCATTCTTCCTTTCCAGAGTGCATAATTATTTTCATTGAATAGAGGTACACCATTCTTGGTATGCTCCATGACCTCCTTCCAGCTGTTAAACTGCTATTGAAGGAACCAAGCTCCGATACCAATTTTTGGAAATACTGAGAGGGGGGGTGAATCAGTATTCCTTTCAATTAGAGCATTAGTTAATCTTCAATTATTATCAGTGTTTGTACAATGATAGCATCAAACAAGAGGAACACAAATGCACACAGTTTTTAAGGTGGAAACCCACTCCGGGACAAAAACCACCTAATGCTTTTCTAATAATTCTTTAATATTCAACTCCAATTGAAAATAAAGCTCCAACTTCCTAGAATATAGAAAAGCATTCTTCTCCAGCTCCCACTAGATGGACGCTCCAATGCCCAATATTCTTCAGTAGTCAACTAAATGGATGCCCCAACACCCAATGAGCTACAACTAACCTTAGCACCACCCTAGCACCCTATAGAAGAATAAAAGAAGAATGGACTCCCGTACCAGGGAAAATGGTCCACTTTACAATGATATAGAATGATGCAGAAGAAGAATATATACTAGACCATAACCCCAACTTTGACACAACCACCTAATGATGATCCTAGACCTCCCAACATTGCCTCTTCAACCCTTGGAAGATAGACACTAGTACAATTTGTACAATAATGTATTTACAATGACTAAGTACAATGATACCTTTACAATGATTATATGCAGTGCTGCCCACTTGAAGACTTCATATGATGAACTTCTTGCTGATGTTATGCACCTTGGTTGCTACTCTTGTCATGCTATGCTCTGCTGCACCTTGCTTTGCTTTGCTGCCATAGAAGTTCAAGTCCTTTGCAACCCTTGACAACACATGATCTAGCTTTTTCTTGCCTTCTAGGAGCTCGATATTGAATCTAGTGTACCTTTTTTATTTCAGATCCTCAATATCTGATTTTCGGTCCTATAGTAGTCCTCTGATTCTTCTTGCGAATGCCACAGGTCTGACCCAATTTGGATTCTTCAAGAGAGATTTATACCCAATCTCTCACAATTCCCTAATTATGGTTTGTTTCAGCGGAGTGCACTTGTACGGCGTGACACATGTCACTGTTTCTTCATTTGGATCTTAAATTTATAGAGAGAAAATTAATTACCGTTCACTATTTTCCACTTTTTACAGAATTCCAATCTGATACTCAGAGAGAGAGAGATATGACGAATTTACCAAGGTCACTTCTTTGAGATGATTTTCAGGAGCCTGCAAAAACCCTAACTTCCGAAGATCATATCTCCAAAAATTTTGTGTACCTTGATCTGAAATTTGTACAGAAGCCTCCTCAGGATTTTGGCTTCACCTCGTA